>WBMY01017124.1:1381-17807 GCA_013397315.1 Donacobius atricapilla
AAAAAAAAAAAAAAAAAAACAAAACCTCCTGTCCTGGTTGTTTTTGATTTTGAAAACTGCCGTGGGATTGTTCGCTGCTTTGGTCTCACGAGGGGAACTTGCTGGCCACTGATGCGAGAGAGCGGCTGGAGCGCGGCTCGCCCTGAGAAGGCGCTGCCCAAGGGAAAACCTCCTTGTTCCTGCCCCATTCCCGGCCCTCTGGCTCTGTGGCAGCGAGCCCCGCGGGTCCCGGCGTGGCACCGTCCTTTGTCTGCTCCAGTCCCGTCCCGCTGAGCTCGGGTTGGAACCACCCGCCTTGGTCCCCACCTCGCCTGCGATGTTTCCTCCCGCTCCGCCCGCTGCATCCCTCCCTCCGCATCTCCCCGCAGGGAGACTGAGCCATTCCCCCGGCTGTAGCCGGGATAAAACCTTCCCCGCGGAATGCACTTGGAGCGGCGGCCGGGTGACACGGCTCTGCGCCAGGAGTCAAAAGGAAACTTTCCCCCCCACACTGACTCTTGCAGCTCTTGAGGGTTTTCAATGGGTTTCTGACAAAGTATCTCGAGTAAAACTCGTCCTGCAGGTAAAAGTCTGAGTGCCCCCTTATCTCTGAGGGTTGCGCGATGACATAATTGTCTGTTTGCATCCTGCCGTAGGTATGGCTGCAATAAATCCTGACTACTAATGTTTGGGTGTAGATTTTGCACCCAGAGCAATGAATGTTGCAATTTCTGCCTGGAAACTCCCACCGGATGGGCAGAAATTAAATGTTCCAGGGCAGAAAAATCATTTAGTTGTTCTTGTGAAAGGGAAATCGCCATGATTCTTTCAATCTGAACTAGCTCACCGAAGTTGTAAAAAGGTCCTTGCCGTCCTCAGGTCCTCCCTCGGTCCGCTCCGCTCGCTGGCCGGCAGGTCACGGCTGATGATTTCCTCGCCCCGTCCCGTGTCGGAGTTCTGAGTTCGGCACCACCTCCGGAGTCCTTCCTATGCAGTTGTTGGGCCCGTAGAAAGAGAGAGAGAAGCCTAGTACTTTGCTTTGGAAGAGTTTTTGTCCCATTTTGGTGGTAATTCAGCAGTTGGGCGCCAGATGTTCGGATTTTCACCCCAACACTCCCCCAATTAGGAGTTTTCTGTCTCTCAGAGTCCCGCACCAGGGTTGAAAAGATGAGACGGAACCTGTAGCTCGGTCTTCAAAGGTGTTTATTCTATTTCTTATCTCAAGGTCTTACAGCAGTCTCAGTGCACTGAAGAAATGCAGCTACAGGAACATGGATGGAGAGTCCAAAGTAATTTTTAAAGATCTCTAATCCAATTAACTCTAAAATTATTAAAATTAAAACTACTATATTTACAGTTTTGTGCCAATAACTATCACCTATTCTAAACACGCAATTTCTNGCAGATCATTCAGCATGAAGAAAGCAATTTTTTTGCCTTTGATACTGAAAGCAGGGAGAGGGGTAATTGGAGTCTGAGAGGCTCAGGAGCTATCGAGCCATCTCAGCCCTCACAGGGCTCTGATGTGCTGTAAATGCAGAGAGGAGTTACAATTACTACGCATTACTTGCCCTGGACGATGATTTATCTTGTAGCCACGTGAAAGCAAAATCTCTCTGATCTGGTTCTTTTTCCCCCCCGCTGCACCTGATCAGCATGTGCCATATTTCAGATTAAAGGGATTTTCTTTGCCAGTGCTGAAGGAAAATCTGTGTGTGACGTTCGATTATTCTGTCCTTTAAATCCTCAGTAAGAAGGGAGTTGTTGCCATGTTGCCATGCTGGTGTCCTGCAAAATTGGATGCTGAAGTGGATACCTGGAGCCTTTCATGAACGACCGCAGAGCAAATGGTTTGGTGGATCTTTTTTAAGCTCCTTTGGAGGGGGAATGATGATCCATTTGTTGAGGAGTGACCTGGAATGCAGGAAATGAGGCCCGAGTTTCTTCCGTTGCTGCAGATGCAACAGGAAAATGAGTTACAGGCAGGACAACAAATCTGGTGGCTGCCCTGGGATGTCTGGCCGTTGGGATGCCAGACTGTGGGAAATGCCACCCAAGGTCAGAACCCTTCACCATCCCCTCCCTGTGTGCCCTGGGCAACAACTGGCGCTTCAGGATGAGATCTGGGGAGCCCTGATGGATAAAAGGAGCTAAATGGGGAGCTTCTGCCTTATTCTGGGATCGGCTTTATTTTTCCTCAGGTGACTCCTCAAGATCTGGGTCCTGAATTGCTTCTAGGGAACAGGCAGCAGCCTCTACTGCATGTCATCTCTGCGCTGTAACAGCATTATACCTCTGGAAATAGCCAAGATGTTCTAAACATGACATTTTCCTTTCTTTTCATGGAATATAATAGCACATCACAGGCGTGGGCTGCATGAGAAACCCTCCTGGCAAGCGGCAGTGCCACTGATGGGGAGGATCGTGCCTGTGATGTCTCTTTGTCTGCTGCTCCCCTCCAACTCCTCTCTATTAACAGATGCTTTTCAAGGCAAGGAGGGAGGCTGTGCATAACCCGAACTCCCACCGCTTCAAGGCAAATCAGGCCCTTTTCTTTCAGCAGCCGGTTGGAAGTGCAAGCCTGTACTTGCCAAGTCTCACACACAGAGCAGGGGCAGCTGATCTGCCTCTTGCTTCTCCTCCTGGCTCAGCCAGCATCCCCGACTCCGCTGCAGATTCAGCCAATTTGGGATCCACGGCGGTGGCGAGGCAGAGGGGAGGGGGTGGCCTGGGGGGTTCCCTTCATCAAACAGCTTTGGGCAGTGACATGGTGTCATAAAATCACAAATCAATGGTTTAGGTTGGAAGGGACCTTAAAGCCCATCCAGTTCCACCCCCCGCCATGGGCAGGGACACTTTCCACTACACCATGGCCCATCCCAGCTGGCCTGGAACACTTGCAGGGGTGGGTCAGCCACAACTTCTCTGAGCAAGAAAATAATGGTTTCTGCTCTAGAGATGGTTGAGATGATGTGTAGGACCAGATGTAAGAGAGGGGAAAGGTCCCACGAAAAAATAAGGATGTTGGTCTGGCATGGGTTTTATGTGCTACCACAGGAGAGCTTCAGCCATGGGCCTGGAGAGCTTTGGTGTCACTGAGGCTGAGTGCTGTTTGTGTTTCAGGGCACTGAAAACAGCCTGGATCTGAACACGGATCAGAAGATGCTGCTGAGGAAGAGCTTATCTCAATCAGAGATGCTCTGTTGCTCTCCTGAAGAAGAGAAAGCAAGATCTCTCTGATCCCTCATTTGGGATGGGGACATTGCAGCAGGATGTCACCAAATGCTGGCATGGCCACAGAGCCTGATCACACTGTCCTTGCAGCCCATCTGTCAGTTTGTGGTGGCTCCTGGTGAGGCTGGGGATTGACCCATTGTTTCAATGGTCTATTTAAAAGCACAGAGTCCTTTCAGAAATAGTAATGGCTGCAAATGAAATCATTTGCTGGATACAGACAAGAAGAGGCACCTAGCTGCCCATAAAGGACATGATGTCCACCAGTAGTTCCAGAGTCCAGAGATCAAATGCTGCTGTGTCCTGCTCTGCTGTGACAGCTGAGCATTTCCCTGAGAGCAGGCACATTATATTTTTTAAAATAGATATGTCTGTGCCTGCTCAGAAGGCAACAGGATGATTTTTTTTGCTGCTCTTAAGAACCTGCCAAGTGCCAGGGGAGTCATCACTAGCTCTGAGCAGCAGCACAGCCTTTCTCCAAAGAGATTCAGCAGCAATGTTTCATGACTTTATTTAGCTGTATTTATAAAAGACCTTTGCAGAGAATGGGATCCACCCTGGGAGCATCTTTGTCACCCTCATATCACCTGCACAGCTTCCAGGATTTCATTTCTCTCAAGGATGGAGGAGCCTCTCCAGCACTGGCAGCTAATGAGTGTCTGCTGGAGCACCCCCATGGATCCGCCACTGCATTTGGATTAGGGAATTACCTGGGTGATAAATAAACCTGCCAACCTGAGAGCTTGTAGATTCTTCCCTTGATCTACTGCCAGCCCTTGGATTGACTGTTGAAGTGAGAGCAGGGGGAAAAAAGAAAAAAAAAGAAAGATAGGGTTTGGTTCTGCTAAAGGAAGCAAGCTCATGCCACCCCGAGCAGTGTAAAGGGTCTGCTCAAGTCCTTGGAGTGATTCAACAGGATGATTCAGACTAATAAGGGCTACTCTGGGCTCTTCTGGAGGATGCTCTGTATTACCTGAGCTGGTGCCATGTCCTGTGGATTGCAAAATATATTTCTTACTCAAGGTCTGTGCCTCTCTCTACTGCTCTCACCACTGGTCTGTGCCACACTCCTGGTGCTGGGAGGGCTTTCTGGAGGGTCCCTGTGGGCCCTGGTTTGGGGCACCAACAGCTCTTGCTCTCTTGAGAACTCAGTCAATTCATGTGTTTTCCAAACGCCACAAGAATGAAAACAATTTTTTTTCACCCTAGAGAGCAACAGGTGCAGGTTTTGCCCTGAATAATGCTTTGGAAAACCAATGGTTAGAGGGCTGCGGCAATTTTCTTGCTTATTTTATTGTTTTCTGGGTGATTGCTGAGCAGACCTAGAGAGGAAACCGTGGGAGGTGAGCCTTTGATCGGTACTTCCGAAGGAAACACAGTGCTGGGATCCAAACATCTCCAGCAAAAGCTTTCTCTCCTGCTCCTCAGCTCCTCATCCCACAGCTCTCCCAGGTTACCCTGCCCGCTGGGTGACCAGTCACAGCTCCTCTCTGGAATTGCCTTGGCTGGAAAATGGAGTTTAAAATGCTCCCAACTGTGGGAATTTTTCTGTAGCACTTCCCCTGATTTATGAATGGAGATCTGCATGAAAAGAAGTCCAAATCTCCTCTCCAAGACCATTTTCATCAGTCCCTGGGCAGAGTGAGGAGGACCTTGGAGGATGATGAACTGGGAAGATGCCAGGGAGAAAGGAGGCAGAGTTGGCCTTGGTCAATACTTGGCCTCTCAAGTGCTTCTGCAGTTTTCCAGACCCTGGGTTGTAACAAATCTCCTCACCCTTGTGTGAATTGGAGAACTGCAGTTTCTCCATGTTTCTTTGGGGCAAAGGAACCAGCACAGGCTGGGGCTGCACACCCCTGGAGGGCTCTGGACGTACAAGGAGAACCTGAGAATAGTCACAGAGCCTCAGGGTCTTTTGGAAGCTGAGATTTCCACTTACAGACACTTCTGACTCCCTGGGATAAAGTGGTCTTGAGCAGAAGGACTAGAGCATTATCTTTTCCATGGGAACATATAGAAAAAATCAGTTCAGCTGGGATTGTGAGGGGTTGAGCTGGCAGGAGCAGCAGAGGACTCAGGTCGGAGCTCTGTCAGTGCTGAGCTTCATCCATGGTGAGAGAAACTAATTGACCCATGGTTGTGAGGGCAGACAAAGCAGGGAGCTGCATTTTGAAGTCACCTCTCATGGCTGAAGGTGTGGGGCCTCCTTACAGGGCCGAGACAAGGGGGAGTTCCTCTGTCCTGTGATGGAAAAGGGAATCTGTGGAGAACAAAAAGCTGAGTGAACGTGTCGCGATTTCAAATCACCACTGTGGAGCCCAAACTGGATTATCACGGTAAAACGGAGCAGGCAGCAATTTTTTTTTTCTCCACGAGATTGATTTCTGTAAGCTGCAATCTTATGGATATATTTCTTCTTTAGAATGATTGGAGATGCATCTTCTCTCCTGCTGGGATTTTGCCATAAAAACTTCACCAAGTTTGTGGCATTACTCATGATTACTTCAGGTGAGGCAAAAGGAGAGGTGGCTGCAGCACTACCAACACAATTCCATTAAGCAGCCTTAGGCCTCCAGTTGTTTAACATTAGAAGCAAACTATTATCCAGATTTTTCAGATGGAGAAAGTGCGTTGCATTTTGGTGAAAACCTTCTCAAAGTTTATTTGGCAGAGGTGGAAATAGCTCAACAGGTTTGCAAAATACACTGCAACAGTTCAAATGTGTGTGCAAAGACCAAGAATATCCAAATGTGAAATTAAATCGCTAGTGTGAAGAGCTGAAATTCAAGGAGTCACAGCAGTAAAGATCAATCAAGGATCAGCTTTCTTCATATAGTAACTGGAACGGGCATAAAATTGCAAACAGGTTCTTAGAAATGTTGTCCAGGGGTGGTTACATGCTGTGATGATTGATGGGTTGAATTCTTAATATTCCCTTTGGGTTTACTCTAAGCTGCCCACACTTATTATAGATCTACTATATTTAATTTTGTTACCAAGTTAATTGTATTTTCCCTAAGAGTTCCAGTAGCCTGCTGTGTATTTTTGTGTCTTTGCCAATGAACTGCTCCACTTATTGGCTAATAACTGACTGTAAGAATTTTTCTTTATAAATGCAGTCTCCTTAAATGTTTCTGCTAACGTGGTCTGCATAAGTATTCTTCTGGCTTCTCTTTCAGTTTGCCTTGCTCTGAGCACAGCAATACTTTGAGCTACTTAAAGGTTTAGTGCCCCTTTGTCATATTTACTATCAGGATCTGAACTGCAAATAGAAAAATGACTGCTTTGTAAAAGCCACTCTAATTGCTCCCAAATCTCCCTTAGTGCAAGTGAATCTTGAAACAAAGGCTTAGAAAGACTGGTTTTGTCAAACTGTGCAGTGTAGCTTGGAAATATTCGGGAAATAACCAGAGAAGCAAGGAAAAACAGCCTTTCAGTACCTAAAGGGGCTATGAGAGAGCTGAAGAGGGACTTTTAACAAGGATCCTTGCTGGATCTGGCCTGGATATCCAGTGGTTTATCCTTCCTTCACATCCCCTGTCCATGTAACCTCACCCTTTGCTGCCCAGGCTGCTGGAGTGGGTAATTAAATCTGAAATGAAAACCTATAATGGATATAAATCATTCTCTGCAGACCTACAAGGTACTTACAAAGGAAAATAAACTTTTAAGGGAAAATAAACTTTTAAGGGAGTCTATAAACTTAGGTTTATGTCCTGGTTTTGGCTGGGATAATTTCTTCTTCGTCCCTGGGTCTGCTTTGGATCTAGTAGGAGAATATAAGGTTGAATTCTTTATTTTTCCGTGGTGATAGTAACTGTCCCCTGGGGAGAGTCACTTTGATATCCTCCATCAGGAGCAATCTCAGGGAGACAGGAGATCACACTGAGGACATGCATGAGCTCTGGCAGCCTGGGAGGCTGAACTTGGAAATAGCTGGACAAAGTTCTCTGCCCTCTGCCACGCACTATAAATGCATCTTTTCTTTCACAGCTGAGGAAGCCTGAGGCAAGAGGAGTTAAAATTTGGTCTAAAGTCACACTGGCAGCCAGACATTTCCCATGAGTCACAAATCATGGAAATGATTGTGATGATTTCTAAGACTTTTGAATTTTTTTTGTTTGTTTGTTTAATCTTCCTTGAAGTACCAGTTAGAACATGATGCTGAATGATAGGCATCTATTCAGGGTATCATCAAAGATCCCCCTCAGGGTGGATAAAAATGCAGAGGAAATGGTAAGTAAAGGATCTTTAGATACTAATGAAATGGTAAAATGCAAGATGACATTCAAAGGTAGGATATACAGAGGAATATATTCTTACAAAACATTCATAAAGAGAAGCTGCAAGTTGGCTGCTACAATCCAGAAAAGAAATCTTAAAAGCTGTGGCTATATTTCCAGAGGTGCTCAAAAATGAAAACAGCATGGGAGGCTTATTAGTAAGAGCAGATAACAAATCTGAAACCATCACTTGGCTTTTTCTGCACATCCACAGTGTGTCTGCATTAGGCTGTGTGCAGTGCTGCTCCCCCAGCTCAGAAAGGACATCTCAGATAAAACAAACCAGAGAAAGGCACAGTGAAGGGCATCAGAGATGGCCAAAGATATGGAACAACTTCTCTATGAGGAAAAGGGAAGTTAATAAGACCCTTCAGCCTGGAACAAAGATTAAAGGGAGAGAATACAATGGAGTCTTGTGAAAGCAGCAGGAGCATGGAGAAGATTTAAGGGAGCAGTTCAACACTGTTTCTCAGAATGAAGAGACAAAGGGGCACTATTATCAAGTGGTTGAGTGGGAGGTTTTAAAGCAGCAAAACAATTTTCCTTTCACAATATCCATTTTAATGTGAGGAACTTCTTGTTGTAAGACTGTGTTTATAGAAATACCTACAGACATTCAGAAAAATCAGGGAAGAAAAGTCCTTTTAGATGCAGATTAGTAATCACAGAAAAACATCTTGCCACCTGTCTCAGGCATTTGAATTAGGATGGGATGAAGCACCCTATGGAACTGGTTATCTTTCTCCATTAATTGCAGCAGGAATGCAAAGGTTCAGTTCAGACTTAACAAGGATGTTTGGAACAGCTAAAGGAAGAAGTGATAATTCTCATCCTTTCTGACAAGTTCTCCTTGGAACTGACTTGCACAAGGCTTGTAGGAAGATAAATCCTTTCAGGTACAAGGTGACGAGCCCAGCTTGTGATCAAGTCAGCAAAAAGCTGGATTCTCTGGCTCAGTGCTGGAAAAGCACAGGAACAGCAGCTGGTGTCCTGGAAAGATAAGAAGCAGATCCAGAAGGGAGCAGAGGAAGGTGGAGGGGTTCAGAGTGGAGATGGCACAGGAGGAGGGACAGCCCAGCCCTTTGGTACACAACTGGCATCGACTGTTGCTGACAGTGAAAAGGAATTACAAGTGCTTGAAAGCCATGAATGTTCCCTCAGCTTCCATAGTAATTCTGCAAAGTACAGATTCCTCTGAGTTTGGTTTGATGTTCTTGTAATCTCTTAAGTAGCATTTTGAGGATGCTTTTCAAAGTGGTTGCTTGTATTTCTGTCTGGTTTTGTTGGGTTTTTTTGGTGTTTTTTTTTGTAACACAGACCCGACGTGTCTTTTGCACCACACCATAATCTTCGTGTGGTTTCCCGCCTGTATCTCACTGAGTGATGCTGTCCCAGAGGTTTTGGTCTCTCAGGTTTCTGTTGAGGAGATTGATTTTTGCTCCAAGAAAGCAAAGCCTTTGCTAGTGTTTCATTGCCAGGCAAGGCAACCAAAGCAGGAGGAGGGATGATAAGCAAGTTTCTTATCCCCTGTGGTCAGGGATTATCAGAGATTTGTTTTGTGAGGTCCACTCAGACACCCAGTAGGCTTGATTTGGGGATGTCTTGAGCTTGCCAAGCTACCCCTAGAGACACTGAGAGCTGTGCCTTGAACATAGAAAGTGTTAAACCATGGTTAAATACCTGGAAAATTGGGACTTTAATCTCTGCACCTACTTCCCTGTGTGTAAAATGAGGTATCCATGCTAGTGGTATGTTGTGAAGTCTAAAAAGTGATTCTGCTTGCAAAACCCCCAGTTTCTCCTGTGATGAGCATCCCAGAAAAGTCCCACCGGGAATAATTCAGGTTCAGTTCAGTGCAGAGATTTGGTGCTGTGTGGGAAAATGGGGCTCTCAGCTGTCACGCATGGAAAAACAATGCCTTGGTGTCCTGTCCCCACTGTGCCAGCAGCTCCAGGAGGAAAGAGACTTGCAGGAAAACAGTCTGCAGTAATTTCATGGGATGTGGGCTTGGATTTGGGAGGATAAGTAAAAGCCAGCTTTGAAGTTGTGCTACTTTTTAAGCCTTGGAGATGTGAGAGGGGATGTGTGTGGAAGGAAGGATGGGGATGGCTCTGTGTCCAAGGCAAGGGTGGGACAGGGGATGAAGAGGAAGAGCCATCCTTCAAACGGGGCATAAATAACTTTACCATAACATGGCTTTAACATGAACAACACAGTTTTTGGAAATGGGGCAGCTGCACTGGGCAGCTGGGGGGGCTTGTCAGGGCTGCTTCATAACAGGAATGATTGCACAGATGGTAAAAGCCCACCCAGCACAGTCCTGATGGCACAGACAACCTCAAATCTGGTGCTTCTGAACCTTCTAGTGCTTGGCCTTACAACCTTAACCTTAGTAGTCTCTGTTCTTGATGTAATAAATTGAGAGTATCAACAGAAGTTTCAGATACTCCTGACATCTCCTTGAAACAGAAACATTTGATTTATACTACAACTGAACAGCTCACAGGGAGGTCATTTATTAAAAACCAAGGGAAATGACCGGAAACCAGTTCTTCTTCACAACAAATGACAGGAAATGGTTATTAGTTCTCCAAATTTCACGAATATAATAGTCACAGCCCTGAGTTTAGTGAATTCATTTCTCTTGGAGATTTTACAAGCAAATGTGTCACCTCCATGTTACACTTGAAATAGAAACCCAGCACTGCCCTGGCTGCCACAGGAGGTTTCCTGCCCTAGAGCCTGACTTCTGCCAAGTATCATATTAAAAAAATATTAAATAAAATTAGAAAACCTTCTACAGAACCAGTGCTTTGTGGTGCCCTTTCACATAGATCTCAGTGCCACCCCAAGTACCATTTTTGTCATTGAAAAATGATGCTGCCAGCAGTGTTGGGTATGAAGTGAACATTTTTTCTTCCCGAGTAAAGAAAAATTCCAGAGTTTTTTGTAAAGATAAAGAATCGCATATGGCAAGAGGGAGCAGCTGAAAATGAATCACCTCCAGACATTGAAAACATTGTTCATGGTAAGTTGCATTACTCGGGAAAACAGGAAAAAGTGTTACAATTTAAAAGTAATATATTTAGCTAAAACCAGTAACAGCTGGCTCTGTTCTTGATGAAAGGTTTCATAATTTATGTGATGAATAGCAATCAGTTTGGATGGTTTCTGGCTATTTCAACATGACAGCTCATTCTGGCTGCAGAATAGGTTGGTCTGCGCTTGTATTTGACAAACCCTGTTAGAAACACAAGCCAAACTCTGGTCACTGTGAAGACCAAAGACCCCATTTAAATTACTTCAGTGAAATGTGTGTGATCACCAGAGGAAGAACCATATTGCCATTTTCCTCTTGGCAATTTCAATTAAAAAAAAAAAAGTGTGGCATTTGGCAAACACGGGATAAGGGGCTTTGTTATAAGTAAGAATATCAGATGGAAAGGTTTCCTAGGGCTTGTTGGCAGTCTGGAAAGCTCTCTAATTAAAGTATCAGTAAGAAGGAGAAAATGAGATATCTACACTGGGATCCTACCTCTGAGGGCTGAAGCACAGAAAACACCAAGCAGCAGACCAGGAGATCTTGCAGGAGGAAGTTTTTAAATGCTTATGGAAGCAGAAACAAATGCCTTCAGAAAAGTTTGGGTAGCAGCAGGCGTGTCTGTGGACACAGAAATAAATCTCCAAATAGAAGAGCTCATGCAGAAATTTCAGAAACAGCCATAAAATATGCTGGGAAAAACCTGGATTTCATTAAAAACTGTTAGCAAAAGAGATCTATTGCCCCTCCCAAGCTTTCTCCTTGGACACAGGGATAGATCTCCAAAGAGCAGCGCCAGGTCAGGTGCTGGAAAACAGCACGGGAACAGCTTTGTCTTTGGTACATTGTAATGGCTGAAAAGTTGTACCAGCAGAGGGAGCGGGACACCGGCTTTCTTTTCCTACACGAGTGTCTAATCCAAGGAGTTTGCAGAGAGAAGCCAGATTTTAAAATGCAAGCTCTATCCACTGAACCTTTAGAGAAAGGGTCAGTTGATGTAGGTTTTCTCCCACGGCTATGAAGTAGCTGCAGAGGCAGAAGAATAAAGTCTCCAAATATGCTTTGCATATTTGCAAAGGAAATGAGGAAAAAGCTCATGATTTTTTTTTTATTATTATTATTTTTTTTTAGGGTACTGGTCAGACTCTTCCAGTTTTGTTTTTAATGTCCCATCATGAAATATCTCAGATTTGAGGCAGATGAGATTCAAGAGTAAATTCTATGGACAGTGGGGCTGCAGCATGTGATGAGACCTGGATAAGGACATGGGGCCAAGTTCCTGGGGTTCTTTGGGGGAAGGGAACTGGGCTCCTTGGGCAGGGACTCTGGGAGAGATGCAGTGCTGCTGCTGGGGCTACATATGGAGCAGGTCACAAGTCCATTACATGTCCATTTGTGAGGCAGAAGGGAGCTGACAGTGCTGGGCTGCAAACCTGGCATGAGGTGTGCAGGGCCCCAGCCAGATCTGTCCCATGGCAAAGGTGCAAAAACGTGACAAACCCGACTGGAGCACATCCAGGCAATCTGAATTCATGAGGTCCTTCCGCAGAGGGGTCAGGGATGTCGGAGCTGCAATATTTGGCAATATGACAGAGCCAGCAGGCTGAGGCTGGGCAGTGAGGGCTGATTGCGATCTGCTTGACTTAGCCCAGCACAGCAAACAGATGGAGAGCAAAGGATAAAAATCAACCTCACCTCCACAGACAGTTCACGCCATAAAAACCTCATTCCCAGGAGCAAAAGGGCTCAGCTTGCAGCTGTACTGCTCCAAAGGGTGATGTACCATCCTCCTGAGGCTGACAGGGAAAGCAGAGCACAGCTAAAGGCACCATCCCCAGCCTGAGAGCCTCCCTTTCTCCACGTTTACCTTCCTGACTGACCAGCATGTTTTGAAAGGAGATATGCACACACAGAGAGACTAATCTGAGTGCTTGCCCCTGGCCTCTGTTGACTTGTGCTGCCCTATCCCATTCCAGGTACAATTTAGGTAATTCAGAACAGGCAATCAGCAAATCCAGCCTTGGGATACAGCAGCAGCCTGCTCTTGTGCCTCCTGGAAGTGACTCAGGATGAGACATCCCAGCCTTCAGAAGAACCAGGACGATGTTCTTTCCCAAGCCAAGTCACTCGTGTATTTAGTGGTGACATTGAGGGCTCCATTCACACAAAACTTCAGAGCAATTTTGGATGTGCTCTGATTCAGGCTCGGACATCAGAAGGAGCTGAACCTCCATCGTTCTACAGGATGATCTGAAGGACCTGTGAAGGGCAGGGGATAGGACTCACTTTATTGCTGGGGCCAAGTCACATCACTTGTTTCAATCTCCATGTTTTGAGGGTGGGTGTGGAAAGATCACTTTCTCCAACAGCACAAGGTACTGCAAAAGGAAGGAGGCAAAAGACGAGATCCTTCGTCTTGGCTTTACTGTCCAGAATGTGGAGAAGCCTGAAAGAATTGATCTGATGTAGCCAGGGAGAAGTGTGGGAAGGAATAGCTGAGGGTAATACCTTATGTATCACTGGGAATTTTGAGGAACTGTAGAACAGATCTGAAAACACCAAAACATCTGCTGTCATGTGAGATGATCAGGCCTCAGCCCATCAGCATCTCTCCCGTGTACACAGACAGGAAATCCCTGCCACCAGGAGGTGGTAAAATTTTTGAGCTTTTCATGCTACTTTTCATGAACTCTTTATCTCCTCGAAACACCATCTGGGAAACTTCACAGGTGCAGACATATCAAAAGAGCCAGGAGTTGATCATTTGCAAGAAAGCTGCCTTGTAAAAGTGCCCAGTAGCACAGATTTCTTGTGTGTGCTACATTGTGGGTCCTGCTGATGTCAAAAGCCATTGAAAAATGGTCACAGACAATCTCAGAAGAGATTTCTGACACCACATCATGAGCTCAGTCCTGTCCTGACCACCAGCCATCCTGACACTTCCATGTCAGCACATCTGCCTGGTCACTTCCAGCCTCTAGATCCGGGGGCAGGGATAAATACACAAAATCTTACCAGGTGCTCAAGAAACCAGTGTGGGGCTCATCCCAGCTGAGTGCTGAGCCACAGTGTAGAACTCCAGTTCCAGAGACAGTTCAGGGATCAAGTCCTGGTTCGAATGGGGAGGGCAGGAAAGTGGTTACTTGGAAATACCAACACAGATTTATTCCAAAAAGTGCCCCATGTCCTGTACAAATAATGATTTCATTGTCCAATCCCTACCACTTCAGTCACACTGGAATCTGTAAGTCCAGCAGACTTTGTCACTCTGAATTCTCACTACTCCCAAGAAAAATCTGCTGGTACACGTGGCCACAGCTCTACAGAAAAGAGCAGAAGAATTTAGTTGTGGTGGTTTATCATTCTCAGCCCCTGGTGAAGAAGTGGGAGTTGAAAGAGTAGAGCAATGGATATTGCTGTGTACCTCTAGCTGCTAAAGGGAAAGGCAAAAACATGATCAGTGCTTTGTAAAAACAAGTCTCAGCCCATCTTAAGTGATGCAGAACACAGTGGCCATGTGCTATTTGCATTTATATGGAGTTCTGTAACTGTTAGTTTTATTTTGTCATTGAGACTGAGCAGTCTTGGATGATCCTTAGGGAGCAAATACCTGCAGCAACCAGCTGCAATTTCAGCTGAGTCTCTTCTCTGCTTCCCTCCCTTTGAAACAGGCATCAATACATTGACAGTGCTACTGCTAAATAAATGTTTCCAGGAAATGTTTGAGTGTGGGCTCAGAGGAATAACTGCGTCCCCTTGCTATTTGCAAACAAAAATGATGAGTGCCCTGGCACCCAGCCCTTTTTAGTTAGAATGACTGCATTGAGCTGGGGGCTTTCATTTTTATACAGCATGGGGGCAATTGTTACTTGCCCCCCTGATTCCTGGTGTCCCAGGTGGGTCAGAGCATGGATACATCCACACAAACTGCTTTGGAACATGCAGACTGCTCTGGCAGCTTTCTCCTCCATCCTTAATGCCTTCTTTGTGTCATGGTTTCGGAAAGAATTGATTGTTTCTTGTTCTGCCTCCCATCAATGAAATCAACTGGCATTAAAAAAGCTGCCTTGCTCATTGCCAGATCGAATCCTTTTAATATCTGGTGGTGCTCTGAAATATGTTGGAGGTGGGTTTCAAATTTTGGTCCAAGCTGGAATCTCCCCAGTGTTCAAACAGAGGGGGGAAAAGCTCTTAAAACTCAGCTGCCAACTTGAGGCATCTACACTGAATAATTCCATATTGTCAGTGAGTCCTTACGACCTTGAGCCCATCCTTCATTCCTGGTGTGTTTGAGGCAGATTAAGCAAGAACTGGCGTTGCTCCAGTGACTTTCATGGTGCCACTTCAGAGGACAATTAGAGGAACTTCAAACACTACAGATTTTCTTTTCCCTATCTATGGGTCCAGCTTCTTCATATTTATGCTGGTTTTACACCAGTGTGACTTGTGTTAAAGGAGAACTGGATCCATAACACACAAAATAATTTTCTCCAAATGACAGGTGAGAAGTCCTCTTGGCCATGACTTTTTAAAGGTTCTTGCTAAGGTATAATCCAAGCCAAAATGATACATTCTTGTTTAAAAAAACAGTATATTGGAAGGATGAAAACAGCTAATTGAGAGTGATCAAGTTGTAATTAATTTTTCACTTAAAACTCTCACTTGGCATTAAGCAAGCCTCTCTGTGTGAGTCCTTTTTTCCCTTTTTCACACATTCACGGGCTCACAGGTAAGCTGCATGACAGACCAAAGCTGCTTGTTGTTTCTTCTTCTATCTCTCAATCCTCGTAACAACACTGGGCAGAACCTCCTCAAAGAGATGAGATGACAGGATTGGCAGCAACCTCAGCTCATGGTGAAAAATCTCCCCTTTCTCTCACCTCAGGTAGAATGGGGAGGCACGTGGAAGATGATGGAGTAGAGAAGGAGAAGGACATGGAATTGGCATGGGAAAGAGGAGAACTGGGTCGTGTTCCTCGAAGCCTGTGGTTGATCTGCTATGGGATCTCAGGCACCCACTTCAACTCGAAGCATTTTTTCCACTATTCTTGCCCTGCATCTTTCCCTAAATAAAGTCCTCAGGCTCTGGGGTGACCTTACTGAGGCTTTCAGTACCTACAGGGGCTCCAAGAGAGCTGGAGAGAAACCTTGGGTAAGGGCATGGAGTGACAGGACTGGAGGGAATGGCTTCACACTGCCAGAGGGGCAGGGTTAGGTCAGATTTTAGGGAGAAATCCTTCCCTGTGAGGGTGTGGAGGCCCTGGCACAGGTTTGCCCAGAGAAGCTGTGGCTGCCCCATCCCTGGCAGTGTTCCAGACCAGTTTGGATGGGGCTTGGAGCAACCTGGGATAGTGGAAGGTGTCCCAGCCCATGGCAGGGGGTGGAACAAGATGATTTTAAAGTCTTCTTCGACCCAAACCATGATCTGATTCTCTGCTGTCCATGACCCTCTGGGCTGTTTGTCCAACATGGGGAGCTCTGAGCTATCACCACTGGGTCTTTGGGGTGTCTTGCAACACAAATAAGGACCTGCAAAGGAGGAAATGATGCCTTTTGCCTCGCAGAGAGCAAACCAGAGGTGACGTGGCCAGAAAATGGGCAGATGAGGAAGGTCTGCCCCTTCAGGCTCTGCTCACATGAGGATACATACTCACGGTTTCATGACAGCCCCATCCAGTGGGATTTGAAAAGCAGCTGTGAAGTACACCCAGACTCTTGTTCCTTTCTATTTGAGGCTGTCTGGGAAAGCTGCGAGCAGCAAAAAACGACACTGGGACTGTTTGCAGAATCAGCAAGATGATCAGGAGACATTTACATTGTTCTCTCACTTGAGAAGTTATTTTTGCAAACATATGGCCTGGAGTTAAGTGCGGCTTTTTTTTTTTTTTTT
>WBMY01017124.1:21899-81904 GCA_013397315.1 Donacobius atricapilla
TTTTAATTAGGAGCAGCGGGTTTCTAGCAGCTGGGAGAGCCTTAGTGGGTTTCTCTGGAATTCTGGCGGTCCCAGCACTCTGTTTGATGGGGAAAGTTAGACTAATGAAAGAAATTATTCATTTTTTACCACCAAGGAAATCAGGTTTATATTGTATTAGTAGTTGCTTTGCAGTTGGCAAAACTGTGACATGCCATAGCTTAATGAACAGGAGAGGAATTGAGGCGAAGTGAGGGGCAAAATAAAGGGAAGGCAAGGAGCCCGCTTGGGTGAGGTGAGCACTAAGGAGCAGACTTTCTTTTGCCTATTCCCCTTGGAATATTCTGCTTTGCAGAACAGTTTGTGCAGTACCGTCCAGCTCCAGTGCAATAATAAACCAAAACAATTAATAAACTAGTAATATCAGAAAAACATATCTGTGGGCTTTTTATGATGGAGGAAAACTGTGCACTGAAGCCACTTAATAAATGGGAATTCCTCTGTGTAATAGTCAACTGAAAAATCCAAGTCCAGCCCAGTGGTTTTATCCAGCTGTTATTTGTGGCATGCTAACAGCGTGACAGGTGTTGTGGGCATTTATTTGATGAGGTCAGTTGGTTTTTCTGCAGTCAGAGGAGTTGGGGAGAAGCTCTGAACAGTCGGAAGGTGTGGCTATATGTCAGTCCAGGGACTAGTTAAGTCTGAGCCAGGTGGGACCTGTGTCCCAAATTCTGTGCCGGCTCCAGAGCATCTCTACAGTGTGATTTACCAGAGAAGGGTGAGGATTCCAGTTTAATAGTTTGTTGCAAGTTTGCTTCGGTGGCAGCATGCAAATTTGCAGTCTGCAGCAACACTCCCACTCTGTATCAAGTTATAGATCTGAATCCAGTGTTGTCAATCCAAGTGCTCCCTGTGGTGCAGTGGGAATGCCAGGAGAGCACTGCCTGGACATAGGAAAGCTCTCTTAGACCAGGTTCTGCAGATGCTACAAGCTGCATCTGCTTAAAAATTAGAAAAAGCATGCCAGGAGAGGCCAAGGATTTCAAAAGTGCTGACTCTTGGGATTTTACTGCAAGTCTCCTGGCCTTTTGTGCCTTTCTTGCTGGGTGCTGAGGCAAAACAAAATGATCAGGAGCTCAGGTTTTGCTGTTTGAAGAAAATGAGCAGAATCTGTGGTTGTCGTGTTTAAAGAGGAAAACGGCAAGTGTGTAAATCAGAGGCATTCCAACACTTAAAATGCCTTTGGGTAAATGAAAGACATGGACCCCTTCTAAGCTGTGAATGTTTTTCAAAGCAGTCTCCTAAGTTTTGGAACCCTCATCATAATTTTTGGAGTGCTTACAGTTGGCAGATGACTGCTTTATCCTCACGGCTGTGTGATTTAGGTTTATAAAGTACTTGACTGCTTCTACAAAGATGTTCTGGCCTTACCCAAGGTAAAACCAGGCATCCTTCAGGCATCATGAACATACATCCCCCTTGGCACTCAGCAAGAGTCACTCTTGGAGATCTGGCTTGGAGTTCTTACTTTGTTCCCGTGTCTTGGCCAAAGTGTTGCCTTTGAGTGGTGCTGCTTCAGAATTCTGTTGACTGACAGTTCTTGTCGTGGCTAATTGTTCACACGCGTGCAGCGCTGTAAACATGCAAGGTGGGGAGCTCCTACCCCTAATTATTAATGGATTTGATATCTGTTCATTTCTGTGAGGGCACGATTGTTGTCACCACTATCCAAACTCAGTTCAAGTGGACAGTGCTGGTGGCACGCAGTGTTCTCAGAATTCCAGGTGGGTTGTGTCCATACCCTCCCCAATGCCAGAGGAACTTTTTTCCTGTCACGTGCCCAAGCCTGTGGCACGTGCAGTCATCTGCTTGTGCTGTCACCTTGCTCCTGCCTGGCTCTGGAGCGTGCCTGAGGATGAGCTGTTGTCCCCAGGATGGCTCTGTGCTCTCTGCTTCTGAGCAGAGGGCTGGCCAGGCACCAGCTGGGGACATGATTTAGGTGGTGACAGCCTGCTGATGGTCACCACCTTTCCTGAGGCTCCTCTTTGTCCCCAGCCTGCAGTGCCCAGCTAGGGACAGAAAAATTCATTGGGGGAAGTTGAAGGCAGCAGTGGGTGGCTGCTGTTCTGCTCACTCTTGGGGATGCCTGGAAGATGACCAGGAAAGCCCAAGGCTTTATGAAATGTGCTGGTGATTTGCGTTCCTCCTTCAGTGGATTGGCTTGTCTTCCATGGTCTAACAGGAGATCATGCCATGGTTTCAGTGTGGGAAGGCTGAGGTCTGCTCACAAATAGCCATGAAATCTGGAGTTAAAGCGCTGTGGTGCTCAAGAGCTGTTGTCACAAAGAACTGCAGTATTTTCTATTGACTTGTGCCTAATCGTCCATATTTGTGTGCATTAACCCTGCTTCAGACTTGGGGTGTGCATGTGATGATTCTTTTATTAATTTTAAGTCAGGCACTTTTATAATTTTATTTATTCTTTAAAAAGTTGCTGGAGAAGGAAAATGCCTGTTTTATTTCTCTGTAAATCATCTGAATGAGCAGAAGAATCTATTTTGGTCTGGTATTTACATCCATGCCTATTGCAAAAATCCTTTATCCTGCCTAATAAAAAAAAAAGATACATTTTTTCCCCCTCTCCACTTTTTGCTGAGATGGGAAGGGCTCTCCTGATCCCAGTTAACTTGTACTGGGGATGCATGGCTTGACCCCTCACTTCTTGCATTTTAAATCTGCAGACTGTGTATGAGGTACATACATATGGTTTTTGTGGGAAGGGAGGGGGCCTGTGTCTCTCTTCCAGCCAATTTCTTTGAAATTCATATTTTCCAGGGCCTGGTGCTGTTGTAGGTCAGATGCTCCATCCTCTGACCTGGGGCTGCACATGCTGCTCCCATATAAGCTCCCCTTCTCTTGTAATGGGTTAAAGTTCGCAACCAGGCAGAAACATCAAAAAATGTAGTGGCTTCACATTCGCCGAATTTGTTTTGTTATATTTAGTGTAGTGGTCTGTCTTCCCACTATGGAACAGGATTAGAAGAAAGGCAAAACAGGCTTACCTTAAAGATAGAAACAGTTAAATTTATTAACACACACTAAAGGGAGAACAAAAAAACCCCCCCATGAAACCTCTTTAAAAGCACTCCCCTCCCCCCAACAAACAGTCCACCTTTCCACAAAACAATGTAAAGAGACAGAAATCAGAACTCTAGGTCAATATGACTTAGAAAATAGTCTTTCATTCAGTCTTTGAGAGAGACAAGTCCCTCCTGTTTTTGTTCTGGTAACTTTCCACAAGAGACACAGTCTGTTTCTGGCTTCCAGCTCCCACAAAAGCAGCCCGCCCAGGAATCTGCATTTGTGAGTTTCCCAAATGTAGCCTTTCCCATGACTACATATGGGCTGTGGGCTTACACATGGGATTTCACCTTTTAAAGAGGCACAGCTCCACAACAAAGGACTTCTCATTCTTCACTGGCGATGAGGCTTCAAATGTCTCATAGGATCACTAGATTACAGTTTCTAATTCAATATCCACTCAGTAAAATCAGAGATTACAGTTTCTAATTCAATATCCACTCAGGAAAATCAGACACCTATGCTTGAATCCACAAAATCATCTCCCCATTCTTAGTCCACAGTTTAAAGGAAATATTACAGTCCATTACCATAAATTGAAGGAGATTTACAGCCTAGAACTAAGGCAACTTGTCGTCTCCTCTACTTAAGGTCACCCTTCCTTTACTGACTTTGATATCTTCATATTATTCCTTTGCATATCTCCAATTTGGCCTTTCCTCTCTCTTTGAGAAGGGTTAGAGTTTAAAGAAGTCTCAGTCTGTGTTAGGAAAGAGTTAATATTTCCTGCCCGGGCCTGCAGACGGCCGCATGGTCTCTGCCACGGTATCTGTGAAAGCCACAAATCCACAAGGTGTAGAAAAGTTCAGAAACGGCGGCCCGGATCTTCTCTCCCCCTTCCACCCCTCAGTCTTATGGGGTGGGTTTGGCCCAGCCTGGGCTCGGTGCTGCTCTCCAGGGACCCCGGGGGCTGGGGGCGTCCATCTCCCTCGGCCCGGCCGGCAGCGTGGGGCAGGCCGTAGGATCGGCTGGATGTCAGCAGCCGTGGCTCCCCTTTCTCTGCTGGCATCTGCTGGGCTCGGGGACGCAGCTTGGCTCCAGCCAGGGCCAGTCCCAGCACGGCCGCCCTGCTGGGGCCCCTGCTCCCCCTGCCCCTCAATGTTACCTCATGGCAGGCCCGCAGCAGAGAGAGAGAGACCTTTCCAAAAATTCCACCTGTATTTAAGCCGTGTGTCCCAGGGGTGTACACTTGTATCCAATTGGCCAACCTGGCTGTCAGTTTTAAAGCAGATCACTAATTGTTTTTTTACCATCCATGCCAAACCAGTACATCTCTCCACATTTCCATGTGTGCAGTTTCATTTGGTCTGATGCAACTTTTTCATCTACACAAACAGTGGGAGACTCTGTTCCCTCTCCTGACCTTTGCTGTAACTTCTCATTCTTCTCTGACTTTTCTGCTGGCAATACAATCACGTTTAGTGTCTCCAGGGACAGGAGTACATATGAGGTTTGTTTTTTCATGGGTTTTGATTTTTTGTTTGTTTTTCTTCCTTTTTTCCCTCACTCTTTCCAACTGCCACCCCATCTGCCCCTCATATCAGTACTGAAACCTTTTTTACTTTCACACTACAAAGTTCCTCTCCTTCAAGTCTGTCCTAACACCTCTTCTGTGCCTTCCGCTGAATTAAAACTGCTCCAGTCAAATTTTCTCATCTCTGATCTTCATCACCTTCACGAAGTCAAGTTTCTGTCTCTGTTGTCTTTCTGATGGAGCCCTTCCCCCTATCCACAAAACCTTACATCTTGCAGGATGCTCTCAGCGTCTCAGGTCTGCATTTCTGTAATGTTATTTTCTCAGGCCTGGACAAGCACAGCACAACTTTACTGAAAATGCAGTGGTTCCTCACATGACCATCACCTTCTCCTTTTCATCATGCTTGGAGAGCTTCTCTTAACTTGAACTTGTGCCTGGAGGGTTTGGTTCCCACCCCTGCAGGTTATGAACATCCATCTTTGTGAGGCCCTTACTAGGCTTTTAAATGAGTTCTTTTGGACATTATCCCGTGCTGATTCGACCTCCCCTTTTCCTCTCCTTCAGGCCTGACCTGAAACCATGGAGTTGTGTAAGCTCCTGGAAGCAGGAGGTGCTGTCACATGTCTGTGCAGCAGCAGGACTGCCACATTGGGCTCGCAGTGGTACACTGGGTGACCGTGCCTCTGGTGGTGTGTGCCATGGAGGTGGGGAGCCCTCACTGCAGCGTGTGTGACTTTAACAGTGCTTGGGGAAATGCTGGACCTGTCCTTGCCATGAGCACAGTGGCTGGCAGGAGCAAAGCTGTGTGTTTTCCTACTCCCCTGCAGAGCAGCTCTAGCAAAGGTCTGTGGTTTAATTTGGCAAGTTCAGCCTCAAGTCAGCAATCTGAACTTAAGCACCTACTTAAGTCTGAACTTGCTCTAAGCCACCAGGCTTTGAGAATGTGTTCAAAGTTAAGTCTGTGCTTAATTGCTTTGCCTTAATAAGACTGGGATTAGGGCGTGCTGAGCCAGCATCAGTGGTTTGACAATTCAGCTCTTGCTCCCTGTGCAGAGGAAAAGGCTGTGGAGGGAAAAGCTACCCCTGGAACACTGGAGAGAATTTTCTCCTGGTTATCCCAGCAGCTGTGCCAGCAGCTCTGCTGCAGTACAAATCACATGGCAAGCCCAGATCATCTCTGCTTACTGAGCACCCTGCCCTGCTGGTGGCTTGTCACTTCCAGCAAGAGGAGCAAAGTCTCCGTCTGCTGGAGGCACCCAGCTGCTCCTCCAGCAGTTCCCTGAGCCCTCGGTTTCTCCGTGCTGCAGGCACAATGGGAGGCTGGGGAAGGGGCGCTCGAGGAAAGGCACTTTGAGATTTGTGGTGGATGAGGCTGGTTTTGTCGAGCTGTGTCTGAGGGCTCTGGGAGGGACGAAACAGTGTCTGAATCTCTGTGTGAGTTGAAGTCTCGGGGCTGTGTTGGCTTGTACCACTTGTGGCAGCTGTCCCTGTGGCACCTGGTAGCATTTGGGGTTGCAGAGACTTCAGATGCAAGGCTAGCCTGGAATGAGCTTTATTTCAAAGCCTTCCCCTTCCCCACTGGACAGGGGTTTTCCATAGGAGGGCTGTGCCCTGGGAGGGTGTGCTGCAGTGAGGGCTGGGTTGCAACCTGCCAATTTAACAATTTCCCCCCTGCCCCAGCTCTGGGGCACGAGTGGATGTCGTGGCACAGGATGCAGTCCTGTTGTAGCTGCTTTTTCTCACAGACCTGTCTCTCTGTTTGGGTGGAAAAAAAAGTATGGTTGTATGTCAGCACTGGTAGCAGTGACTTATGAAGTAATTTCTTTCAGCAAAACAGGTTTTATAAATACTCCTTTGCTGACTAATATTGGCAAGACCAGGTTTGTTTTCTTTAGTGGAATAGGGCCAGGCTTTGTGTGGATTTCTGTTTGTGCTGGAAGGGGATGGCCTGGCAGCCTTGCACTGGTAGCTGGAATATGGGACCTTCCCGTCACATGGGGACATCAATTCTTGTGGAAGCTGAAGGGTCTCATCAGCTGGGAGGAGAGGAAACTGCTTCAGTCCTTGGCTTTCCCCCAGGGGCTGATTCATCCCCTTGGGGTCGAATCCCTGAGGAGCTCAGCTGTGGAACTGTGGTACTGGGCATGGATGCAGTTCCGGACATCTGTGGGGAGGAGGGATGAATCCAGATTGTGAAGGACTCCGTGGTGAGCAGGGCAGGGAAGAACATATCCTTGGAAGAGGGGCTGATGGAGCTGGGCCTGCCTAGGCCGGGGTGGGAACAGGGCTGCTGCTCCAAACACATCGTGGGAGGATGAACGAGGAAATGTAGGAAAGAAGAGTTATTTAAACTGAAATCTCATGTTGGCACACAGGCAAATGGGTAGGAACAGGCCATGAATAAATTAAGGCTGGAAATTAGCAGAAGGCTGAGAGTAATGGCCAAAAATCTTGCGCGGTCTTATGTATTTAAATAAGAATTATTTCCCAAGCTTTAAAGATGCCTCATAAAGACGTCTGCCAAGATTTTGAGAAAAATTACCCCTATTTGGCAGGGAAAATTGAGACTGTAAGATAGGGGGAGTGATGCTAATTTGCCAGAGGTTGTTCAGAACAAGCCATAAGTTTGATGGAACGATCTCTGCCTCCACTGGTGACTGCACAGCAAGTCTGGTGCTGTAGCTGGCCTGGTGCTAAAGGTGGAGGAGGTGCTCTCTATAACTTTGTCGCTTTCTAGATGTGCTTTCTGCCTGCTTTTGAGTTCCTCTGCCCTTCCGTGCTCATTCTTGGGTGGTGATCCAGTGGTGATCCCAGGACGCAGTGTTGGACCCACTTTTGTTTAATAACTTTATTGATGATCTGGTTGAGGGCTCGAGTGTCCCTTCTGTAAGTTCATGGATGACAGCAAGTTATGTGGGAGTGTGGATCTGCTGCAGGGCTCTGCAGAGGGATCTGGACAAGCTGGATGGATGGGCTGAGGACAATTGTATGAGTTTCAGGAAGACCAGTTGCCAGGTCATGCACTTTGGCCACAACAACCCCATGCAGAACTACAGGCTAGGACAGAGTGTTTGGAAAGCTGGAAAAGGACCTGGAGGTGCTGATCAACAGTGGCTGGACATGAACCCCGGTGTGCCCAGGTGGACAAGGGGCCAGTGGCACCTGGGTTGAGTCAGCTGTAGTGTGTCCAGCAGGACCAGGGCAGTGATTGTCCCTCTGTGCTGGTCACTGGTGAGCCCACACCTTGAGTGCTGTGCCCAGTTCTGGGCCTCTCATGACAAGAAGGACTTTGAGGGGCTGGAGCGTGTCCAGAGAAGGGAACAGAGCTAGGGAAGGGTATAAAGAGTAAGTCGTATAAAGCATGGCTGGGAAAGCTTGGGGGACTTGGCCTGGAGAAAAGGAGGCTCGGGGGAAACTTCTCATTCTCAAAACTCCCTTGAAGGAGGATGCAGCTGAGGAGGGGTCAGACCCTGCTTGCAGGGAGCAAGGGGTAGGATGAGAGGAAATGGCCTGAAGCTGCGCCAGGGAGGGTCAGGTTGGACATCAGGAGGAATTTCTTCATGGAAAGGGTTGTTAAGCAATGGGATGAGCTGCCCATAGAGGTGGTGAAGTTGTGTGTTCAAGAAACAATTGGATGTGGACCTCAGTGCTTGGTGGTTGGTCACAGGTTGGACTTGACCTCAGATGTCTTTTCCAACCTCAGTGATTCTGTGATTGTCATAGAAAATCTCCCTGGCTCCCTGGCCCTCTGGGTGTTGGCTGGGATGGTGGCACAGCTCCCAGTCCCCTCCCGCCTCACCTCGCCCTCACCTGAGGTGGCTTTAATCTTGCTCAGTGTGACATCGTCATAGGTGCATGGAGCTACACTTCCTTCTTTTCTTGTTCTGCCTAAAAGTGTGGCTGCTGCACACAGCCCATGGGGACATGACCTGGACATGCCATGAGCTCCTCTGTGCTTTTCTGGAGAGCATAGAAAGGATACCGCTCATTTTGACTGTCCTTCCAGCACTGTCCCCTTGACATTGCCTTCCCCATCTATTCAGGCTGGCAGCAGCAGATTTGGTCCTGGTTGAATATGGTAAAATGATATTACAAAGTGACAGATGGTTCTGGCAGACTTTTATCCCTCCAGTGCTTGCATTCCTGTTTTTTAATAGTGGTTTTAAAGGTTTGCAATTATTTCTTCTGCACATTTGGAAATTGATGGGCTTTTGCTCAACTGCCTGCATGGGAATTCACCCATGAAAGTGAACTTAACTGTTTGTGGAAGGATTGGTGACAGGAATTTTTTCACATAAACCTGCTGCTGAATGATCACAGTGATGAATAATGAAAGTGCCTGCAAAGAAAAGTCAGTGTCTCTTTGTGGCAAATGTGAGAATAGGGTGGGGGGAACAAAACGCAAAGCGCTTAACTGTGTGGTTAAATTATTTACCAAGTGGGCCAGCTCTACTTGGTGAGACTGAAAATTGTTTTTTCTTGTGGTGAGGTGAAGTGAGACTCCCTGGTGGCCAAAGGCTTGGGCTGGCCCTGTGCAGAGTGGCAGATTTCACTGCAGGGAGGTAGGAGCTGCAAGGTTATGTTGAGCTGATGCCCAGGGTATGGCTTTCACAGAGCTGTGAGTGAGAGCAGCCCCAGCACTTCCAATGCCAGCAGTGAATTCATTCCAAGGCATGCAGGATGTGCTCAAGTGACAGGCTTTTGGTGTGTCTGCCACACAAAGACCTTCCTGTTAGTCCTTTTAAAACATATTGATTCTTCCTAGACGTCCCTTGCATATACTTTTGGTAAAATGGACTTGCCCTCTCCAGCATTCAACTGGGCTGGATCAGGGGTAGCAGAGTGAAAGAGTGAGAAAGGTGCCTCTGCTCTCCTTTTTGTGGAGTCAAGGAAGGAGATGATTTGCTCCTGTTCTGAGGCAAAGGAGGAGGTTTTGGGTCCAGGGTGGAATATGATGTTTCCTGCTGTTTCTGGCAATCTGAAATCTGTTCCTTGTCTCAAAGCTGTCCAGTCTGTTTTGTCTGATACAGGAAGAGCTCCCATGCCTGTCTTGATTCTTGTTTCCAACTACGTTTTGAGGGGAGAGGAAGGAAGAGGCGAGCACCAGCATGGCAGCTCACGAGTCAGTAAAACTCCACTGAAACCAGTCTCCCGCATCTACTTTTAGGCCAGTTTTAGTCCTGGCAGTGAACTGTCCATCCAGAGTGAGAAAGACATTGAGGCCAACCTGGTGACTCTTCCAGTTTTATGCCTTCTTGCTGCTGATGGCACAGAACTGCTTGAGCAATTTCCTGCTGAAGCAATATCCAGTACAGATCTCCCTCTTCCTGTGAAGGCTGAGTCTTCTGGGAGACTTCTAGGGCTAACACACCTCTATTATTAATGGGATAGTTGGCAACTTCATGAAGAAAATACTTTCCTGCGGGGGAGCCATTTTTCCTAGGATTCCTGGGAGCACAACTCTTCAGGCCCTTCGCAGCTAACGGGCATCATACACCTGAATGTTCTGAGGATAGCAGTGGAATCATCTGTGCCTGTGTAAGATAAGCACGAAACAGGGCTGGAACACATGTTCTCTGTTGGGGAGAGAAAATTAGTCCTCATGGTGTGATTTATATTCTGCATCTTGAAGTGAGATGGCAGAGTTGTAATAAAGCAGTCGACAAGTGCAGTCATTGCAACCCTTTTCTTTTACATATCTGAATCCTGGAACTTTAAAATCCTCTCTTAGACAAAGCTTGGCATGTGGAGTGTGCAGCCCTGGAATTGTGTGGGTGCAGATTGGGGTTTTTCTCTGCAGTGCCAGAAATAACCTGTTGTGTGATACGTTACAGGGGCTAGGATTTGTAGCAGCTTGTGTGCAAGTGGGATGCCTCAAAGTGCTTCACCAGAGGAAATTCTTCAGTGTTGACAGCATGGATAGCAGGAAGGTGAACTTTCCATGGTGTTTTCTGCACCATGGTTTGGACTTCTACCTGAGGAGGGCTGGTTTTATGTGTGAGAAAGCTTTTGTTCAATGCTTAGTACTCAGTGGGGCTGCTAACACAAAGACCAGGTGGGAAATGATTGAACTTGGTATTTGCCAGGGATATATTTGATGAAGTTTCCCAATTTCCTATCAATTTTTTCTTCTTTCCTGGGTGGGATGGAATGGTAGGAAAAAAAAAAAAAGAAAAGAAAAAGGAAGGATGAATTAGATAAAAAGAAAATGAAGTATTTCAAGAACATTTCTGCTGAGGAAAAAGAATTGAGGTCTGAAATGTAACTAAAGAAGTGTCACATTTCACATGCATTGGAAAACAAGCCTTGGAGGAAAGAACAAAAAGCATTTTTCAGCTGAAAGACTGAGCTGAGCCGTTGTTGGTGTGCCAAGCCATATGTGTCCTGTCAAGGTGATTCATCCATACAAGCCTTGCCTTCTGTCCCTCTTCTTGGGGGGTCCTGTGGCAGCGGGCACGGGTTTGTGTGTGCTTGTGCTCCACAAAGCAGGGAGCACTGGGCTGATCTCAGTGTGCAGGGCAGTGCACAACTGTCCTCTGACCTCCTCATGGAGCGGTGTGTCCAGGAATACTCATTCCTTCGTCCATCTGATCTGGGATGCAGCCCTCACCGGTTGTTCAAAGAGTCAGGAGTTGCCCTTCCACCCACAAATGCTCTGCAGCAGGGGGAAGTGGTGAGGAGGCTGCTTAACTGGGTTTTCCAAGGCATCCTGTTTGTTTCAGCGCTGGAAAGGAGGTTAATTAGATCAAATTAGGGCAACTCTATTTCCAGCCGGAGTGTTTCTGTGCACTTCTGCTTTGAAGTGAGTTCAGAGCGGCTGTTCTGAGCATCCTAGTGGAGACAGGCGACCCCAGCTGTGGGTTTAGAGAAGGCAGCCAGAAGAAAAGGTGTCTACATTTGGGCAGAATCAGGAGAACTTCCTTAAACTTCCTTAAACATTCACACTGTGCACAGGTATAGCAGTGACTCCTCTGAGAGCCGGAGACTCTTGGGCAGACCTGGAAATACCACTGGACAGCGAGTGTGAAGCTGCATTGCTCTCAGATTTTGTGTGCCTGACTTTTAGAGGCACTGCCTTGAAAATGTGCACCTTCATTTTTATTGGTATAAAATATTTATGCAGTCCAGTGAAGTTTTGTAGCGCTTTGTGGAGAGAAGAGCTTCATTATAGTTTACTGCTTTAGGAAGGCAAAGAAAAGTGGGTGGTGCAGCTCCCAGATTGGCCCTGTGCAGGGGCAGGGAGGGTAGAAGAAACCTGACACTGTTGTTTTGCACGTTATTAACAGATGTTGGCTTTGGTCTCTTATTTTAGGTGGAGTCTCAAATTTGCTGTAGGAACAGTAACTCAGTTGGCTGGGTTCAGATTTACTCTTGTTCCAAGGCTGCTTCCAGAGATGGGATGTTGACCACTGAGGGTGTTTTTGGTTTAGTTGCAGACAAAACTTAAGCCCCTTTAAACATGATTTTCTGACGAACACAGCTTTGGAGAACAACGTCAAGGTTCTGATAATTTTCAGTGCCTTTTTTCTTCCTCTCCATGCTAAAGCAGTGGGATACCTGGAAAATGATCACCTTAAGGCAGGAGAATTCTCTGGTGCTTTAATGACTGTTGCCTTTCACATCCTCCCTGTGAATGATGGATGGCGTGGGGCTGCCTAAAGCAAGGAATCTCATTCTGTTCATGATCCCCACGTTTTTTCTCTACTTGGTACCCTGGACAGAAACTGTAGTTTCAAGCAGCCTGAGTTGCCAAATACCCTCCTTGAACACAAAGACAAGATTCATACGACTTCATTTGAGGGTTACAGCCGTCTTCTGTCATGTTCAGGCGTCTCTGAAAGCCAAGTGGAATTGCATAGTGCAGTTTGAACTGATTGTGTGGACACTGGGTCTTCTGTTGTATTTATGCTTTCCCTGTGCATTCTGGTGACTTAAGCCACTCTCCATGGTCCTGACTTTCCTTTTCATCCTATCAACATCCCTTCTCTCCCTGTCTGTGGGTGTTAGACTGGGCTGGTTGAAGGGATGAGCTGAAAGGAAATGTACTTGGTGTCTTTGATGTGCAATGCCTTTTTTTTTTCTTTATAGGTTATGAACAAAAATCGTGTCTGTGTATTCCCAAACTGAAGAATACATGATTTCTGTTCCCAGCCTGCCTCTGAGAACAGGCTTTGACATCATTCATACTCTATAATTCATGGTATTTTTGTAGCAGTCTGTTAAGGTCTGCAAGAGAGGGAAGGGGATGATTTAGAAAGGCAAGAATTGTCCTGTGCCTTCTGGTAGGTCTGTGACCGAGCAAGTTCCTGCTCTTCAGAGTTATTACCGGGTCTCTTTTATCATGGAATAATTTTTCTTTCTGGGTCTCTCTTTTATCACGGAATCATTTTTTAGAGGATGATGTTGTTTTCCTTAATGTAAGCACTTGCTCCTTGTCAAACACATCCTCGTATGCCCCGTTAGGACTTTGCACCTCGTTCTGGGGTGTTTTAAAAGCAGATTACAGAACGTCTTGTAACTCGTCAGCTGTTGGTTTTTTTAACCTGGTTTCTTAAGGAAACAAGGCTTGTGTGAACACCATCTCTCTCCCCCTACTCCCTCCCTGTGTAGCTTTTCAATCTGTTGGCCAAATCCAAGTCAAATTGCCAGGAATGAGGGAGCACTAAAGGTGCGAAGTCCTGATGGACCTTATAAAAACACAGCTAGAAACAGGGGGCTCTTGGTTCTCTGAGAGTGGAAAAACTGTAGGATTACCTCGTTCCTGGAGATGAGATGTGCTGTGCACAATTTTGGGGGATCTTGTCAAAGACACATCTAGTTGACATCCAGCTTCAGACAGTGACCAACAGGAGATGTGCAGGGAACAGAATAATGCAGGTTCCGGGTGCGTTTCCATCCACCATTGATCTGTGCTTTGGGGAGTTCTTGGTGTTTGTCTTTTGTAGTAGCTTTTAATGGCTATTTCTTCCATGAGTTTGTAGGGACGTGACTTTGCCCATTTTGCTGTTGTAGGATTTCTTTTCTCTGTGGCTGCTCGCTCTTTGGGTGTGGCTTTTCTGCTGAGGAATGAGGGCAACTCCCACGAAATCTTGGAGGCAGGTCCTTCCCCCCTCCTGATTTTGTGGAAAGAGGGGAGGAGAAAGAGAACAAAATGTTGGCCCGTTAAATGGGAATAAACATCCTGTGGAGCTAACACATGTTTTATTTCATCATTCGTTCCAGCACAGAGATAAGATACTATCCTGGGGGGAAACAAATCGGCTTTGGACTGTTTGGCTGCTTCCTCAGGCTGTAGTGGGATGCCAGGAGCCTCACAGGGTACGCCTGCCTTTGTTTGGGACTTTGAGATGGTGCAGTGAAAAAAACATAAAATGATGCCACAGGACAGTTTCAGGTTTTGGTCTGAAATTCAATGAATAAAAGATTACTTTGCAGAACTACAGCTATTGGTAAAGATCTGTAGAGCAGTGCAGGCGATGGTTGTGAACACTTTGCAGTTTTAAAAAATGGAGAGAATGGAGTTGTATTATTATGGCTACAGAAAATGTTATCAAATATTCATGATGATCATCTCCTCTTATTTGAAATAATAAATCCAAGGTTAATTTTGTACTTGTAGAAAACTGGTGCCTGACTGTTGGCCCCTTACTTCTTCACTGGTGTAATGTAATGATAATATTTAATATTTTATCTACTTTGCAACGATGTTATTAGGCTCACAAGTATGTCATAGTGCCCAGAGAAGGACAAGTACGCTGCTCCCTCTTTCTCCTGTGGGTTAGCGAGAGGTTTCTGCAGACATTTCAGAGCCCAGGGAAAGAAAACACTGTGCTCAAGAGGGCTCATATAATGCATGAAAGTTTGTCTCTTGATGAATTTAATGTTCAGTGTAACTATGAGGTTTAAAAGAAGCAATAAAGAAATGTTACCAGTTCAGTTTATTTTAAAGCCTAAGTCCTTAAAAATTATTTTTATCGCTCATGCCATCCATTGTCTTGCCAGTTGTGACATTTGTGACCTGTGTTGCAAATTAGAATTTGACATTGTGGTGACTGCATTGAGCAAGGAAATAAGCCCCAGGGGTTTATAAATAGGATCTCAAACACCCATCCCATGGTTGCATTTAATTATTCTGCTGTATGTGTTTATGTTATTTTCTCCCAAAATGAATGTAATATCACCATGTGGTGACAACGCAAGGACTTTTTAGTCACCGCTACTGCGCAAAGTATTGTAAAGTCTGACATCCCTTTGAAGAACTGTTCTTAGCCACTGCTGCTATTTTTATTTTTGAGTTGTTCTCTGTGGAATATTTTTTATTTTGTCCTCGCGTGCCCTGAATTTTGGAAACATTTTCAAATCAATCGAGGTCTTTCCCTTTCCTGTGTTTTCCTCACTCTTATTAACCTTTACTGGACTGTGCCTTCGAGAATCTAGTTGAAAGTCTTTTTCCCTTGAACTCCAAGGAGTCTTTAGAGAAACATCTGCCAGAAGCACTGACCTACAAAATCTATTAGGCTCTTCCCACTGGTGTGAAGCTCATTTATGTAATGCTGCTGGATGGGTTGGCTCTGCTCTGGAGATGAAATACAAAATTCAGTTTTGCTTTCATAAGCATAGGTGCAAAGAAGTGGCTGATACTGAGATGATGTTAATGTGTTAAAGGTTGGATGTTAATTGTGATCATATGTAACTTACCAGTTGTAATGTGGCAGAGAAGAGTGTCAAAAACAGGGGAATTAATTGTCCAAGAGAGAAATATTTCTTCCCTCCATTTCTGAGCAAAGCAATAATTTCATGTAAAATTAGTCAGGTTGATTAATCTTATTATAAACACGGGAATATAAACAGGTAATGGGGAGCATATCATTAGATGACTTTATAGATTTTCATAAATTATTTGGTGATCTTTTGAGTTTGATGGTTACAGGTAAAACTCGCAACTTATTCACACTCTCTATATTCTTTATAAATATGCTGATAATGGGAAGTACCAGAAATTTATCCCTTTGCCCTCTGAAAGATCTTCCAGGGGTGGAGATGCGAAGGCATCTTCTCCATCAGAACATAAAAGTGGAAGCAACCGGGGAAGTAAAATGTCATGTGCATGAAGTGGATCAGAGGAAAAGGGCAATCAGCCCATCAGTCTGAACTTGCACTTGCCTGGCGTGGACTTGTGAGATGAGCAGAGAAAGTTCTGAAATTTTCCTCTTCAACTTTGAGGACCTTGGCCATGGTGACATTTCACTCAAACTTTATCCCCACTGGATGGGTGAAGTTAAAGCACAGCAGAGCCCATAATCTTCACTACACAAGGAGTAGTGTATGGAGTGGCTAGTATTATATCCAGCAGCTTGGAGCTGGGTGAGCAAGGAGCTGCTCAGAGCTGGAATAATTTGGAATGCAGCCTTTGGTGCAAATCCGGACCAAGTTTGACATTTGCCTCAAGGCTGGTGAAAGGATGTCTTAATCCTACTGCCCCAGCACCTATTTTTAATGCTATGTGTGCCCCCATTTCATTTTGGAGGAAAGTTTTAGAATTCCCTTTGACTTCTTGGACAGTCATCATCTTTATCTTTCTGGAGAGACCTTGGCAAGCTGTGAATCCCTTCAGTGCCATCCCCCAGGGAGCTTTGGCATTCCTGAAGCGGGCTGGGGGACATGTCCCAGACACGTTAATAAAGCTCCCCATCATGAACTATCAGGAGGAGCTAACAGAATATTTATGGCTGCTTGTTCCCTGACCTTCCATAATTGCCTCTGATTATTCTATTGCAGCAGAACATATTAAAGTAATTGTGGAGATCAGATACAAGTGGGAAGACACAAAGGCTGTCCCGAAACTTGGCAAAATCATGGACAGGCATCTAAATTGTGAGGCAGTCTGCCCTGATCTTTCTTCTCAAGTGGGATGTTACCCAGACTGAATAATGGTTTGTCCCTCCAGTGAAGTTACGTGGTGAAAAGTGGCAGAACCTGAGTTGGTTCTTTGATATTTTTGCCACCAGTGTAGATTCCAGGGTCAGCAGTTTTGACTGTCTACAATGTTTGGGATTTGGCCCCTTTTATAAAAATTGTCATTGGTGAGCTGCGTGGTTTGAGCAGTGATCAGCTGGTAAGCAGATTGCTGAGCTGGCAGAGGTGTGGAGAAAAAACTTGTTTCTTAGTGGGCAGGGTCAGCTGGATCATTCTCAGTGGGTACATGTCTAATCCATTTTGAAAACATCTCTGGTGGGGATTGCCCACCTTCCCAGGCATTCTGTTCCAGTGCTTCATTTACTGTGGTTTCCTCATGGCTAAATCTTTCTTGCTGTAGTTCAGACCCAGTTCCTCTCCTAGTACCTTGTGACTTGTCTCCTCCTCTGCAGCAAGATCTTACAGATTTCAGAAACATTTTTTCTTGTTTTCCTTCATTTTTACTAAACAACCCAAATTCTTCCACTGATTCTGTGTGGTCATTCTTTCTGGAAATTTGCTTCTTGTCTTTATCTTCTGAAGTCTGTGCAGGTGAAGCCATCACCTTCCTTAAAATTTTATCCCTCAAACTGGATCCAGGTCTTCAGTTGAGGTCTCACCTGTGTAGCCTTGCAGAGAAGAATTACTTCATATCCCTGATGGACTGTTCATCTCACTGTTGTGTCTGAATTTTTGGCAACTGTATAAAAAGTTATGCAGCTTCAGCTTGGGGTTTCCTCTAAACTCCCAGTTCTCTTCTAGAAAACTGCAGTTGTTGCCTGAACTGTGTCTGTACAGCTGATTCTCCACTTAGGTGGGAATAGCCTTTCACTTTTGCAAATAATTCTTTATCCGGGTGATTTCTCCATGTTGTTAAAATCATTCCAGTTCTTTCTTCAATGTACTTGGAGCTTTCTTGTTTCATATAATTTTAATCATAACAATTAAGCTCCGTATTATGGAAATAACAAATGCTAAAAGCACCCTCATTTAAAATCATTTTGCCTGACTGGACCCACTGAGGGCAAGCCCAGGGTTGGCTCTTGAGCACTTTTCCTCCCAGTTAAATTGTTTCCCTGTCATGTCCTGCTGGGCAGTGTCAGGAGCTGTGCTGGCGTCAGGATCTGTAATGTCTCATGTCCTTCACTATTCACCAACCTGTTATTCTGTCGTGGAAATAAATGACATTACTCTGATGGGATTTAGTCTCAAGGAAGCTCTGACTGGCATTTTCCTGGTTTCCTTTACATGTATCCTGTTTGATTATTTGGTCTGGTATTTTGATGGGAACAGAGGACACGAGCTGCTGGTTACACCTGACTGCTCCTATTTATTTTCTATTCAAGTTTGTATTTTTCCACTCTTTTCCAATTCCTTTCTCCAACCTAGCATTGTCAAAGATGTTTTGGCAACCTGCTCTAGTGGAAGGTGTCCCTGCCCATGGCAGGGGGCTGGAACATTACAGTCTTTAAGGTCCTTTCCAAACCCCTTTGTTTCTGTGAAGCTCCCCGTAACATTTTTTAAGCTAAGTTTAAAAATTCCATTGATTTCCCAAAACTGAGACGGGTGCTTTTTATACCAGACCAAAGTGTTGATGTGAAATGCACCCCGGAGCTCCAGACAGGCCTTGGTGTGGTGCCACCTCATTACTCCTCAGGATTTACTGCTTCACAAAACAGGGAGTGCAGAGCCACATTAAAGATACAATATTTCGTTGCTCCATTAAGAATTTAAAACATATATGTTTAGATAAGGTTGTGCTTTTTCCATACCTTTATGAGGAGATCAAGGCAAAAGCTGGGCGGATAATGAGGCAAAATTTTTGACGAAGTTATCGGTGACTTCGAAACGATCTTTGCAATTTTTGTTATCTTTCTCTCCAGCATTTTGCCAGTGCTTGGGAAGTGAAGTCATGTCAGCATATTGCTCACAGATGGTGACATTGTTAGATGTGGTATATGGCAAGCAAAGGCTCAGGTACCATTCGGAGTTAGATTTAAATGCATTGTAAACGCTACCCCGACCTTGGCACAGTTTGAGAAATTCACCTACATAACAAATTATAGGAAAGGAATCAGGAAGAAGAAACTGTTTAAATACCAGAAGAAATGTGTTTAATGGTCCTATTGAAGAAGTACTGTGTAGTATTGTGAGTGTTCAGGAGATGGATTGAGATTGTCTAATCCAGGCCATTTTGCCTACTTCCTTTTGGCCTGTAGCCTTGGGAGTTCAAGAATATCCATTAAACAGTAGATTGGCCCACCAGCCAAACATTTCCCACTTCATCACTGCATCAAAATGCTGCTGAGTTGCGCCAAGAGTTGCAGCTGTATCCATGGGAGGTCTGGACCGTGAAGGGGCTGGAATTCAAAACCAACACCTCTCCCATGGCTGAAAATTCTGAATGATCTGTGATTAGGCTGTAAAGGACATGAACAGGGAGCAGTGACTCCTGGGGTTGGGTTAGATCAGGCTGATGGCAGATCTACCTAGAAATGGTATCTAGGAGGAGGTTTCTCCCCATGGCCACCCAGGGAAAGGACCCGACAAGCTGAACTCTTCATCCTTTGCCACATTCCAAGCCCCATCTGGAGAGGTCATCATCACATTCCTTTCTGAAATTCATGAGGGTTAGTTTTTAAGCTCATAATCATCAGTGTGTCTCTTGCTGGTGCGACTCACTAATATTTTAAGGTTTTCTCCCCCATCTAGTTCTTTGTAAGTGAAGTGCTGCATTCTTGGTGGCCTGACTCCGGTTTAAGCTCTAAAATCCTTGCACAGCTCAAAGGGAGGATCACGACTCCTCTGTTCCCCAGTCTCATTTTGCATGGTGTGGAGAAGCTGCCTCAAATAAGTTGCCTGATGACTTCTGTCTTCCCTAGAGCCATCTATTTTTTTTTTTTCATTGAGTCCCAAAGCTTGAGTTTTGCATGTTGGTGACCAACGGTTTGTGACTTTGGTGTTTGGGAGATGGAGAAGAAGCTGAGGAAAAGTAGAGTCTTGCTGTCTGCCACATGGTTTAGAGGGAGGATCTGATTCTGGCAGAGTTGTCTGAGGGTTGGATATTCAGCTGTTAGTTGGGTTCTGGAGCTGGGTTCCTGACTCAGACAAAACCACTGAAAGGAATGGGAATGTTGCCTGGTGACAGCGCTGCAGAGGTAGCCCTTGGTCTATTTTTTCCCCTCTGCTGCATTTTGTCTTGTTTGAATCTGCTTGCAAATCGACTGCACTTACCGGTGCATAAAGTGAGTTAATTTTGGTCTTGGCCTGTACTCGCTTGCAGGTACTCATCTATCAGCCTGTGTTTGTTTCTTCTGCCCTGCTCAATGGCCATTTCTGCAGGTCTAACTTACAGACTAGAAAGAGTCAAGCTGGGAGAGCAGATCACTTGGGCACGCTCAGGTTTTGTCTGCTGCTTTGTGGAGTGTGTTATTTGAGTTCTTTGTAGAAAAGCAAACAGCTGACTAATAACTTTAACTGTTATATACTATTTCAAAGTGATTGCAGCACTGTTAATTTAGTGATCACAGGAAGACAGGAGTGTTGTGTGAAATTAGAGAGGATTGTATCTTTGTTATTTTCTTTTATCTGAGAAAGCAGGAAAGCCTATTCTATTAGTTTTTTCTAGAGCAGCAATATGTTCTTATCTTAAACATGCCATGTAACATAAATAATTAAGTACAAGGATTAAAAATAGAAATAAATATAGGTTAGTAATCTTGTGTCTAGATGAATCCTCTCTCCATTTAAAAAAAAAAATAGTGTTACACCAGTGTATACCTTCTGTGAGTGAGATCAAAATTAGATCACTGAATATTTAGGTGCTCTGTCTGTGTTTGACAATTCTTATGTCTCAGTGCTTTTCAGAAGACTGCTGGAGCCTATTTATAGCACAGATTTTGAGCATCTGACACATAAGCTCCTGTGGACAGTCGGGTTACTTTTTAGATGCAGAACACACAGAGTTTGCTCAAGTTGAAAATGCGTTTTTAAATTTTGCCTTGTTAAGCTGTCACCTTCTCCTCCAGGCTGGGAAATGTGGCCATTTGTGAGCTTGGGATCAGTCAGAAGTAGCTGCTTATGAATAACTCCTTCACAACATGGGAATTTATTTCAGGTTCACACTGATGTAACTGGGATCAGAGCTTGGGATACACAAACACTTCAGAAACAGAGATCACTTTTAGAGTGTTTTGTGGTAACTTGGAGTTTAAATTGGCTTTGAACAAAAATATCCTCCGCTATCTGCGCGGGACAAGGGGGAATGGCTTTAAACTAAGAAGGTAAAGATTTGGATTCGATTTTAGGAAGAAATTCTTCACTCAGAGAGTGCTGAGGCCCTGGCACAGGTTGCCCAGAGAAGCTGTGGCTTCCCCTGGATCCCAGGCCAGGTTGAACATCGGGGCTTGGAGCAACCTGGGATAGCAGGTGTCCCTGCCCATGGCAGGGGGACTGGAGCAATATAATATTTAAAGTCCCTTCCAACCCAAACCATTCAGTGATTCTGTGAATTCTTGAATTCTTGAGGACTTGCAGATGAATCTCCTGGGATGGCTAGTCGGGGAAATCAAATGTATTCTGCATTCTTCCAGCTCTGTGGAATCATCTGTTAATGATTTTACTTCTCATTAATCTGACATACATTAAAAAAAAAGTGATAAATATCTGAATAAAAGCAAGCTCTACATTTTCTCCTCTTGTCTATTCAGATCTAATTCATGCAGGTCTAAGGCATCCAAATTTCCAAGTGTGTCTGCTTGGAAAGCATGTGGGAAAAGAAGTTCTGATAACTCCTGAAATGAGCCTCCTAGCTATCACTGAACCTCTGAGGTATTTCTGAATTTTCATGAGGACAGCTGTACCTTGGAACCACTTCTCAAGTAATTACCTTCTTTGGTAGTTTGGCTCCAGAGGTTTCCTTCACATCTGAGCTTTGTGATCTGCCGAGATGAAACAAGAAAGTAAAATTTTAAAACGCCTTTGGTATAAGCTCTGCTCAGCATTTACTGCTTTTGGTGCTCACCTGCATCAGTGAAAAAGAATCCTACCTGAACTGGAATTTTCCTAGCAGGCTGTGAAGAACCTGCAGAGCTGCTGGGTTCTGCTACCACCAGTGCCATTCATAGATTCCAGTGACGTTTGATCCAGGGAACTCTTTCCTGGTCAGGATTCCTTGACTGGGTTTGTCTGGCAGCTGGATCAACTGGGTCTCTGTAAGTGTTCCTAAAGCCTTGTGACTGATGGATGTTTTTAAGGCCAGAAGGGGCAATTAAGGTTAATCTGACCTCCTTTTTGTATTACCTTATATATAAATATGCATTATTATATTGTCTAACATTTGCTAATTAAACCAAGCCATACATTGTAATATAATTTGAATGTAAATATATTAAAAACCACAGTACAGCAGTCAATTATTCTCAAGGCTGTGAGAAATCCCTGGGAAATCTCTGGGTGTAGTTGGACTGAGTCTCTGGATCTTAGCAAGGGAACATGAAATTTTATGCCTGAAGCTTGCTGTGAACTTGGACACCATGCTTAGCCCCCAGCCTCCTATGCTTGGACAGAAATTGGTCAGTTCCTGCTGTGGGGAAAGTCACTGCAAGCTGAAAGTGAATATTTACAGAAAGTAATCAATGGGAAAGGGAGGACAATTATTTTTAGTTATGTGATTAAATGCAAACTGTTCTGTAGTGTCCAGGCTTGTTCTAGCACCTCATCCTTGGTGTGTTCCTGAAGCCAAGCAGAGCTTGCCCATAACTCACCTCCTTTTAGCACTTTTGACCATAGTTACGTGATGTAGTAGACAGACTCTATCTCTGAATGAAGTTTTGATTTCATATTCTAAATATAAAAAGGTACCAGCCCTCATGAGAAATTCTGGTTATCTTTGCACTGTAATTCATGAATAACAGTGGCAGTCATTGGAGATCTTTCCCTTGGTTTTATCCAGTGGAAACACACAGATTTTAATGGAATTGTTGAGGATTTCTCCTGGTGCAATTGAGAGAACCTGGCCCATGTGTTGCCTGTTTTTTCCTAAACACATCTTGGGTTTCATTCAATGCAGCTCGTCCCAGAGCACAAAATCATTAAACCAGAAACTTAAAATCCTAGAAGACAATGCAGGTTGGCTCATTTTCGTTTTTAATTTCATTGACCTTGACAAATACCAGTTTTTCTGTTATCCTTGTTTACTTCAGCTTTTCTTCCCCTTAATCCTGCCCAGTGTTTGTAGAAGGGATGCTTGGGGATACTCAGGAGGTGTGGGCCTTCAGCTAAAGTTGGAATGGTGATGGATGTCTGGCCATGGGAATGGAAAATCGCTGTCCATTGGGGTTTATACTAAAGTCTGATCACGGTGAACAAAAACCAATAAAACCACACCAAAGATGAGAAGTTCTGAAGTTTTTCTTTGGCTGTTCTGCCTTTGATCAGTGTAAATCCAGCCCTGTCAGAGTATTTCATCATACATTTCTCTCTGTTTTACATACTGCATTGCACATCCATCCAGGATGAGAATAATTCAAGGATAACTGCAAGGATCCAGCTGTTTGTTTGTAGTAGAAGTTATTCTTTGATATTGAATTAATTAGTTCTTAATGCGGATCAGACTGATTTATATAAACACGTGGAAAGAAAGGACAGAGCGATGACAAAAAAATTAACTGGTTATGAAAGAATTGAATAAACAAGACAAAAATACTTTATAATTTTGCAACACAGCAAGCTTTTTTTCCCAGCAAATATGAATTGTTTAGAAGTGTTATAAAGAGAACATTTACTTCATGCTGTCTGATTAGAAGTTTTGGCCTTTTATATATTTCAGCCTGGTATGTTTGCCAAGCACTCTTATTACTTCAATCAATTTAAATTTGCAAGACTGATGATCCTGACAGAATCCATTGGCACATCATGTGATCCTGGAAGCTAAAAATACCATTCTCTATGGGGCTTGCTTATTTCATGCTTCAAAGCCTAAGAAATGTTCGTTTTAAGAGAGGGTATTAAAAAAAAAAAAAGAAAAAAAAGAAGTTTGCATTTTGTGCAATACCAGTAACTTCTTGAAGGAAAAATATCTGGTGCTTTTCATGGAATCTCGGGGATATTTTGTTGTTGCAGTCGTGAGTTGTTTATAGAAGTGGCTGGAGATTCCAGTTGGAGAGTGGGAGACAATGTCTGGATACAGAAACCGTCCCCTCTGTTGGGGCATGGGAGGGTGAGAGCAGCAAGGAGAATGGGGCACACTCCCAAACCTGCCTTCAGCAGGGATAGGAACAGGAGCAGCTCTCGTGTCTGTTTTCCTTAGTCCATGCTGCCAAGCCTCACATCTTCATTAACTGGATGATGTCTCCCTGCCCCAGATGTGATAGCTGAGAGAGAGCTACAAGAATTGCACTGAGTCTGCCCTGAACTGTGACTTTCCATTTTAGGGAGGGTGTTTTAGAGTCTCTGTGGGGCCATCCAGGTGTTTGCCTTGGCCTGTTTTGGGGTGATTTGGCTCCACCATTCACTGTGCATGTAAGCCAATACTAGTGGGATGTGCTTGAATTCTGTCTGTTGAAATCTCTGTAAATTGCCTGTAAATCTCTGAATTGTCTTCCTGTGTGTGATACAAAACGCTACTGAGAGCTTTCAAACCTCTCCTTTGTCTCTCAGCACTCACTCAGGGATGAGGAACCTGAAGAAACTCAATGCTCTGTGGGCTTGCTCTGTTTGTTGCATTGGCATTAACCTTTGCAGTAGCTACAAGCTGCAACTACATCTCCTGAGAACCTCAGGAGTTGTCCCTCAGCTGGAGGAGAAAATAACAGTGGACCCCTACAGCTGATTTAAAAGGGTGAAAAAGGTCAATGCCCTTGTCCTTCAACTTGCTGCTTGGGAGGTTGGTTTGGGGAATTTCTGGTATTTTCTGTTGAAGCAGCCTGTCCCTGGGAGTGGCAGAAACTGCATCCTTGGGTTTCAGGATTCAGCTGGGTAAGCCATGGCTGACCTGCTCTGCTTGCTGGCCTTGGTACCACTTTGAGTAAGAAGTTGGTGGGAAGGAGGGAATGTCTCCAACATTTCTATGCCTGTACTGCAGACCAGCTGCTTTTTATCCATGCCTGATTAACCAGCAGTGCTTAATTAATGCCCGACACTCTGTGTCCAACAATATCTCTGCTGTTGAGAGACAGTGTTACTGTGTTGTGATGTTTTCTCTTTTCTAATTTTCACACAGGGAGTTGGGCAGCAGGGCAGAAGAGATGTTACTTTATCCAGAATATATTCTGGGGGTTTAGCTTTGGACCTGACTTTGTGTGAGCACATGCTTGCCTGCAGAATAGCAGGATCTGAAGCACTTTTTCCTCTGTTCATCCTTCAAATTTGGACAGCTGAGCTTGAGTTGATTCTTCATGCTTGGAATATTTTCTTTACTTGTGTTATTCCTTATTCCACAAGTATTTGTGCCCTGTCCTGAGATGAGAAGCTGGAGCTATGATGAGCTGTCATCTTTGAGCTTCACAGATCAAACCTCTCAGAGCTGTGTAATGTGGGAAAACTCGGGCTCTCATAACAAACCATAACAAACCATAACAAATTTCTAGTAGCTTTTGATGGGCATTTCCATTTTTTCATTCCAGGCTGTCTTGTGACTTTCGAGTGTTGAGTTACTTCTGATAGAGCTGGCAGAACTTAAAGCTGGTGTGATAAAGCTGAGAAAGCTGGAGGTAAAGTCTTGATGCAAGTATCTGGAAGGCTACTTAGAGAATTGCCTTGTATAGTGAAGCACTTGACTCAGCATTGTCCTGGCAAGGACTTAAATTATTCGCAAGTGGTAAGAGTTCTCTAATGGGATGAACAAACACTCAAAGGAAGAGCTAAACAAAAATTTGCAGGTAGGGCAACAGCAGGTTCTCAGTCCTGGTCTCTTTGCTTTCAGAGGATTTTCTGTGCAAAGAGCATCTCAGGGTTGCTGCAAAATCTGGGGATCATTTCCTTTTTGCACGTAAATGTGTTCTCGTCCTCCAAACAGCATGAGAATGAAAAAAGAAATTTTTTTTTAGATGGCCCGGGGAAAATCTTCCTTGAAAAGTCTAATAAGGATCAAATTAGTGCAAATAAGATTTGATTAGCTCCAGAAAGGGCAGTTTCATAGGACTAATCCTTGGCTTTTTTTTTTTTTTTTTTCCCTCCCTTGAACTACTTAGTCATCAGGCAAGGGTAGGATTCCTTTCATCTTCTGGAGGCAGGAGACAAACAAACTGATGTACCGAGCAATACACTGTCATCCTTCCTTCCATATCCATCTCTTTGGGGTGGAACAAAAGTTAAAACCTTGTAACATTTGTTTGGGTCTGGCCCTTGCTGATGAAGAATCCCGCTACAGTAGGTGCAAACAGTCCCAATTAAATCAAATGCCCAGCCTCCAGTGGAGCTTATTGACTCTCCCATCTAAATATAAACACTTGTCAAATCTGTACTTTGGAGCTAAATATAAGCCTGAGCTTGCTCAAGAGATCGTGTCCACTGCTAGCGTTAGAAACATGCAAGATGGGATGGGGAGAAGGATCCTGTTTGATCTCCAGGGGTGGAACAGGAATGTGCTGTGTGTGGGTGGATAATTCAAGGCTGACATTCCTAAGCTGTCCAGTTCCAAGGAGTCTAGGATAACCCAGAAAGGGTTTTAGGTCAGCTGAATAAGGAACGAGGAGTGCTGGAGTTAGAGGTGTATGTGGTGGTTGTGTTATTTTTTGTTTGTTGTTCTGAACTGCATTTGGTACCTTTGATAATGATCTGTCCCTTGAAATTCTGTGTAGAATGAAATAGGACAAAGACAAGTGGATGGATTTTTAACTCTTTTTGCTCAGCTTTTTTTGCAGAGCTTTGGCTTAGTTTATCAGTAAAGGGAGCCTTTTTCTGCCTCTCTGGAGTCTGTTATTACGTTTGCAAGGAGTCTTTGATGGTGAAAGAAAGTATTGAGTGAAAGTAAACCATTCCTAATCCCAGCCGCAGAGCCTGCTCCTTCCTAGATAACCCAGACACAGCAACTGACTGAGAGAACCTGATAGAAATTCATGGGCTCAAATAACATTCTGGCAATTTGAAGCAGACCAAGTTCATCTTAAATTTACTTTGTCCCCTAAAAGATCAGCTGGGTGAGACATGCCCTTCAGGGATAAGTTCCTCTAATCATAAATAAAACATGCGTTTTCCAAGGAAGGCAAGGGAAGGAAACAGAACTGAAAGATTCAGCAGTAAATTAAGACTATTGCCTTGCTTTACTGTGGTGCTTTTCTTAATAGTGTGGCTGTCAAATTTGGTTGATGCAGGCAAAGGTTCTGTTTTGATCTCTGCTCAGTCCCTTGAATTTTGCTTTATATCAGTGTGAAATTATTTTGGGTGTATTAAGTAAATTTATTTCTGCTCCTAGTATTTAATTACGCTTTTGAAAGAAAGAAAAATTCAAATTTTGGATCAGATTGTCTCCTAGTTATAGTAAGTTCTCTTCCATCTATTCCTGCAGCTGCTGAATTTCTGGCTCTCAAACATCTTTATTATAGAGCAAAAAAAAAAAGTGTGAGGCAGGAATCAATGCCTTACATAATCAATCCAGCTTCTGCAGTGAACTTCTTATGCTTTGGCTGGAATGCTAACAGAGTGTTTGTTTATCAAAGACGAGGTTTTTCTGTCTTTACTAAGATTCTTTAACTGCTGGAGCAGATAATCTCTTGTAGGCTGTAGAAGAGATACTGAGGTCAGCACAAAGCACTGTGATTTGCCCAGCTAGGCTGGTAAAAACCAGGCACATTTTTTAGAAAAAGCACATTTGGAGAAGCTGTTCTTGTCTTGTGATGAAATGAAATAAAACGTGGTATAAAAGCATTGCTTTGCTTGACCTTTTAGTGGGAACTTTGTGGTTCTCCTCAGAAGGAGATGGCTTGGATGTGCAGTAACATACGTTGATCCAAGACAACTTCTTCCATCGAGTTTGATTTGGTGTTGAACATTTGAAAAACGGGAAGAAGATCTGAGCAGCAGTGAACAGTGGTGACAAACACCCTCGTGTCCTGCCATTTATTTCAGGAACCACTTTCTGGCTGCTTTCCTCAGACCTGCTGTGCTGTTCTGTTGGATGGCAATAGCACAAGTTAAAAACAATTTCCCCTTACTCCATTCCATGGACTTCAAGAGATTTTTCCTATCAATGCCAGCAGAGAATTGCTCCCAGGATCTCAGTCCTCAGGCTGTGCAGGCATTCCAGTTGATGGGAGCTTCCCAGTCTCTGCATCCCATTCTTTGGGCCTCACATTTCCTAGGAAACACAGAGCAGTACCAAGCCTTTTGTGGAACTGCATGTCTAAATCAGCAGTGCCTGGTGAATTGGATTGCTTAATGCAATGAGCGCTGCTATAATCCTAAGTAATCACCAATATGCTGGCATCTCAGGGGAGGAAGAAAAAAAGAACCCATGAAATCATTTTTATTGAAACAGTAACGAAGTAGATTGCCTGGTGTGTACATCCCCGGATTTGTCACATTGGGTTGGAGCAGAAGCCATGATTTTGTGCTGAACTGTTTCATTTTAAGGAACAACAAAATTATATCCATGTTTGATTACTTGGAGCTGTAGTAATGGGGCAGGGGAGAGCACAATCCTCCTTTTACTCTAAGAAGGGCATTTTTTCTCACACTTTATTTCTCTGTCTTGTTGACACAGCACCACAGTGCAATAATCCAAGGCCTTCACGGAACATTTAGTAATTTTGATCCTCAGATAATTCCACTAAATGTATTGCTGAAGCATGGCTAATTTTGCAGAGGGTACCAGTGTTTCCCAGGGATGCATTCAGCAGGCTTTGCTCTGCTCCTGTCACTCTTAAGCATGATTTGTAGTTTCCTGCCTTTAATTGATAATAAACCAGATGCATGTCCCTATTGCATGGGATACTTTTTGTTGTATGATGAAGGGCCCAACTCTGCTGCCTGTGGAGAGTGAGATCTGCTGGTTTTAGTGGACTGAAGGGCTCTGGTGCACTCCAGAATGTCCGAGGTGACTTCAGGACCTTCCCATCTTCAGGTGTCATTCTTGTGTCCTGCAGACGTGATGCTCTTCTGGGCTAGCTCAATCTCTGATAAAATTTCCTGCAGTGGCTACTCAAGTCCAGGTCTGCTCTTGGGGTTTTTGTAGAGCAAAACAGAGCATCTCAACTTGAGGCCAACACCAACTTTTTAGCCCTTCCCAACCTCTGCATTGAGGAGGAGGGAGCACAGGGGCCAGCACCTTGCATAATTCAAGGAGAAAGAAGTGTCAGATAGAGATCCCAGACCTGTCTGCCCTCCAGGCAGGAGGAGTAGCTAAAGGTGCAGACTGATGAATGCTGTTGCACCCCAGCTTGGCTCTTGTTGAGTCACATTTACCCTCTTTGAGTCGGGCGGTGCAGTGTCCAACTCCGCAGAGTGAAATCAGAGGATCATCATGGAGTGGTTTGGTCTGGAAGGGACCTTAAAGCCTATCTCATTCCACCCCCCTGCCATGGGCAGGGACACCTTCCACTATCCCAGATTGCTCAAAGCCCCATCCAGCCTGGCCTTGGACACTTCCAGGGATGGGGAAGCCGCTCCCAGGGATGAATGAAATGGAACTTAATGATTCTCTTTGAAAGTTGGCTGCCAGCAAACCAGTGCATCCTTTACCTCTGGCAGTTCTGGATGTTGTGGATAATTTTGCCCAAATAGCAGAGTTCTGCCTGTGGGAGGGGTTTGACATCTGTCCATGCTTCTTATTTATCTAAAAACTTGGAGTCAGCCCAAGGGGATTTAGACATGGTTGTGCTCTTGGTTGGCTTCTTCTTCCTACACCACCTAAATGCTTCAGAGTTCTTCAGCTGATCTTGAGAATGAAATACTTCAGTTTCAGCTTTTGGGTATATGGGTGTGTTTGGAAAACTCAGCTCATCAGACACAGGATTATGGCTCCTGTTGTTGTTTGGATTGGCAGTCTTAACTCAGAGTCCCTCTGTTTGCTTTGTGCCTGATCCCATGGTGAATGTGAGGGTGCAGTGAATTTTCTTGTGAAACTCAGGAACGTGTTTTAGATGAGCTACTTATAGTGGTCACGCCCTGCTTTTAGGTGGCAAAAATGTTATAACTTCACTTCTTCTTTTGGCCTTAATTTACAGATGTGCAATCTCAACTAACCTGCATGTGTTTTCCTTTTTTTTGTTTTGCCTGCATGTCCATATAAGATGCATGGCCTAACCCAAGTTCAAATTATTACCTTTATTTTTCTTCATATTTTATTGATACTGTGTTCTTAGTCAGTGCAAGAGCAATCAGAAGCTGTCTCTACTTGCTTGTGATCCATCACTGCTTGAAGGCATTGCTTTGCTGCTGGAAGGTGTCCATGTTGTTGACTCAGTGCTACAACTTCCCCTTCTTTTCCAGCCCGTATCAGACATGCATTTTTATCAAAATGTCCTGGGCAGCAAGCGGTGCAGTGTGAAGGGCAGCCAGCTGAGGCAGGGCGGATCTCTGATGGAGCAGCGGATTTTTCACATAGAACACAGCTGGGAATTTTCTAGCTGACAGATGCCAGGAGATGGCAGTTTATAGGAGGGATGGCATTCCTGTGGGAGTGCTCCATCTGGACGGACAAATGAGGAACATCTTTCAGGTCAAAGAAGAAATTCTGACCAAAGGGAATAACCAGTACCACGGTGCTGCTGGAGCTCAAGACTTGTCACTTTTAGGAATTTAGGATATCAGGGTGGGTGGAATCTACCTTGACAGCAGGTAAGTGTTGAAATGGGGGTCACTGGAGTTGAGGAGACTCCACCTTTGGAGACAATAAAAACTCAACTGGGTGAGGTCCTGGGCAACCTGACCTACCTGTGGTGTGGGGCCCTGACCTGAGCAGGTTGGACAAGCATGTGGAGATCCTCTCCAGCCTCAGTTACTCTGTCATTGCCACACAGTCATCATCTGGACAGCTTGGAGGGTCCGGAGGGGAAGGCAGGAGCCTCATCATAAAGTTGTGATGCTTTGAGACATTCTGCTAGTTAAAAGGAATAAATTTGATGCTCACACCGGGCCTGAAATTGTGAGAAATCTTTCCAAGAACTGTTTTGTTGTGGGTAAGCACAGTGACCTGGAGGAGATGGAGCGTCCCTCCCAGCTTGGCAGCCTTTGGCAAGGCTTGTCTTCAGCAAATGCTGCAGTCTGTTTCTGGTTCAGCAGGTAAGAATCACATCCCAGCTGCTGCAGAGTAAAATTTAAACTGTTTGGGCCAGTCACTTAGTATCAATTTCTGTGTTCTGTCAAGGTCACTCCAATGCCTTTTGCTGAGAGGAAGACTGAAGATGCCCTTAGTGGCTGAGCCAGGTATGGGATATGTCACACCAAGAGAGAGTAACCTGACACCAACCACATTTCTGTGCCTGTTTGGGTTATTTCACATTATGTGGGAGCAGAATACATTGACAGCAGTGACTACCATACTGCTACTGCACATCAGTAGTGTTCCCTAAAATCGCTGGAGCTGATTCACCTGCTTAGAGGACTCTTCATTTCAGAGTCCTAAAGGCTCAGAAGGATGTCAGAGTGCTCGTGTCTGAGTGCTCCTGCCTTTGTGGCACGAGGCACAAGGTGGAAGTGGGCAGTGGGCACAGTAGGCACAGCCACTCCTTCTTGCATCACCCCTTCTGCAGGTTTGCAGCTGTCCTGGTGAAAGCTGTGTGGCCCCTGCTGTCCTCCAGAAAGGCCTTGTTGGACACCAGGCCATCCATCACAGCACAGCCTGGCAGCTCCTGAGGCTGCAGGGCTGTGAAAATCCATGGACAGGAGAACAAGCTGTTCCACTTCGGGTCTCTGAAGTGGATTTGTGATGTCGGCACAAAAGCCAGCTCTGTCCTGGAAACAATCTGCTGCTTCTCAGCAAGGGGAGGTGCCAGAGCTGCCTTCTGTCACAGGGGTGTTCAGGACAGCTGTTCTTTGTCTGCCCTGAGCAGTGGTTGATCCAGGTGGCCTTTCTGACCAGGTGGCCCTGTCCCTTTTCGTGCCGGTGGGCCCTGCTTGTAGCATTGCTTGAATAGTTTTGGTTTTCTGTCTCAGGACTTTCCTCTATAGTAATTTTTTTTTCCTGCAGTGTTGTTTGCCTTTACATCATTTCCCCTCCCTGCCACGGTTGGGGTAAAGTCAGGAGAAGCTTTTTCCCTGCTTCGCTTGCAGCCAGTGCTGGTACTGTGAGGAGCCCAGGGGATGCTGAGAAAAACGAGACAGGATATAAAAAACCTGCTCTTTTATGTAACATATCCCTCTTTCCCATTCTGAGAGGAGATCACTGGTGTGCCTGAGCTGAAGGGGAGAGGTTATACATGTTCTGCCCAGCGATGCTCTCTCCCCTTTTCCTTTACTCTGCCTTTTCAGCACATTCCCCATGGGGGTGATGCCAACTTGTCTTGTGTCGTTCAGCACCGTTTTACTGCCTCACGTAACATGCAAACCCCACAGATGAATTAATGTCAGCAGGAAGCAAAGCCAGGTGATGGTTTTGTTTGGCAACTGCTCTTTCTTTCCTTTAACCACCAAGACTTTGAATTCTGAAATAATATCCCTCTCCTAGGAGCTGTAAATAAGGCAGCTCTGGGTTTTCTAGGCTCTGCCTCTTTGAGGTAAAGCACTCAGAGGCTGACGAGTTCGTGTAAAAGAGTATCTCACCTCTGGTTTGCTGTGACTGATTTATGGCTGACTTTGCAAGCCAAGTTCTACATGGGTTATAAAGGCATGCAGTGGAAATTCACGGGTAAAGCAGCCTTTTGGAGCAGGTTAGAAATAAATGTCTTACAAATGGTAACGTCAGTTCCTACCTCAGCTGTAAAACCAGTGCCATAATTTAAAGGTATTAAAATTAAATAGGCTTATAAAGATGCATCTCTGTAGCACAGATCTTGGTTGCAGCTGCAACAAGCAGTGAAGGGTCTTTATGGAGTCTGTGGCTCTGCTCTGGAGCTGGATTCACTGGGCACACACGTTGAATATGAGGGAATATACACATCTCTCAGGCTGATCTCAGTTGAAATCTGTGCTGTGTCAGAGAGGTTCCTTTAGAATAAAATTGTGCTCTTTGATTTTGTAAGTAATTTGGTGAAAAGGGCACAGGCTTAGAGGCCAAAAAAGAAATTGTAGTGGTAGCATACCTGACAAATCAGTTTGCGGAGATGTGGAGTGGCTCTGTGGCTCCGAGCAGGGCAAGGCAGCTCTCTGAAACGCTGTCAAGTTGCTGGAATAAAGTATCTACTTACGTGGGCAAAGTAGCTCATTGTAATGCTTGAATAGGCTGTTATTTAAAGGCCCGTGAGTCTCATTCTATATAGAGCAACATTTCAAGGGGTAAAAAGACTAAATTTATATTGGTATTTTATTAAAATTTATGCTGGCACAGCAGCACTGGAGCTCCAGTGGAAGCTGAGTTGGCTCTTTCATTCAAAGTCGCCGTTCTGCCTGCTTTATAACTTAGTGAAAAATTACCTGTGGAGATGAGGTTTCTCATCCTGATCTCAGCCCCACCAGGGTGTTTGGTCTTTTAAGTGCTTCATAACCACTCTCTGCTGCTGTGGATGTTTAAATGATGGGGCTGGAGAAGGTGCTTTCCTGGTGAGGCTTTTTCTGTATTCAGGGCTTGATGCTTTATTGTCTTCCTTAATCATTTCTTTGCTGTTACAGAGGCTGGGGACATGACTACAGGAAAAGCAAGGGAGCTCCTCAGCCTCTGTCCCACTGGGAAGGGGCAGGCAGGCACAAGGACAAGAAAAGGATTTGCCTCCCCTGCACAGGCCAGCCAGCAAGAGAGCCCAAGGGCAGCTTGGCCAATTTTGTGCCCTGGCCCACACTCCATCCTCAGTTAATTAGCTCCAGTTTGTAGACACGGGAAAGGCTGAAGTCATCCCTGGCATCTCTTGGCTCCAAAGCTGCCACTCGGCCTCTTGCCTTTGTGCTGGTGTCCCCTGCAACGTGCACGGCTCACACGAGGACAGGAGCCCTTTTTACACTCATCCCACATTGCTAAGTTTCAGGAAAAACAATACTGTAGCCCTCTCTGTACCTGGAAATAAAGCTGACCTCCGTTTACTTCCATACAGTGCCGTCTGGATGACATTGCATCTGTTGTGCATCCTCGTTCCTGTGGCCTCTCTGCTCAGGGGGCTGTGTCTGTTGGATTTATGGCTGCAAGGGCCTCACTGGAGAACTGTTGCTGAAGTATTTTGGACAGACTGGGAGGAAATTTCAGAGGATTTGGGTTTTTTTTTTAAGGGTATGGTGTGTTCTGCTTTGAAATTTATTTTCCTTATTCTCACGCGTTTGGATAAACCGAGCCCTGTGCCCGTTCCCTGAGGTGTTTTTGTTATAAGTGATGGGATAATTTGTCCACAGCAGCCTTGGCCCAGGTGATGTCAGAGTTGGCTCAGTGAGGTGTCCTTGGAGACAGGAGCCACCTGTCTTCACTGTTTTTTTGATGTTGCAAGTTCCTGCTAGGGATGGCTGGCTGTGAAGCCCTATTGAAATTCTGGCCCAGTGTTACCTTGAAAACCCTGCAGCGAGTGTTCATGTTTGGAAGAGCTGTAGCTGAAACCACCACCTGACTTCTGGTTCCAGAGTAAAGTCATTCCACAGGCTCTGATGGACACATCCCTCACAGTTTTTAATGCTTCAGGAGGATTAGCTTTCCCATCCCATGATTTCCCTGTGTGGTTTCGTCCTAATGGATGCCAAAGTCACCTCTGAAGTCCTTGTTCTGTATAATATTCCTTGCTAGATAGTTACAGCCTGCCTGCCCAAAGGACCTCTTGTAGTTTAATCTGTGTAAATCCTCCTCTGCTTTGCGTCTTGGAGTCAGCTTTATGGGGGCCAGTCACATGTGGCTGATGCCTTCACCTCAGGAACGTGGGATGTGGATGAGCAATCCTCAGATCTGAAGTGCCTGGGGACTCTCAAGGATAATGTGCTTTCCATCAAAGGAGTGAAGCAGCTGCTGGTCAGTGGTGAATAGGAAGCAGGACTTGTGTGGGGTGAAAATACCTTGGAAGTTCTTGCTAGAGGAAGGCAGGAAAAGCAATGCTTCAGTTCTGCCTTTCTTTGAAAGCTAGAATGTAGGTGTCCTCATTTTTTTTAAACTTGTGACTTTGTCATCCAGGATATGGCCAAAAAGAGAGACTAAAGTGAGCAACTTGTTCTCTTTTTTCCCCTCCACCGCTGATGAACGTATCAGCAAGGACTGTGACCTGAGACTAGAAAACATCTGGCTTCTTTCACTTGTTCTGTCCTTGCTTCTCAACAGGCAGAGGGAGGGTCTCTTGCAGGGTGCTTTTATGGTGCTGATGCTCAGGTGAATCCCCCTGGCAGGGCTGGTGTGCTGTGCTCCCAGCACTCCTGGTCCCATGTTCTTGCCTGTTTTGCTCCAGCATTGTCCTGCTCTGCAGTGTTTTTTATGATTTGATGAAGAATGTGTCAAGGTGGTTGCATTTGGATTCTCAGATTTTCCTCTGTTCATGCAAAGTCTCCTTTAGCTTCTCCCAGTGCTGTTGGAGCTGTGGACTCTGTTCCCTTCCCTTTGGTACAGCAAAGCTCTTAAGCCCATAGTTTATTCTGAGCCTGCAGATGATTTCACTGAGAGCAGAGTTTGGGTCTCTGTTGCAGTTTTTGTTGTAGTTATTTCAATGACAATCAGAGAGTCGAGATAAGACGGGGAGAACAGCAGACACGAGCTTGAGGTTTTTTAATTGCTCTCATCTCTGCAACAAAGAAACCAGTGGAAAGATCCTGTGAAGTGATGCAAATACAGAGCAGATGCTCCAGCTGAGCTGGACTGGTTCCAGATCTGTGTCTTGATGAGAAATGTGCTCCTTGGATCTTACTGGCATTGTGGGGAGGGGAGAAGGTTGGGGGGATGCTGGTGGTTCCACAGAGGGACAGTGTCTCTGCTGGTGACAGGCCCCAAAGTGGCACTGCCAGTGAGCAGCTCCGTCTGTCAGTGCCCAGCTGCAGCTGAGATGCTCATGAAGCACCTGGCTTTCGCCAAGCCTGTCTGATTTGATGACTAAGCCATTACAAAGTATGTGGCAGAGAAACACTGAGGAATTTTCTGCTTTGGAAGGGAATATTGTTGCTTGGTTGATTTGAAAGCCTGTTTATGGCATCAGGTCAAAGGCAATTGCTTCTGCTGCTTCCCAACTAGAAGACTTTATTTAATGATGGATGACTGAGGTGAGGAAGTGAAAAATCTTGATGTATATTTCCTCCTGGAAGAGTTGGCTTGCTATCACAGTGGTCATTTCTCATCCCCTCTGATTAGGTCCTTGTTCATCTTAGGAATGCAATGGCACTGCTAATCATTGTGGCTATTTCAATGCTGTGGACATACCATCTATCAAAGCTGGCCTCTGCTCAGTGATGCATTTTCCTTCTGGAATGTTCTGAGGATGTGCCATGGAGCAAGTTCTGTCTTTCTGACATTTCAGATGAGGAACTCCACTAAACTTCTCTTCATCCTTCCATGTCTTCCCCTTACGGGCACTTCCCATTAGGTTCATTGGGCAAATCTGTGCAGCACAAAATTTTCTGAGTATCCCACGTCAGCCCTGTGGTGGGAATGCTGTGGAGGGAAGCATCAGTCTCATTTCTTTGGCATCAGTGTCCAGGAGTATCAAGGGGTTCCAGAGTTCAGGGTTTTTAAGTCCTGGTGAGTCGGCACTGAGGAACATGTGAGCTTTCAAACGTGTGAAAGAAAGACAGGACATATTGTTCTCGGGAACTGTAGTGGATAGGGCAAGAGGTATTTTGCCTCAAGCTGATAAAAGGGAGTTTGGCTTTTTGTCAGAAGATACTTTCCCATGACCTGGTAGGGAAAAACTTGTGAAGCAGTGGGACTGACTGAGGAGGAGACTGGGGAGTACCCAGTGCTGGTGGCTGTGTGAACAGGATGGATCCTGCTTTATGGGAAGGCAGAGAGGGAAGGGAATGTCATGGTGCATGTGATACCTGCCAGGCCAGGCTCTGCACTGCCCATGGTTGATGATGAAGCATTGAGGGGCTCTTGAATGGCAGAGGATGGAATGGGCAGTGCTGTCTCCAGGTAAATTTTAGTGGATTTGGTGTGCAGGGTGCTCAGAGAGACCCTGAACTCAACATCTGGGCTTAAAGGGATAGTTCTCATCGTAAGAAGGTTCTTGTGGAAAAAGAACTCCAAAATTAAAAATCCTGAGATGACTTCTGCTCCATTATCAGCCTGTGGCACTGAAGCACTTTGAGTCAGGCTGCAGGAGCTGAGCTTTGTGCTCCCACTTCACCCCGCACAGGCTCTGGGTGCATTGTGCTGATTTAACTCACCCAAACGGCAGAAAACAAACACAGAAAGAGGGGGCGGGAGGAAGGCACCACAAATACTCTCTTCATTTCTTTCATCTTTCCAAACTTGCAGTTTTAAACACCACGAGCTCTGCGGGGAGTCGAGATTGGGTGACTGGAGGTAAAACCAGGATTGCCGTGGAAGTCGGAGCAGGAGCAGGTAGTGGGGCATGGAGAGACCTTTCCCAGTAATAGGCACAATGCAAAATTCACCTCTAACTGTGCAAGTCAAGGGGGTCTCACAGGCACCTTGGAGCAGAATCTCAGCCTTCCAGAAACATGAAAGTTGGAAAGTTTTAATGAGGGGGCTGGCAGCAGTGTGGGGAGCAGGATTTCCCTTCCTGCCCTAAGGAGAGCCATTAGGTGAGGGTGGGAGGCGTGATTCATCCTGGAGCTGGTCACCATAAATTCTTTGGGTACAGCAGAGCTGCTGGTCAGGCAGGAGGGAGGGATGTGTCTCTTTGCTGCACTCAGTGTGGGATGGTGCCATCATCATCTCAGCCTCTCTACAGCCAAGGTTTCATGGCAAAAAAAAAAAACCCAAACCCCCAACAACAACAACAACAACAACAAAAAACCTGAGTTAAAATCTTGAAGAAGCCCCTTGAGCATCTGGGGGAAGGGGCTGGGGTGGGTTAAGCTCTTTGTTTATGGAAATGTGCCAGTAGCTGTTCTGTGCTCATTTCCCCTTCCTCTAGTTCAGATAAGATCACTGGCCCATCTTTGCTGCGCGTTTTTGGCACTCATGTGCTTGCACCCTGCCAGGCAAAGGATTTCTGTGGCTGACTAACAAGACAAAGCTGCCAGCCTTGGTGTTCAGTAAATGACCTCAGTTCTTAATCTTCTTTCCTGAAAATACCAGGTTGCTGTAGAAAATGTTACAGAGAAAATGCATCTGAGAAACTGTACCATATTCTCAATAGATCCTGGCTTCAGATGCATGAAAAATATAAGAGGTTCTCCCCTTGCTGTATTTTAGCATGATTTCTTGGGAGGCAGTTGATATTGTGTTGGTGAGGATCTGTTTTTTCTTAGTAACTTTTGGACCCCATTGCTCCATTTGAAGCAAATTATACAGATCTTGGGGTTATTTGAATTCACAAAATATTCAAATTGGAGTAACAGTTAATCATCATTATTATGAGCCTATAAATTCCATTACAATACTGACTAATTTCCATGTCAGTACTAACTAATTCTATTATTTAGTACTGAAATTCAGAGAATTGATGCAAGAGGCCAGTGTGGAGTGGGAAATCCTGAACAGCCTGGATTTGCTTATTTCCATGTGAGACAGAGCCAAGGGGATTCCAACATGTCCAGCAGTGACTGGAAGTCAAAAGACAAAAAAAACCCCAAAAAACCACAAAGCCAAAAACCAAAAAAACCCACAAACCCCCCCCCAGACAAATAAAAAAATCCACACATAAAACCCCAAACCAAACTAAACCAAGGAAGGTTTTCATACAAATTTTGGTTTTATATCCTTTTTTTTTTCTCATGTCCATCAGACTTTTTCTTCCTCTTACATTCAAATGAGGCCATATTCACCTATTTCTTAGACTCTGCCAAAACTGGAAGAAAAGTAGTTTTTCCTGCAATTCCACGTTGCATCTGTGACCTGCTGTGTGAGATTTCTGAGCAGTTGTTGATGCTGATTAAACCAAGTCCCTAGTTTGGTTGACAACTAAACAACGAAGACTTGGCCAAACTTTCCAAGGGGGCTACAGACAAAATTGCAGACATGACTTTTTGTCTCACATGCCCTGACACCCATCAGGTACTGGAGTGGAGGCATCTTTCAAACAGCCATAGACAGACACATACACAGACACCCAAACAGGTATCCAGGTGTAGCAGGAAGGTTGGGCAGTAGGGAACAGGGACTTTCACCTTTGAAAAGGCTGTGATTAGTTGTGTTGGAGCTGCTGGCCAGCTCTGGGCCCTTTGGGGTACTCAGATGGCTGTGGGGCACTGTTCCAAGAGAGTGAGCGGAGGTTTTGAATAGTCACAGCTCATCCTCAGGTAGGAAAATCTTGCAAAATCTTGCAAGTCTTGGAAAATCTTGCGAATGCACTGCTGCAGCCCAGCTTGTACCATATCCAGGTAGAGAGCACTGATGTTACATCAGCTTACAGCCTTAGCTCTGTGTCCACAATGCTTCACTTATCTGCTTCTCCTTCCTGTGATCCTTGCCTAAGAGGGACTTGTGACCGTGGTGATAATTATATCTCTCTATATATGTCTTCATATTCTGCTCCTTGAAGTGTCTGAAAGCTTCCTCTTTGATGTGATTCTGCTCCCCAGAATACATTATACTTTCCCAAAACAAGTACTGTGCTTGTTATAATTATTGCAGAAGTGCTGAGCATTTTCAAGTGCTTTTCATCATCCCCAAATGTGGAAATAGATGACTTGGCACTTTCTTTTTACTGCCAGCTGCTAAAGAGGCCAGTTCTGGATTAGGAGAACACACTGAATCCATTGCAGAGGAATGTCTCTGGTGGTTGCACAAGACTGGATTTGTCTAAGGACTGTTACTGTGTAGGGCTGGAGGCTGGGGTTTATCCTCTACCTTGTATTGGACTGGAATTTTAATCTTAAATTTGGTTTCCAGTTGTGCTCAGTTTTCAAGGGTGGGGGCTGGCACAGGGCCTCAAGTATCTAGTGGAAGAGATGGTCCTTTGTGCTGTCAGTCATGGAATCACAGAATCACAGAATCACTCCAAGGTTTGGGCTGGAAAGGGCCTTAAAAGCCATCCAGTCCAACCCCCTCCTGTGAGAGGGGTACCTTCCACCATCCCAGGTTGCTCCAAGGCCTGTCCAGCCCATCTTTGAACATTTCAGGGATGTGCAGCCACAGCTTTTCTGGGCAGCCTGTGCCAGTGCCTCATTGTACAAAAAAAATCTCCCTAATATCTTGTGTGAATCAACCTGGTTTTGGTGTAAAACTTCACTAGTTGTTTGGTGGACCAAGCAGATCCCACGGTGAGGTGGGACCTGTGTGCTTTGTGCTGTACCAGTAAAGGGCAGACTTCGTTTGACTGATGCTCTCTTAGTAGTCCCAGTCTGTGTTAATATTCCAAGAATAACACGTGTTGTCATCTTCATTGTGGAGGAATTCCCACATTCTTATATCAGGTATTTGCTTATTAATAATTTTTATACCAGTAGGAACTAGCACTAGTTATGATCATGGAATCACTTAGGTTGGAGAATCCCTCCAAGATCATCAAGTCCAACCAATTCCCCCAGCACTGCCAAGGCCACCACTGACCCATGTCCCCAAGTGCCACATCCACACAGCTTTTAAATCCCTCCAGGGATGATGATGCTATCACTGCTCTGGGCAGACTGTTTCCATGCCCTTTCAGTGAAGAAATTTTCCCTAGTATCCAGTCTAACCCTCTCCTGGTGAAATTTGAGGTCCTGTCCCTTGTTCCCTGAGAGCAGAGCCTGACCCCCCGGCTGCCCCTTCCTGTCAGGGAGTTGTGCAGAGCCTGAAGGTTCCCCCTTTGATGCCTTGAGAGGCTGACCTGGAATAGGGACTAGTCAGAGTTAAAGGAATAAAATAGATATTTATTTAAAGGCCTTCAAAGGATACACCTTGGGCAGTACAGGAGCCTGGCCTGGGCTCTGCCCAAGATGGACCCAAGATGGAAGCAAAATGGATGGCAAGTCACGAGTTTCCACACTTCTATAAGTTTTGGTCCATTTGCATATTGGGGTTAATTGTCCGATTACAGCCTCAGGCTATGAAGTCCCATCCGCCCAGTTTGCTCTCTTCAATTTGGTGTTGTTTATGTTTTTTGGGCCTGAGGGTGTAAGGGTTGTCCTTGGTTCTCAAGCTGGAAAAGTATTGTTTTGTCTAACTACCCTGTGGAGTGAACTTGCTAACATTTTATATGAAGTTCAGAGTTACACATTAAGGCAGAATCTGAAAAATATGAAAGCTAAAACTTAATTCATCTCCTTGAACCTCCTTTTCTCCAGGCTGAGCCCCCTCAGCTTCCTCAGATGCTCCTCATGATCTGTCCTGGAGATTTTAAACAGGAGTAGACATCACCTACTGACGTAGTGACTGATGTCACCCAGACCACACAGCTCAGCCTAGGGGGGCTCCCCTACCAAATATTGTCACCAGACCTTTCTTCTAAAATACTCTTTAAAAGCTTGATTTTCGGAATTGTACTCAAATTAGCCAGTGACTGTCTACAGATGAATTTCTGTCTCCAGAATGTTGCTTCTCTCCTCAATTTCTAGCCAAAGCATTGAGAGCTACAAAAAAAATCAATATTTCCAATCAAACCCCCAATGAAAATTCTCAAGAGAGTTCAACTCTCCAGACAGTTTAATTCAATTTGTTGTCCTTAGAAAGAAAGCATGCAACCTATTATTTTAGGGCATAGGACATAGGCTTTGTTGAGCTGCACAAACATATTATGAACACAATAATGCCAGATAATTCTTTGCATACAATTAAAAAATAATTGCTAAGCCTTCAATAGACTAATGAATCACTAAAGAGGACTCCTACTCTGAAACACAGGAACTTCTCCGGCTGAATTTGGTCCTTGCAGTTGAGCCACTATAACTGAAGACATTTGTGGGTTTGCTGGAGAAACTTTTCCTTCTGGATTAATACTACTTTTTAAAATAACCCTGGCCCTTTCATAGCTGGAATTGTGCAAGTGTCAGATATAATGATGATATATCTGTTTGGCTAATGAAAGCCAACCCTCCCTAAAAGCAAGCTTTGCCTGCAGAAGGTTTGCAGCTTCTTACAAAATTGAATTTATCTCCAGTGAGGAATGTTGAGCAATGAGTGTGATGTTGTTGGCTGCCTTGGGAATCTCCAGGGGACAGAAAATCCCGTTTCACTTGCCAGCTTCAGCTTCTCTCCTGAGAAGAATGGATGTTTTTACTACAGGATCAGTGATGTGGCATCAGTTGTCAGTCCCTTTCCCTTCTCTTATTTCACTGCTGCTGGAAAGGAAGGTGGAGGTCAGTTCTGACACATTCCTGCAGGGATTACAGGTGGTGGAATCTACTTGGTGTTGATTCATTTTGTTGTTAATGTCTGAAAAGTTCAAAACCAGTCCATTTTGTTGTTAATAAGTACTGATTTGGCCTTTAACCCTTCCATCTTGTTCTTTACTTTGCTGGCTGTTGAGTCACAGATTTCAGACACAAGTTCCTATAATCCTCCTTTTGAACTAATTTTCTCAGGATACCAGGCAGTCAGTGAGGGTTGCTGTCTTTTTGTGTGTTGTGATGGCCATCTCATCCTCTTCTGAGTTTTGAACCTCGTGCACCATTCAGAAGGTTAAAGAGACCCGGACTCTTGCAATCTCATTTGAATTGAAATTGAAAGGTAGTATTTTTGCTAGTTCTGGGCATGCGGCAGGCAGGGTAAGGCCATAATTCCTCAGAAACTCTGGGAAAGTCTGTAGTATGAGCTCAACCCTTACTATACAGAAGAAGAAGAAGAGGAAGATGAAGAAGAACAAGAAGAAGAAGCAGATGGTCCTTATCCACTGCTGAAATTCTGGTCTGAGTTTGCATTGTCTTGGATACACCAAGCTAAGTCATTGCAGGAGACAACACTGAAAAGAACAGGGTTTCTATTGGAATCATCTCTGGTTTTCCCAAATTATTTGTTTTATTCTGTCACAGTTATTTCTGTGTCAGTCCTGTGCTGAAGCTTGTTGTGGACTGTATGCATGTGTACTGAGGAAATATGGAAAAGCAGATGGATCATACCTGCTTTCCTCCCCCCCCGTGAATCCATAAAATGCATATGCAGACCAAGCATTCTTTCAATTTTTTCTTTACCTCTTCAGCTATGTTTTATACTTTCAAGGTTGCATGTGGTCATCTGGATCTGTGAGCTGAAGAACAGCTCAGCCTGGGGCTGCTGAGGGCTGGACCTCAGGAATTTCGTATTGCAGAGCCACTGGGATGGCTGAGGACCCAGGCACTCAAAATAGGTCTCCTCCCAGCTGGGAACCAAGAGGTGGAAGTTCTGTCATGACTGGATAGTAGGCAGGATTTGTATCTTGTGAACATCACTCAGCCCCTCAGAAATGGATTTTGGTGACTCAGAGGAAATGGCAGCACCACAGAACAGCAGTTCTCAGATGTTCCCAGCAGGTATTTTTGTTTCTATAAAATTTATTTTGTTCTCAGGCAAGGAGCTTGCCGCCCTGTCAGCTGCAGCAGGAAACAGCTCTGTGGTGGGAGTTCCACTCTAGACTTCTCACACAGGATCCAGGGGCTCCAAATGCTCCTCTTCTGCACAGAGTCCAAACTAGTTTCTTGAGCCTTTGGGTCTGATTGCTACCTATGGTTCACAAAACCTGCCCTGCCTGACCAAAGTAGGATTTAAGTGAAGAGAATCGAATTTGGACAAGTGCAATGTGGGTTTGTGAGGGCGTGGGTGACCATGGCAAATCCAAAGCCCTGGAGGGCTGAGCTTGCTGTCTGTCAGTGTTTCTGAGAAGGTGAGCACACAGGTGTGATATAAAGAGTGGGTTCAGCACATGTGCTTAGATTTATCTGCATTTAAACAGTGTCTGCTGCCCTGTGCTCTGCTGCCCTGCTGAGGCTGCTGTGGTCGCAAGTGCTTTGCATGTCCCCTCGGCAATGCACGACCTGCTGCCTTCTTGCTGTGGGAATGTGCTCCAGTTTCATGCCCAGTGTCTGAGCTGTGGCAGCTCTAAAAGAGTAATGCAGCTCCCCTGATGCTAAACATTTGTGGTGTGTGCAGAGACACTGGATAAAGTGAAAATAATGTGTATTTAGAGTGGTTTGACCTTATACTGCCTTCTTTCTAGGAAGTCCAGCTGCAAATGCTCAAATGCTCCCTACTGGTGCTTGCCAGCCAAGAATTTTTTGAGTGTAGCAGTGAGCAGTGACTTCCTCCTGACTCCCCAGATAAAACTGGTAGGGACCAGTAAAAAACACCACTGAAAATTCATATAGGCTTCACTTGAACCTTGGAAATACCCTGGTCACGTGGGCTAAAAGAAAATGAGACTACAAAAGCGTGGGGTGTAACTGCAGCCCTCCAGCATCCTCCTGCTCCTGGGACGTGGCTGTGCTGCCCCAAGCCAGCTCCTACAAGGTGTCTGCTGATCACAGGCTGTGCAGCAGGGCAGAGCCTCTGCCTAATCAAATAATCTTTGTTATATCTAGCATGATTGTCTATATCTGACTATTTATAGCCTGGCGCCGTGTGTGCCAGACACGTGTCCCAGATTGTGTCTGAGAGTGTATTTGATAATAGATTTACAATTGCTGGAAAGAAGTGTGGCGATGGGCACGGAATTTTGATGGCTCTCCCTCTGCTGTGCTGTGGTTCAGATCCCTGTTCCTTAAGGATGCTGTGGAGATTGCAGAGGTGCTGCAGCAGCAGTGGCAGCTGTGTCTGAGGGCTCCATGCATTTGCTTCCAGGGTGACCCAAGCTGTGTTCCTTGACTGGAAGTGAGGAATGGGCTAGCAGTCATTTGAAGAAATTTCTGGGGAGGGTTTTTGTAGAGGGACAATGAATGTGGCTGGTAGACAAGGCTGTACAGGGTATGGGGATACCAGGTGGATCTGGATGTTGCAGTCACACAGACATTCCTGCCTGGTTTGCAGTTCTCTGTCACTTGCAGTCATGATGTCAGGGCTGTGTGTCCTCAGTTTGGCAACACAAAACCAAAGCTGGACTACAGCAGAAGGTCCTAAATGAGACTCTGCTTCGTGTGAAAATCCACTCTGCAGAGTGGATTTTCCATTTGAATGTCTTTAAATGCAGAGGATTGTAAACACTGTAAAAAATCTCAAAACTTTATTTCTGCCCTTCAGCTGTGAGGCTCAGAGTGATACCTCGTGACCCTCTTGCCTGCAGGCCCTGGGACTTTTTGCTTAATGCAAACCTGGCAGAAATATCGGCAGTTCACAAATTGTCATCTTTTCTTGTCGTCTCAATTGGGACAGCTCATCTTCACAACAGATGTGGACAACTGGTGAGACTGCAGGCAAGTGCTCCATGCTCACTGCATCTGAATTGGGAAAAGGAAGATCTGTGGAGATGCTTATTCCTATGGAGGAGGAATAAATGATACACGGATTAATTGTTACCCCACTGCTTTCTGGTATTCTCAGCCACAGCTGGAAAACTTCAGCTGCAGCTTGTGTATGACCACTTGAGCTCTTTCAGCTTGAAATGACAGGGCAAGAGCTTTACAAGAGAAACCATAGAACCACAGAATTCCAGAATATCCTTTGTTGGAAGGGACCCACAGGGATTCCTGAGTCCAGCTCCTTGCCCTGCACAGACACCCCAACAATCCCACCCTGTTCCTGAGAGTGTTGTCCAAACACTCTTGGAGCTCTGGCAGCCTTGGAGCTGTTCCCATTCCCTGGAGAGCCTGAGCAGTGCCCAGCCCTCCAGATCTCTTTCCTGGGAAGATGGAACTGGCAGAAGTGGAAGCAGTGTTTCTGCACTTGCGTAGAAAAGGGATAAATCTGTAGAACATGGCATCATCTGTTCTCTTGCTCTGAGAACAGCTTGTTTTTACAGAGATCTGTCCCTTCACACGGGAGAGCTTTGTCAACAACAAACCAAAAAAAGGGAAGAAAAGTTAAAAGTTCCTGCATAACCTACAGTTCCCACTGGTCCCAAATGCAATGAGATGTAAGCACCTCTTTGACTTTAAATAGCACATGGGTAATCATTCCTCAAAGTCTGGTGATAGCATCAGTAAAACTGATTGGATTCAGGGAATTAAACAAAAGAACCAAATCTGTGCTACTTTCATCTGCATTGGAGTGGCTGAGGAAGAAATCAATACTTGTTAGCTAAACAGGGACAATATTGTCAGTGCTGGAAGTTATTTTCCATTCTCTGTACTCTATTTAGATCTCGAGTCCATCCAGCCAAGCCTTTGCAGAGGAGACTGGGGTTAATTTGGGGGTTAAGGCTGGAAATGGATCCGAGGTTTGGTTTTAGTTCTCTGCTGTTCCACAAGCTCCTCGTGTGAGCTTGGGAAGCTTAAGCTTTCTGCAAATGTTCGGCAACATTTCTCCTCCCTCCTTTAGATGGGGAGTGATTGTGGGCTGGCAGCTCTGTTGATGACCATGTTCAGCTAAGTCTGGTTCCTGGTGGGCTTGGATCTTTCTCAGTTAGGTCTGGAGGATGCTGTCTCATCCTTCAGTGACTGAAGCTGCTCTTTGAGCCTGCCACTGTTTATTCCCACAGGTTAAGCTGGGAAAGCCCTTTTGTGACTGTCTGCTCATGGCCAAGGTGTCCCTGCTTGTCCCTTTCTGTAACTTTTCTGTATAAACTCAACTCTGCTGGCAGCCAGGAAAGGTCTCTGCTGTTTTCTCTGTGCCAGCTGTAGTCTGTGCCACCTTAACTGGCTGAACACTTTTCAGTGATTTATGATTAATAGAGACACTTTCAAGGGTTTGTGGCTTTTCTTCCCAGGTCCTGCCTGTGCTGACAGTGACCTTATCTACATTTAACTTCGCCTTCTGGATTCTTGAAGACAAGCATAGATTTAAGCAGTCCAAAATGAAAGATTAAGCCATGGTTTTAGCTAATCTTCATGCAGAGGAGGCTGCCTGCTCTTCCTATCTGGAGTTTGAGAAATTCTATTATGCTGCAGCATATCTCCAAGGAAGGATTTGAGTGATGATGTTAGCAGCCTATCTTACACTAATTTTTACACTTAATAGCACATGATAAGCCTGTTGTCTGCAGAGTAGCATTTTCTTCTTGAAAAATGACTCCTGTCATTTGTTGTGCTGCAGCATGGAAACATTCTGCATTTTTCTCTCTGAGGAGTTTTAACTATCCCGTGTCTGCTGCTTGGTGAATGTTTTCACTTTGAACCCAACATACATCTGAGCCAGAGCTGTTGCTAAGAGGTTTACAGGAACTTTATGGTCGCAGAATTCTCCATGGGCTCCTTGCAGTGCACCTGATAGAGCTGTGAGGTCTCTGATCACCTGTCAGTTTTTTAGGACATTCCCTTGGTTCTTCAGTTTGTCCCTTCTTACAAAGCATCCTGCCAAAATAATGCCCTTCAAAGACACTGAGACCCTTACTTGAAAACCTCTCAAGGGCTTAGAGCTTCTAAAAGCCTTCAAACTGTGGCATTTCTGTACCTGCAGAATAATCTCATGCATTTCTCTAAAGACAGTCACAGATAATCTCCTCTGAGGCCTCATTAGAGAATGCAAAGATTTTCCTCTGTGGATTCGTGTCTTGGCCCCCCATCCTGGCAGCAAGGGAGTCCCTCTTCACTGTCATTCATCTTTCTGTCCCGCCCTTCTCTTGGAGTAATAGCATCACAGAATTGTTTAGGCTGGAAAAGACTTCTAAAATCGAGTCCAGCTAGTCCTGAGCTCTGCCAGGGCCACCACTGACCCTTGTCCCCAAATGCCACATCCATATGGCTTTTGAGCACTTCCAGGCATGGTGGCTCCACTGTTTCTCTGGGCAGCCTATTCCAGTGCCTGACCATCCTTCTGGCATTTTTGCTCCTTTCCAATTTCCCCTTTTATTGTGTATTCTTCTTCCATGCCAATTTCCACTGTTTCTCACCTGCCTTTGAGTGACTTCTTGTGGTATCTCTGCTTTTTCCTCCTTTTCAGCTCAGGTATCTTCTCCCTTCCTCACCAAGTACTACAAGTCCTTTGTGCTGGCTTTTGCAATCACTCCCTGACTACATCCACAGTCATTGAGGCAATCTTTGTAAAACTTTCTTTTCCTTAAAGCCATTCCTGGGCCTGAAGTCTGCGATGTGGTACACTTAAAACTTTTTAAAATCATTGCAAGAAGGCTTCGGACCATCTGCTCTGTTTTTACAGACAAACTGTAGGCAGGCTGCTGTGTTGGCCAAAATGATGTGATCATTAAATCACTGTGATGTTTCTCATTGTCAGGTTGAAGTTCTACCACTCCAGCCTAAAACGAAAGTCCTTTCAATTCTGCATGTGCAGGCAAACCATCACTTGGCATTAAATGGATTGGTTACATGTTCTGCTAAAGTGGGCTGAGTGAGGCAAAGGCTACCCAAACTGGATCACCTTCTCTGCTGGAACATCTTTTTCATGCCTGAGACTTCTGTTAAGAAATCAGAGAGCCCATGGAGGAGAGAAGGCTTTGGGGTGACCTGATTGTGGCCTTGCAGTACCTGAAGGGAGCTGACAAGAAAGATGGAGAGAGACTTTTTGCAAGGGCCTGGAGCGATAGCACAAAGGGGCATGGCTTCAAAGTGAGAGTAGTTTTAGATCAGATATTTGGATGAAATTCTTCCCTGTGAGGGTGGTGAAGCCCTGGCACAGGTTGCACAGAGAAGCTGTGACTGCTGCATCCCTGGCAGTGTTCCAGGCCAGGTTGGATGGGGCTTGGAGCAACCTGGGATAGTGGAAGGTGTCCCTGTCCATGGCAGAGGTTTGGAACTGGATGATCTTTTAGGTCTCTTTCAATCCAAACCATTCTGTGATTTTGTGATATGATACTTCAGCTCAGTCTTGAGCATTCAAAACCATCTGGATTTTTCCAAATTTAAGTCTTTCCACGAATCTTCCATTTGCCTTCCAGCGTTGCATAAATTTAGTAGCAGCTAAACCAGCGTGGCATCAGGTACCTGGTGGAGCCTGTGCAGCAGGTTTGCGCTCTGCCCATGAGAGTTTGTGATTCCTGCTGACACCAAGGAGCCCTGTTTGTGGGCCAGGCAGGGCTGCTGTTTCCATGTTGGCCAGACAGCCTGGCAGCCAGAGAGATCTCTTGTGCTTGGGTGTCATGAGGGCTGACAGACTCCCCAGTAGCTCGAGCTGCTGCAGAGCTCCCGTTTAATTGTTTCTCCAGAAACTGTGCTCTTGAATTGAAACCTCTCATCAGGAGAAGGTGGCTGCAGGCACTGCTGCTCCTGGGAATAGATTCTGCTCTACTGAGCCGAGGTGGGCACCTACACCAGTGCCATGGAGAACTCCATTAACCTGGTGATTGAAAACCTGGCCAGAAAAAATATGTTTCATGGTTACAGCCCAAGCTTTCACTTCTTTTAGCCTTGTCTTGAAGCTTTGACTGGTATCTTAACACTCAAGCAGAACCGGTTTCTAGGAACTGTGTTATTGCCTTCTTCATTTTTTGCTGCCTTCGGTAAAACAGATGGATTTCAATGTCTCTGTGGTAAAGCATTTGCTCTAGATTCCCCCTTCCCACAGGCACTTTCATGGGTTCTTTTTCTCAGAGGAGGTACATGAATGATCAGAAGACCTCAGAGAGTTGTCAGAGGCCCTGAAAAAGCCCCTTGGCCCCTGCCTCCTCCTTGGAGCAGTGTTCAGGGGCCTCAGAGCTGATGAGGCCACCCAGCCAGGGCACATTTTCAGCTGTTTTCCAGCTGAGATGGGCTTTATGAGCTGCTCTTTTATTGAAGATGTGCACATTCTTCTATTGTTTAAGGGCAGATTGTCAAACAGACTTGATTGGCGTGTTGGCATCTGAGTGGAAGGTGCGTGTTTGAAACTGAAGGGCTTTGGAGAAGTTCCTGCTCTAATATTTATGGCCGTATCCTGACATCAGATGACTTAGGCTGCATTGGTGTGATAGTTTTTCTTACTGACTGAAAAGGTCTTGTGGTCCTTTAGGTGGAACTTGGGCCACATTTGGCTTTACTTGTGCTGTTCAGTGAAGGGATAGAAACACCCAGGTGCATCTTTGCTGTGGCAGCTGAGGAGCTTCTGGTCCCAGTGGATTTTCCTGCAATCCTTGGCACAACTGGAATGGAGAAGCTGGTCAGGAAAGTCCTTTGCTTTGCTAGGTAAGTTACAGCTCTGGCCATCATCAGCTGCCCGCAGCTCCCAAGAGTATTCCCTGGAAAGTGCTGGAGCACTGGGAGTCACTGGAATCTCCTATTGTTTACTAATGCTCAGGGTCAGCAGCTTGCCTCCTGCTTCCACGCAGTTTGCTTGTGCCATGTGTAGGGGATTAGATTCCAGGCTGCATTTTCAGACGGATTTGTCCAAGTGTGTTGTATTTCTCTCTTTACAGATGGAACTATTCTTTCTTTCTGAAAATTGAGTTTTCCACACTATTACATGCTCTTGGGTTAAAAACTGGAAGAGGTGAAACACTCTGGGTTGCTTGAGGAGGACCTACAGGGGCTGGATGTCTGTGATGGGCTGTTGTGTGCTCCCTGAAGAACCACACCAGGTCATATAAATTAGAGCAGCCATTTAACTGCTGTTAATTGCTCTGGCTTAGGTCAGGCTGAGATCAACTATGACTAGAGAACTGTGGAGGTGAGAACACCTCTCTGATTTATGTTAAGAAGATTCTTGTGAAAGCAAAATTTGAATCTATATTTTTAATGGATTTCTGAGACAGAGCCATCTATGTGAGGGCTCATTTCCTAACAGTTTGTATTAAATCTGTTGTTGATGTTCTGGAGCTTAAATATGTTTCTATAAGTGAAAAAAAAAAAAAGAATAGTCTCCGGGTATTTTGGAGATATGCTGAATATCAGCTGTGATATGACAGAAATAAGCACATCAAACTGTGGGCTACTGGCATCATTGATATGCTGTGTGTGCAGAGGCTTTGTACATCACTAGGCTTTGTGCCTGACAACTGCAAGGATGTTAATTATTATGCTATAATTCATCAGCTGAAGGACCTTGCAGCACTGTTATTAAGCCAAATTCCGAGGCCTTTGCTAGGTCATTAAGCAAAAACTAAGTAAAGACTAATTTACTCTGTTATTAATCAATGAATTAAATCTATTCTGAAGTCTTGTTTTAAAAAGGAAGGTACTGCTCAGGTGGAAAGTGAAGAAATTACATAAAAATATTTAAACAGAAAAATAAATTACTGTTCATAGTTTAAATAATTTTGGAAAGCAGTTCTTTCTGCAGAGTCCTGTGAACCCAGGTCAGTTCATGATTTGAGGAGCTACTGGGCTTACAAGAAACAATGAGAATGGGCAGGAATTTTACCCAATGAAGTAGGTCCTATTCCCAACCTGTCATCTCTCCCCTTCCTCCTGTCTTGTGGCTCCTCTGTGGTTTGTGACCCTCTTCACTGCCCACTGTAGTCAAGGCATCAGTTTTTCAGGTTTCCCCATCCTTAGCTTGGGCTCAGAAAGCTTCTTAACCTTCTTGGCTTTGAGTTCAAGGCCCTCAACCTGTCTTGGGTGAGACCCTGACCCCCAAATGTGCAAGGAGTGGCCTTGGCTGTGTGGACGTTGTCTGGTCCCAGGTATATGAGTGACCTTGTTGCCAGCAGTCACCGAGTCAGTTCTTCTCAAATCCCTGGATTTGTGTTGCCCTAGAGTCCCTCTCCTCTCCCTGGCTCTCGGGATAGTTTTTTCTTCCTTGGCACATGACTGAACAGGGACAGGCTGCTTTTCAGGAGTGATTTTCCTGCCCAGTGCTGTGGCAGCAGCATGGTATGACCCTTCAGCAGGCGCCAAATCCTCCTCACTGGAAGCACTGGTCAGCTCCCAGTTTAGCTCCCCAGAGCTCACACTCAACTCCTGAACCAAACCCAGCCCTGGCTTCTCCTGCTTGGCCCATCCCTGCTGCCAGAGCTGTTTCCAGCTGCCTGGGCCATCTCTAGGTTTGAGTGCCTTTTGGAAGTGCCAGCTCAGTGGCTTCCCACGGGGACAGGAGATCAAATCTGGGAGCCTGTCAGCTAAACAGCCTGTGGGGCTTCCAGGTTTGGGTTTTTTTCCTACTTTTCAGTATCTGACAGGCTCAAATCCCAGGGTGCCAAAGAATTACAGTAAATATTTACTCTCCTTTCTGTTGTGGTAGCACCTGGGAGACATCTCTGAAATGTGAGGTGTGTTGTGTTGGAGCACTGTTCCTGGTGCTTGAATTTCAGACACAGCTCCTGCCCCAAGAGTATTTGATTCCAGCGGACAAGGAAGTTGCAGGGAGGTGAATATCTTTAGGACCAAGTCCTGAGGGCAGAGGCAGGCACTAAACAAAACCCTCACGAGCTCCCTTTGGCTGCAGCCCGTGGTCTGTGCTGTGAGCAGGCTGCCAGCTCCTCAGACTGAGATGACAGGGATGTGTTTTGTAGGCAAACCACGTCTGCCCCTGCCCCACCAAATGAAGGGAAAGTTGGAGAAGGCTTTTGTTGCTTTCTCTTTTTTTTTTCACATTACGTGAGTACGTAAGCTGCTAGGATCATTAGAACGAACTTCTCCCGATATTTCAAAACCAATCTCTTGTTTTGACATTCGCAATCTGGCTCTTCCCTGGTGTTTTCATGGTGCTTGCGTGGAAACGAGCAGCCTGCATTCCCTCCTTCTCCTTACGTGACTGGAAAAGAGAAGTTCAGGCATCTATTAAATTCCCATTGAGAGACAAGCGCTGAAGTGTGAGCTGCCTAAGGTTTCGTGCATCTTTCCTAATATTTATAGTTCAGCAATTTAAATCATATAATCAAGTTTCTTGGGTGAGAAACACATCCCAGCCCATTGCTATTGCCATGGGACAGCCAAGGAGGGAAGCACTGGTGGGTAAGCAGAGAAGTGCAGAGGAGATGGAGCAGGGGACTGACTGTCAGTGGCTGGCTGGTACCAGAGGCAGTTTCTTTTCTCCTGAAGTGACTATTTCTGGCTCATGCATATTATGGCACAGATATTTCCCAGAAGATGATGTGGCTTTTATTTGAAGGCAGCTCTTTCTGCTGACGCCAGGTGGAAAGGCAGGGTATTTGGGTTATGGCCTATATGTGCACATCACGTTCAGTGTGATAGGGAAAAGGGGCTCAGTCCACGGAGTCACAGAATATCCTGAACTGAAAGGGACCAACAAAGACCATCAAATCCAACTCCTGGCTCTGCACAGACCCCCTCAACAATCTCACTCTGTGCCTGGGAGCACTGTCCAAACACTCCTGGAGCTCTGACAGCCTTGGGGCTGTGCCCTTTCTCTGGGGAGCCAGGGCAGTGCCCAGCACCCTCTGGGGGAAGAACCTTTTTCCTGGGCTTTGTGCAAGGCTGATCAGGGAATGGTTTTAAACTATAAGAGGAGAGTTTAGATGATACATAAGGAAGAAATTCCTGGCTGTGAGGGCGTGAGGCCCTGGCACAAGTTGCCCAGAGAAGCTGTGGCTGCGCCATCCCTGGAAGTGCTCCAGGTTAGATGGAGCTTGGAGAAACCTGGTTTTGGTGAAGATGTCCCTGCCCTTGGCAGGGGGGTTGGAACTGGATGGTCTTTGAAGTCCATTCCAGCCAAGCCATTCCACGATTTTATGGTTGTACAATATGGAGGTCACCTTGTCTCTGAAGAACAGTTGCTGGATCTCAGCTAAATGGAGGTTTGGAGTTTGCTGCCAACAGCTCTGGCCTCCCTGTGCTCATTCACTGCTGTTTAATTACAGTGGAGCTGTTCTGCCTTGGCTTTACGAAGTTGCGTGCAGGCTGGTCGAATGCCATCACCTCTAGGGCCGGATTGTACAAAGCTGGCCCATCAAATAGGTGCTTTTTGCAAAACCCAGAGCTGTCCCAGGGCTGCTAAGGATCCTTTGTGTCCCTGGGCTGCACAGCAAGGCCAGGACATGCTGCCTGCCCGTGCTGAGGGCGGGGAGGTTTGTGCTGCAGGAGGCTCTGGACTGTGGGAGGGTGTTGTGATGTGCTCTCCAGGTACCTTGTCTGCCACTCTGTGGCTGCTGTGTGGCAGCAGAGATGCACCAAGCAGCCAGAGCCAGGGGCAGAGCCTGCACAGGGGCTCTGCTCTGCACTGTCAGAGTTCTCACTATTTTCTCCTCGGTGTCACAGTCTGAGAACTCTGAGAACAAGCTTTAACCTCTGTGCAGACAAGAGGCACACTATGTCAGCCCTGAGATTTGTCTTCAGCTGGCTTCAGCTTCAGATTTGTCAGGGAGAAACGTTTGGAAGCTCATCACCACGTGCCAAATAGGTTAGTATTTTGTCCATCATGAACAAATAGGCTGCAAGAAGCTGGGGGATACACAGGGGGGAGTGTAGGACTGTGGTGCAGAAAGGTCATGTTCTGCCAATGTGAGCAGCACGGGGGAAGAAAAAAATTATAGTAGAGAACATGGCTAGCCTTGGTCAGCAGTGATGTGCCTAAAGCTGAAATCCATCACTGTTACAGCTCTGCAAGAGGACAGAGAGAGATAGAGGGACCATAACAACTGTATGAGTAAGAAAATCCATTTCCAGCAGCAAGGCTCGGTGCCCTGGCATGGTGCAGGGCATTGTTCTTTTTAGCTCCTTTTTTCCCTCTGCCTCAGCGTGCCTGCCTTTGTAAGGGCTCTGCTGACCTCTCCGTGTGACCCCTTGGCTGTCTCTGCTCTTCACTGCCTGCTTAAGACAACTTGTCACAAAGGACCCTCACACTGTCACCTCCGACACTCCGTGCACAAGGGAGGCATCCTCTGAGCAGCCACATCTTTTCTGCTCGTTTCTCAGATCTCTGCTTAAAAACCTCATCTCCTGTTGAGCCTCCCAACCTCCGCAGCAAGCCTTAATACCCACAGACAAACTCTGGAGATTGTTTCTCAGGGCTGAGCTGATGCTCTGCTTTGTGTCTCTGTTCTTACTGTCTGTGGGAACAGAAGTGCTAGGCTGGGTGACTTCCACAGCAAGTAGCAATGTTTAAAAAAACCTTCAGTTTTCCTGAACGTTTTCATTCTCTATTTTCACTCTATTTCATCAGAAGTGACCTGAAACTCCTGCTTTTCATCAGGCACCCTGGGGAAGCCTTGCTGTGAAATATTCCTTCTTCTTTGATGCAAAACACTTTGAACCAGAAAGAGAAAGTGTTTCCAGCTGGAGTTTTTTTGACCATGGCTATCACAGCAGGGTGCTGGCTTGTCAGACATGTGATATGTGATCATACAGTCCATTTGCTTTGGAGTCTGGAGTTCATCTGGAGCAGCACAGAAGTCCTGTCCTGGGATGCTCTTGATTGTACATGAAAGGTGTTGAAGCAGAGACCTGGTGGGTTTGGTCAGTCGTAGTGTTAGATACAGATCTGAATGGAACTCATGGCCATAATGAAAAGAACCCCCACACTAGAGGGTCTTTTCCTTTTTTATTTTTCAAACTAAAGCTGCATTTTTTTGCCAGGATGCACAAGAACAAGGCCTGTACAGCACAGGGACACCCACGTAGAGCTAAGACAGGTCTGAGCCTTGCTGAATGCAAACTCATACATCTCTCAGCTGGATCGCCGCTGTGTACAAGATCCTGAGCCGTCTGGCCCTTGTTTCTGTAATGAAACACCTCAAATCTTCCTTCTTTTACCCACTAGAGTGAATGTTGTGGAAGATCCCACAGCAGGGAGAGGTGCCGTGTTTCTCAGTCTGCTTTGCATATGCTTAGCTGTGCTTCCACAGATAGAAAAGCAGGGAGAAAAGCACCAAAATGACTGGAAATATTTCACTTTTTTTTCAGCTCAGATACCTTATTTGAGTCTCCAGGACTGGTAAACAGGTGCTGAAGTCAAAGCACTTAGAGTCTGTTGGTGTTTTCCTGCTGTGAGGGTCTCTGGCCAGTGCCCTCAGATTGCTGGATGAACTGGGCTCAAAGCTGTGCAGGTTTTGAAAACATTGGCATCAAATCCTGCCAAGGAGGAAACTTTGTCAAACAGGGGATGGGGAAAAGAGAGGAGGAAGACAGGGAGATGAGCTGTGACTCTGCAGCATCTCTCCTGGGACTTCTCCTGCCAGTCACCTCTCTCTGGCCTGCCTTGCCCCATCCCTTCCTTCCCCAAACGCTTCCAGCTGGGTGATCCTCCTCTCCCTACCCCTCCTTCCTCCAAGCACTTGAAACCTTAAATCCTTCTGCGCTTCCCTGTCAGTTGTTGTTCACGTCAACTCGAAATATCTGCAAATAGCCAAACATGGAGCTCCTCCCTTCTGGTTCCCAGCCACCCTGGCACGAGGAGCCAAAACCCGTGGGAACAGTGTGTGGGGAGGTGCTCTCATCCTTCAGTCAACACTGAAGGTTGTTAAGCGCTGAAATTATTAAACAGGAGGGTTTGAATAGACACCCCCCTCCCCTCATGCAACTGCAGTGATTTTTCTCCTGGAAGCACTGATCCATAAAGTTTTGAGTCGAGCACTGTGCAAATTGATTTAAAAATGCATCCAGTTGTGGCTGCAGGCATCTGTCCTGGGGTGGAACAGGGAGTGGCTCAGAGGTCTGTGCTGCCTCCGCTGCCCTGGCTGTGGTGCCCACAGCTGTGAGTCTCTGGAAGCGATGGATGAGTGGTGGCCTCAGTGCTCTGCGGATGGAATGTGGGGCTGGGGCACAGATGGGTCCTGTTTTCCCGTGGCCACAGGAGTGGAACATCCTCATTATGGCTTTACAGGGAGCAGAGGACTGGACATGGACAAGTTGTCAAACTGCTTGGTGGTTTTGGGGTGTTGCACTTTAAAGACTGTTCCTTTTTCGGAGTTAAAGCTCCATTACCTTCTGACTATCACCCCCATTTCAGCTTTCACAATGCACAGCTCCCAGATCAGCTGATTTTTTTTTTTTTTTTTTTTTTTTTTTTTGTTAAAAAAACCCCGTTCTGGAATCTTNGGCTTAGGAAATCTCCCTTGAGACATCTGTAAAATATTCTTGCTTGCAAAGCTACCTACTGATGTGCTCCTAATTATTGCAATCACATTATTTCAATGATGCCTCCAGGACAGAGGATTTTATCTTATCTTTTCACGTACAGGGTGTTTGTATTTGGATTTTCTTTGGAATTGGAAGTTGTGAGTAGAGTTTCTGGAGTCTTCTAGCGGGGTGTACTCCCTCTTGCTTAAATAAAGGGTGTGTGGCCAAGGGAGAGACAGTTTATCTCTCTTGCCTGTCATGAGACACACTGGAGAGCAGTGCTGAGGGTCAGGATGGGATTTTTTTCAAGCCTTTACAGGGTCCATTTGGGTGTTGCTGTCATTGTCTTGTTCTTCTGGCAGTTTTAAGTTTCACACTGGCCTCTAAACTGCAAGTGTCTTTTTGGGACTGACCAGAACAGTTTTGGGGGTGTTTTTGGTGTGGTTTTGTTTTGTTTTTTTTTTTTCTATTTCAGACGTCAGGGCAGGAGGAGGAAGAGGACAGGCTTGTGATGAAGTCACTGGGCAGCAGCTGAGGCCTCAGTTCTGGTTGCCTGCTGTGGTACATTGGCTGGCATTAAACCTAGATATTTGGGGCCAAGTTCTAAACCCAGCAAGGTGAATATTAGAACGGCCATTGTTTTTGGGGAGAAATGTTTTATTGATTTTTTTTTTCCCATAGGAGGAAAACCTAAATAATTAAAAGTATCCCAGATCAGGGTCTTGTTTTCCATTCTCTGTTAGCTGCTGTTTCTGATGCCTGTTTAAAAAATGCGTGAAGCATCACAGTTTCCTAACCTGGCACTGTTTCATGCACTCCTGATGGCTTACCTTGCTTAGACATCAGTGAAGCAAATGAATCCAGGAGCTGAAAGGCTTTTGAGCCGGGCCCCTGGAGCAGGGCAGGTCAGGACTGCCAGAGATGGTGACCTTTAGAGGGCTTGTAAGGCACCAGAGCTGCTTACTCTGGAGAAATGGAAGGAAAACAGTAAACTTTGGTTTCCCAAATGCCAAAAAAGTCAGCAAGAAACTGTTCACTCTGACTTTAGTTTAGATTGCTTAGAGCAGTGATAAATAGAGGGTCAGTGTGCACATTAGTGGATTGGTGCAGGTGGTTAACATCGCTCAGGAACTGTATTTTCAAAGAACAGCATCTCTGTGATGCTTTATAACTTCACTGGTACCTTGCTCTCCGCGAGTCTGCTGATGTTCAGTTCCTTCCCAAGGGATTGAGCCGTGACTGTGTTGGACTGGTTTTGGCTTTGTCCACTTTTGGTGGATCTCAGAGCACTTCTCAGGAATCAGTTGTCTGATTTTTTTCTAGGCCCCTGTGAAGCAGATAAATGCCATATGTCCCTTTGCCAGCTGAACTGTCCCAGTAATTTGGCTGTCAGGGGGTCTGTGCACAGCACAACGAGTGGTTTGAACCATTTCCTACCCAGGGATCTGGTTTCCTGTGAGGACAGAGGAGAGTCTTTCCATAATGAGACATCATCCCTGTCAGTGCTGCAGTGCCACAAGGCTCCTTCAACCCTTGATGATGAAAGGCAGAGTGAAGCACCAGCCTCTGGTAACAAGCAGAGCGCTGCGCTTTGATGTTTTCCTTGAAGAAAGCAGATGGGAAGTAGTGTTAACTCCTGGGATGTATTTGCTAAGCACACATACATCAGGGGTGTGGGGTGGGGGGGAGGTTTAGGTTGGATATCGGGAAAGGTTCTTCCCCCAGAGGGTGCTGGCGCTGCCCAGGCTCCCCAGGGAATGGGCACGGCCCCGAGGCTGCACGAGCTCCAGGGGCGCTTANTCTGGAGAAATGGAAGGAAAACAGTAAACTTTGGTTTCCCAAATGCCAAAAAAGTCAGCAAGAAACTGTTCACTCTGACTTTAGTTTAGATTGCTTAGAGCAGTGATAAATAGAGGGTCAGTGTGCACATTAGTGGATTGGTGCAGGTGGTTAACATCGCTCAGGAACTGTATTTTCAAAGAACAGCATCTCTGTGATGCTTTATAACTTCACTGGTACCTTGCTCTCCGCGAGTCTGCTGATGTTCAGTTCCTTCCCAAGGGATTGAGCCGTGACTGTGTTGGACTGGTTTTGGCTTTGTCCACTTTTGGTGGATCTCAGAGCACTTCTCAGGAATCAGTTGTCTGATTTTTTTCTAGGCCCCTGTGAAGCAGATAAATGCCATATGTCCCTTTGCCAGCTGAACTGTCCCAGTAATTTGGCTGTCAGGGGGTCTGTGCACAGCACAACGAGTGGTTTGAACCATTTCCTACCCAGGGATCTGGTTTCCTGTGAGGACAGAGGAGAGTCTTTCCATAATGAGACATCATCCCTGTCAGTGCTGCAGTGCCACAAGGCTCCTTCAACCCTTGATGATGAAAGGCAGAGTGAAGCACCAGCCTCTGGTAACAAGCAGAGCGCTGCGCTTTGATGTTTTCCTTGAAGAAAGCAGATGGGAAGTAGTGTTAACTCCTGGGATGTATTTGCTAAGCACACATACATCAGGGGTGTGGGGTGGGGGGGAGGTTTAGGTTGGATATCGGGAAAGGTTCTTCCCCCAGAGGGTGCTGGCGCTGCCCAGGCTCCCCAGGGAATGGGCACGGCCCCGAGGCTGCCAGAGCTCCAGGGGGGTTTAGGCAATGCTCTCAGGCACAGGGAGGGATTGTTGGGGTGTCTGTGCAGGGCCTGGACTTGGATTCAGTGATCCTCACTGTCTCTTCCAGCCCAGGATATTCTATCATTCACTGCTGGGGACTATTAGGATAATCTAATGGCTTTATGGATACCACAGTGGCCAAGAAATACGGTGTCTCTGGGAGCTGGCTGTGCAGGGGAGGGGAGTCTCTGTGCTGTTAATCAGGCACATAAAAATGAGTGAGGACAGAATTTCCTTCCAGACCTGATCCCAAAGGAGCTGTCTAGAGGAACCCAGCTCCTTCCATGGCCCACAGGCTGAGGGTGCCTCAGCTGATGCCCGAAGTTTTAGCTTTCATGTTTTTTAGATTCTGTACTGCCTTAATGTGTAACTCTGAACTTCATCTAAAGTGTTAGCAAGTTCTCTCCACAGGGTAGTTAGACAAAACAATCCTTTTCCAGCTTGAGAACCAAGGTCAACCCTTACAGCCTCAGGCCCAAACAGCATAAACAATTAAGAGCACAAACTGAGAGGATGGGACTTCATAACCTGAAGCTGTAACTGGACAATTAACCCCAATATGTAAATGGACCAAAACTTATAAAAGTGTGAAAACTCGTGACTCGCCATCCATTTTGGGTTCATCTTGGGCAGAGCCCAGGCTGGGCTCTTGTGTTGCTCAAGGTATATCCTTTGAAGGCCTTTAAATAAATGCTTACTTTATTCCTTTAACTCTGACTAGTCTCTGTTCCAGGTCAGCCTCACAAGGCATCACAGCAAGACAGTGTGAGCTGTCCTGTGTGGCCCTTTCCACAGGCATTCTCTGTCCAGAGAAATTTGGATGGG
>WBMY01017124.1:83709-158615 GCA_013397315.1 Donacobius atricapilla
CAAGTTCTCTCCACAGGGTAGTTAGACAAAACAATCCTTTTCCAGCTTGAGAACCAAGGTCAACCCTTACAGCCTCAGGCCCAAACAGCATAAACTATAAGAGCACAAACTGAGAGGATGGGACTTCATAACCTGAAGCTGTAACTGGACAATTAACCCCAATATGTAAATGGACCAAAACTTATAAAAGTGTGAAAACTCGTGACTCGCCATCCATTTTGGGTTCATCTTGGGCAGAGCCCAGGCTGGGCTCTTGTGTTGCTCAAGGTGTATCCTTTGAAGGCCTTTAAATAAATGCTTACTTTATTCCTTTAACTCTGACTAGTCTCTGTTCCAGGTCAGCCTCTCAAGGCATCGCAGCAAGACAGTGTGAGCTGTCCTGTGTGGCCCTTTCCAGAGGCATTCTCTGTCCAGAGAAATTTGGATGGGCGTAGGCAGGTGGCTAGGAGAATCACTGGGAAGAGAGTCTTGTTTCCAGAGCAGACTGAGCCCTGCTTGCTGGGATGTCCTACGTGCAGTGTTGGATTATACGTTTTTTCTGAGATGGGGCAACTGGGAGGCATTTTAAATATTTTTATTCTAAAAAAACTAAAAAAGTAAAAAAAAACCTATCATTTTTTTTCTAAAAAACTATAATTACTATACATTATAATTGTTTCTTGGCCTATCAGCTTTTGCCAAACATTGTTGTAAATGCCTTAAAGCCAGTCATCTAAAATTACCCCTCGTGGGCCCTACTACCATATATCTTTCATAGTTCTGTTTCTCCAAAATATCTAGTCTTATTTGCACGGCCACCCTTTGAAACTTGTTTCCAGTTCCATTTCTCTGTCAACAACATCTGTTCTATTTCATGGAATTTCTAAGTCGGCATTTTTTATCTCAAAGTTTGCATACAGATACATACTACGTGAGCCTTCTGTCAGGCTTTGAGAATTCTCAACAAATCCCTTTCCTACAGTGCAGGAAATTCTATCTTCAGGGTGTATAAATATTGCTCAGTGTGTGTCCCTCCCTCACCAATTAATTTACATGGGAACACCTTTTGGGATCGTCTGAGCTACATTTGTCAGACTTTACCAGCCTATTTGCTCTTGTAAGGCCGCTAGATTCCCACCTGGATTTTTGCCCGCAAAATCCACGGTGTGACCATTGCACACATCCATTTCAGTGCTCCTGGCAGCACAGCTGGAAATCCCTGCCTTGCTGCTGTTGGGAGCAGCTCCATCCTGCCTGTGGCCATGCGTGGGGGAGTTAGCTCTGATCTCATCGCGCCCACCTGGAGTGCAGCTTGGAGCACAGAGGGACGCTGGAGCAGTCAGTAAAGCTTGGAAATCCTGCTTGGTGGCAGACTTGGGGGGTCAGTTTGCGCTGGTTGTGGTGGCCACTGGGAGCAGGACAGAAGCAAAAGGCTTAAGCTGCAGTCAAGGCAGAGTTAGGTTATCTCCGCAGGGCAGGGACTCTCTCAAGCAGATTGTGAAGTCACTTCAGGGGGGATTAAATAGCAGGTCAAGCTCATGTCATCCCCCTGCAAGGCTGAGTAGCTCCTCTGCTGCTCCAGAGAAATGCATCGAGTGAGCTCTGGAGGTGTCCTGTTAACCCTGTTTCATCATTCAAAGCTGTAGCTTTGAAGAATAACTCTTTTTTTGGGGGGGGCGTTGCACCAATTACATGAAATTCTATTGCAGGCGTTGCCCTCAAGACCCCCTAAAGGCTCAGTCTGGTGGACTGGAACAGGGGTGGATCAGAGGAGAGAATTATGAAGGTGGTTCAGTGGCTGAGCCTTTTAGCTGCATACCCTCAGCGTTGGTGGCCACCATGAGGGATGTTTGGAGAGCTGGCAGGCAGCAGAGGTGAGATAAAATGTGTTTCACCTCGCTTTTATGGTGGTTTGTAGGATTTGAGATCGCCTCTTGAAGCGAAGTCTGTCGCACTGGTATCATCACCATTGAAGAATTTCGTATCTGTAAAATGTTCATTTACTTTGGGGTTTTGGCCACACATCCACACTCAGTGGTCTGAATTTAACTGTCACATAGTTCTGCTCAAGTCATCCCACTAAGTATTTCCCCAGGGCTGGCTCTCTGCCTTCAGCAAGGTTGGTGTAGGTGAGTTGTAGTTTTGTTGTTCCACTCTTCATGTGAAAATCAGATGTTTCTTACAAGTTCTGGCTCACACATTCTGTGTCTGTGATCAGCCTCAGAGCCAGACAACTTCCATGCAGTATTTTTTGTGTGTAAGTGACCAATGAAAAACCCTAAATCTGGAAATAATTAAACTTCTACTTTAATTTTCAATGTCAGCTGAATACTCGAGGGAATTTCAACATGATGTATGAATAATTAACACTAGCAGTTTAAAGCAGCTTTCTTGCTAAGATTAAGCACTATGCAAAGGAAGTAAAAGAAGAACACCCTTTACAATTTCCTAAAGGGAAAAAGAAAGGTAAATAATTATTTAATCTCCTGAGACTCTGGTGAAGTCAGAAACTTCTATTTAAATTACTCTGTCAATAATTTAATATTTTAATTGCCACAAGATCATGGAATTCAGTTACAAATCCCAGAGCAAATTGTGGCTGTGTGCCCCTGGTTGTGCTCCTCATGTCCCTTCATCATTATACGTTTTAAAGGCAGTGGCCCGACATGTTGCATGTGTGCCTACAATCCTGGTTTAAATGTAAAATCACAGTTTCAAGGTAAAATTTGATTTAAAAGCAGAAAGTCATATCCAGCTTTCCTGGAGGAGGAATGTTGTCCCATTGTAGTATTTTTTGAGTATGCATCACTCAGTGCTGTTGTGCCATAGGGATGAGGTGGATACACTGGAAGGGGGAGAGTTCAGCTGGTGCTGCAGCTTTCCATCTTTGCCTCTGGATTTTGCACGATTCAGGGTCTTGATTTTGCTCTCACCAGAACTCCTGCTTGTCTTCTGTGCTCGAGTTCCTCTTAAAGCAAAACAAAAAGCACAGTTCTGCATTAAATACGTCACCAGGAGATCGTACTGCCATGCATGCTGATGATATTAAAGAAAATACTGAACAGATTTACTTTAACTCTCTAAAGAAATTCACTTCCAGGCTGAATGCCAATGTGAGAAATATTTGCTTTAAAAGGAGCAGTTTTGGAAGGTGATACAGCCCTGGAAATAGGATGAAATTTCCAAATGCTCCAGAGCTATAACAAACAGCTTGTGGTAATAAAGAGTTGGCAAGGACAATCCCTGTTTGAGGAGAGATTCTGGAGGATGGAGGAAAATAAAGTCAATTAATATCAGTTTAAAGTCTGGCCTCGTTAGTGAAGTCAGTTTTTTTTTTCATGGACTCAGAGAATAGTTTGTGTTCAAAGGGATCTTAAAGATCATCCCATTCCAAGCCCCTGCCATGGGCAGGGACACCTTCCTCTAGACCAGGGTGCTCCAAAGAAGTTCCTGCTGCAGGGTTCCTTACCTGTGTGGCCAGGTGATTCCAAGAGTTTCATTTGATGGTGACTCATATCTGCTTAATATCCATCAGTCTGCTCAATGAAGTACAGCTCAGCCTATAAATCTCCTTTCTCTCTGTTGCTGCCTTTCAACGATGGCGTAATTCCATGTAATACCTTGTGGTAACGCTTGGTTGGTGCTCTAAACTGGGAGGAGATGGGCTAAAATGGATACAAATGCGTCTTGGCAATGATTCAGCTGGATCTGAAGAGGACTATTAGAAAGGGATTGTGTGTGTGTGTGTGTGTGTGAAAAGTCTCACTGAAGGAGAGCCAGTGAAAATACACTTGCTGTGTACCCGTGGTCAGGCAATCTGACAGCTCTGTGCTGCAAAAAGCAGGATAATTAGCGTTTTTTCCTTCAAATAAGGGTGTTTTGGGCATCTTTGATTTCTCTCTCTCTCTGAATTTGTTCCTAGCTCTTAAAACATTGTTTTTAATCGCTCTCTTCTTTGGAATAATGAATAATTTAGGCTCATAACATGTAAGAAACGCCATTCTCCCAGACTGGTTTCGAATGTACTTTGCAAACCCAAACCCAACCGCTTCATCAGGTGCTGAATTTCAGCAATATGTCACTGCAGACTCTTCCTGTCTTCCTACAAATATATCCAGATACAGATATATCCAGTGTCTTCCCCAGAGCACACTGACTTCATCCCGGCTCTGTTCGGCACTGCCTGGAGATGCTGATCCATGACCTTGCAGCCTTGTGCGAGCAGGAGGCAAGAAAACCTTGAGAGTGCAGCTGGAGCTGGAGGTCGTGCAGGTTTTCCAGGGAGTTTGTGGTGCAGGAGGGCTGTTTGTGCTCGGAGCTGAGGTGTCCTGGTGTCCAGGTGCTCAGGGTGGCCGGAGAGCGCACAGGTACGAGTGCCAGCCACAGTGACACAAGAGGGAGCTGTGGACTCTCCTCAGATGCTGCAGGGTTCCCCCAGGCATGGAAACACGTGTGAATGGGCAGGAGAAGGAACCTGGGGAGCGCAGGAGCCTCTGGAAAGGCAGACCAGGCATCTGCTGTGCTTGTACTTTCCAGGGTGGCTTTGCTAGTGGTTAACCCTAAGGGATCTGGAGAGGGAGTTGGAAGGGAAAACATCTTTCCCAGAGAATACAGATTAAAAGTAATAGATGGCTAACACTTGGACTCAATGATTTAGAGGGTTTTTTTCCCAACCTAAATGGTTCAGTGGTTGTTCCTGAATCTGATGCCATTGTGGAGATATGAGTTAGATGTGTGGAATTACACTTGCTGTTCTAGTGTTGAGCTTCACTGCTTATTCCTTCCTGTTTATTTTGAATTATACTTGGCTCTAATTCCATGTCATAAATAGGCAATCCTTTAAATTTTGCATTATGTGAAGCTCTGTAAGCATCAGCTCCATCAGCAGAGCTTCCTGGAGGCTTCAGATCAGCTGCTGGGCGAGTCCAGGGCTATCACCAGTGCTTGGAACTCAGCAGATACCCAGTTCGCATATTCCCTGTCTCAACCTCATTTTCTGGATAACAGCATTGCTCACATTATCAGGTGGTCTGGAGCTCTGCATCCTTTAACCATTGGTCCATTCCCTGCTCTGTGTGTTTGACTGTGCTTCTTCTCAAATATCCAGTGTATTTTCGCTTGAACAAAATTGCTGCTTTCCCTCCCCCTCTCTTCTTTAAAGCTCTTTTAAACACCTCTTGCATTTTTGTCCTCATTCTTGCCTTTCACCCCAGTTCCTGGGTGGATACTATGTGCTATACTTGATACAGTCTGAGCTATAAATAAGAAGCAGTTTGTTGGAAAGTAAAATTAGCAGGCCAGATTTTCAACTGCGCTTCTAAATCTGTGCCCAGGCACCTCTGAGTGTGCCTGTCCTCGTTTCCCGAGGTGCTGAATCCTGTTGTTACCCTTGATTTCAGTGGGGATTGGTGATGCTCAGGACTCCTGGAAATCAGGTCACTTTTATATTTGGGTCCTGGCCATGGATGGAAGAGCCTGATCTCCACGAGTGTGTTGTCAGTGGAGAGATTAAGGCATGGGCAGGTTGGAACCTTGTTCCAGGTCAGTGCCTTAGCAAGCAGCAGAGTGAAGTAGGGGATTTGGGGAGGGAGGTTCCTGTATATAAAGGGTAACATGAGATTCTCAATGGGTGACTGTGGGCTCACTTATGGCCCTGTGGTGACAAATTGCAAGTTCCTGAACCCACAGATCACAAAATCAATCATTTCACTTTGAAACGTGGTCACAGGCTGGAATGGTTACTGTGATCTGAACATTGCTGAGAGGGAATCATCTGCAGATCTGCTACAGGAATGTTCCTGGTGAGTTATGGCTGGAGGAAGACACAGAACTTTGTCTCCCTGTGGTGATCCTGAAGTGGTGCCAGCTCCATTCTCTTGCAGTCATTGAAAGTGTTGCTGTCCATGGGAGTACAACAAGGGTTCGGTCAGAAGCCTAAGTGAGAAAATTTTTAATAAGAATCTGGAATTCAGGCAAGTGGAAAAATACAGTTGTGGGTATATCATGGTGGCTCCTGGGTTAGTCTTCAGCTCAAATCAAATTGTCCAGCTGAGTGTGTAGCACTGAGTTACCACACTAATGAGCACAACTGGAAATGCCCAAAGAGAGGATTCCTGGTCTTTGATTTTTGACAAGCAGTGAACTGATGCAAATCAGAACAGGTACAGCTTGGTAGTGCTCCTGAAAGTGCACTCAGCTGGAGGGTGCTGCTGTCTAAGACTGTGCATCACCTGGGCATTAGCCCAGTGATTAAGCTAATTAAAGTCACAATTTCCAGCCAGTGAAAAAGGAAATGCTTTAGAGGTGCGGATTTTCATAAAGATTGCTTCCTGCTGCAAAACAACCAAAATACACTTGGTGATGCTGGGGGAAACAGCAGCTCTGTTATTTTCCTTCCTGGGGTGGAGGAATTCACCTGAACCACTGATGAGAACCAAAGGATGGATGCTCAGCAGCTCTGCAGCCTGCCCTCACCTTCATGCTTCCAAGGCTGCCAAGCCAGGCAGGCGTTGGGAAATGGGCCAGGAAACCATTGATCTTCTCTAGCTCAGGAATTTCTAGAAACACGGTAGGAAGATCATCAAAGACTGGCCCCTGTGGCAACTCTACTATGGCAGCTCGTGCAAGGGAGCATCATCAAGGGAGGTGATGGATCTGTTCTGCTGGAGTCTCGTTATGGGTTCATTTTGCTCTGGGATAAGTTGGGAAAAAGGGCTCTGCAAGTGGAAGAAGTGGCCAAATCTCACCTGAATGCTGACATCACTTTTGTCTTTCAATTTGCTTTGTGCTTTAGGAAGAAACCCCAGTGTGGATTGCCTGGGAGCAGAGTAAGAGGGAGCTGCAGCTGGAGCAGGAAGGGAAGGAATGACAGAAGAGGGGCCAGTTTGATAGATGCTTGTTGACACTGCACAGAGAAATACTTGCTTTACCTGCCACCATGAAAAATAGTTCTGGGCTTTTGACTGTGTTTTTGGCAGCTGTGCTTTTGTAATTAAATTGTGCCCCTGGTTAGGAAGGCACAGGTAGAGGATGATTAAAAGCCTCAGAGGATGTGGTTGCTGCATTTCTCCATTTATAGCTGTGTAACCCAAGGCTCTGCTTTACAAAACCTGAATATACACAGAGTATCAAGCAGAAAGAGTATCCAAAACAGGTTTTCTTTGTTAGCTCAAGAGCCTCCGACTTCTCCATTCCAGTCTCCTGTGTGCTCCTATGCCAAGACAAGTACTTGGCATCCTGTTCCACTGCTCTGAGCTCTGCTGGAGGAAGAGCAGCTGCTTCAGTCTACATTTCCCAAGCCCTCTTCCAACACAGCTTTTCCCTCTTTGGGAAGAGTGTTTACATAGCTCCTTCAAGCAAGCAGGGATTAGAGAAAGAGGAGGTTAAAGCTGAATTTGGCTTATGGGATTTCTGAAAGCTTCCTCTTTTGCCAGCCCCCTCCTGCCGCTCCTGGCTGGGATCCTTCAGAGTGGGTCTGGTCTGGTGAGGACCAGGAATTCCTGAGCCGGGAGCACAGGAGTTTGTGCTCCTCTGGAAGGAATGGGGGCTGTGTTTCACGATCAGTTTCCAAACATATTCCACGGTGCCAAAGAGCTGGGCTGTGCATGCTCAGCCATTTGTTCTTGTCCTGTTTTTCAGCTGCTCTCTTACCCCAACAAAACTGTCACAAGGTCATTTGGGGATCAATTTCAAAACTACTTCCTTTTGCCCATATCAGATCCCAGCTCAGCACCATTCCTCAGTTCTGGGGTTACCTGATCCAGACAGGGAAATCTCACATAGTTTAACAAGATCAAGTGCAAGATGCTGCACCTGTGTCGGAGCAACCCCCAGATTCTTCTTTACTTTTATATATTGCTTTTGTCATCCAGGAGAATAATGTTAAACACCCCAGATTCCACAGTGGAAAGGGCAGGGGACAGGGGAATACATGTAAAAGAGAAAGGATTGGTGGAAGAATAAGTGAAAGGAAACCCTCTACAATGTCCTTTTGCAGTAATCAAGTGAAGTAATGCTGAGTTGCTTCAAACCCCAGGAGAGGAGAGCTGGAGAAGCTCTCCTGGAATAGGATTCCTGGGAGCAGGGAAAACCTTGCTGGGTGGCATATCATGGAGTAAAACCAGTTCAAAATACCACTGGTGGGACAATCCCAGAGGGAAAAGCTGCTGTTCAGATGAGAGCGTAGTGTAAGGGAGGTCAGCCAGCTCCACTTGTAACGGAGCTCGAGCAGAACAGGGTGACTTGGGGGTCCCCACGGTAAGTTCCCTGGGTACTCTGAATCATTAGAGCAGTTTCTGTGCCCACTAAATACAAACCTGAGCTGCTGCCTGAGCTGCAGCAGTGCAAGCCTGCAAGCCAGAGAGGCTCAGGTGAGCATGACACATAGAGATCTGTTTTTCTCTTTTTCCTTTTTTTTTTTTTTCCCCTTCTTCATGCTGTTGACGTTTTGGTGGAGAGTAAAAAGCGTGTTCAGTCCGACTGCCAGGAATCTGCATTTGTACCAAATCCCTCCAGAGAGAGGCCTACAGGCATTTTACGTACATGAAAAACTAATGTCAAGACACATCTGTAGTAAGCAGAAGAGTCTTTGTGCTCTTCCAGGGCCTCTGCACCATATTGCTGCATTCCCATTATCCCTGGAGTGCTGCTTCCTGACAGGAGGGCGTAGCCAGGTGGGAGTTGGTTCCTTCTCCCACGTAATAAGTGGCAGGACCAGAGGAAATGGCCTCAAGTTGTCCCAAGGGATGTTTAGATTGCGTATTAGGAAAAATAATTCTTCACTGAAGGGGTGGTCAGGATTTGGAACAGAGTGCCCAGGGCAGCAGTGGAATCACCATCCCTGAAAATGTTCAAAATACGTGTGGATGTGGCACCTGTGGACGGGATTTAGTGGTGAACACAGTGATTCTGGGTTGATGGCTGGGCTCCATGAGAGTTCTTTTCCGACCTGAATGACTTTATGATTCTGTTATTCTATGATTAATCATGGTCCCTCTGTCCCCCAAACAGCCCTTACTGGGAGGAGCCCTTTTGTGCACTGGTGCAGAGAGCAGGATGCGGTGCTTATTCAGAAATGCTGGAAATCAGCTGTTGTGCTCTGATTTATTGCAAGGCTGGGGCAAAACATTGCTGGGGGAAGAAAAAAGGTCTTTAAAAACCCTGTCTTTTCATTGACATGGATTCCAGGTGCTGAAAGATTTTGGAAAAAAGGTAATCCTTACATATTTCGTAATTAGAGGTGAGTGACCAACTCTGTCCCACAGGCTCTGGGGAGCTGTGTTTCCCCTGCTGAATCTCTCAGGGAATGTGTATTTGACCTGCTCTGGCCAAATAATCTCCGATAATCCATGACAATCAGGTACGGTGAGCAGAGGGTCATTTTGGGTTTGAAGGTGCCAATAGTTAGCAGGGGATGTAAGGGCATGTTTGGGTGCCACATTAATTGCTGGGGACTGAGCCCTGAGAGCTAAGCTCGGGATGTAAGGGCATGTTTGGGTGCCACATTAATTGCTGGGGACTGAGCCCTGAAAGCTAAGCTCGTTCCCTAATGAGAGATGGGCTTTTCAGTAACTTCACAGAATCCTGCCACAGACTCTGACAAGTAAAACCAGGGCCAGATCAATACTGTGCTCTGTGGCAGTAAATAGGCTTGATTTTAAGTATTGAGTAAGAATTTGTTTCAGATTAAGGGTGGATTTTTTAAAGGGTAAAGTGCACTGGCTTTTCAAGGCTGTGGATGGCTGCTGGATCTTGCTGGTGCAGATCTCAACTCCTGCAAAGCCTTGCTCAAGGAGCCAGTGAAAGCAGGGGTAGCTCACTCCCCTGGGAACTGGGAGGCAGCAGGAATCTCCTTAATGGGAGCAGTTTCACTTAGAACCACCTTGTTTGGAAGCACCACTCAGTTCTGTGAGCGGCCTGAGGACCGGAGGAGACTTTTCATAAAAATATTTCCCATATCCACCAGGTAAAGCTGGTCTGACTGGACCTCCAGCTGTGGAGGTGTCCCTGCTTCCCCAGCCCAGAGTAGAGATGTCTTTGGGGAGGGTGAGCTGTCCAAGTACCCCTGGAAGAGTTTTGTTGTGCATGGGCTGCCAGTTCCGCTCTGGGAAAGAGACATTTCGGGAGCCTCTGAAACCACATTGCTAAGAGGTATAATCATCCTCAAGAAATGCAGGATCTCTCCAGGAAAAGCCTGTTTGACTTTTACTGCCCATTTTCTGATATAAATCTGTCGTGGTTTGGAAAAGGCAGGTGCCTGCTAAGGAAGGCAGGAGCCTCCCTTGAAATGGAGTATGTAAACCCGCTCCCTCCGAATTACTATAATTTTGAAATAAAGGGGATCTCAGCCAAAGATATGGGCATAGGAATAACAGTTCTTTACTAGGAAAATTAAAATAAAATTGTAGTAGTACAAAAAGCCAAACAAACAACAAGAAAACACTGATGGAGTCAGAATAGCAGTAGCAGTTGATTGGTAGCAGTCCAGTCAAGTCCTTCAGGAGTGACAGATGTGGTTCTGTTGAANCAACCTCACCTGGAACACTGCCAGGGATCCAGGGGCAGCCACAGCTTCTCTGTGCAACCTCTGCCAGGGCCTCACCACCTTCACAGAGAAGAATTTCTTCTTAAAATTCAATCTAAGTCTCCCCTCCTCACTCAGCTTGTCATGTATGTTTAGAGCACAGTCCATGTCCCTCTCTTACCCTGGAAAACCATCACCAGTCATGAGACAACATCTGAGTCCTGTCTGCTCTCATCACACCGAGCACAGTCCAACAGGACAATCCAGAGACTTGAGTAATTGACCCAGGGACAGTATGAGGAACCAGACTAATTATGGTGAATACTCAGCTTCGACATTTTCTTTGTGTCACGACTGTTTAATCCTCCCTTAATCCCCTAATGCTGCTCAGTGACTTTTCTTGTGTTATCTTTATTGTCTTGCTAATAAGATGTTGCACGTAGCAGAGATTTACACTGAAAGGTATTAAGGAGGATTACGTGAAGATTAGACAAGAAACATTCACAAGAGGTTGGAGATTTCTGGGTACCCAAATTTTTAGTTTCTATACTGCAAGGATTTTACTGTTTTTTCAAATAATTCATAGAGAAATTCTCCTAGAAAATTAAAAAAGTTGCTACTGTTCAAAAGAATTCTCATGAATTGCAGCACTGGTTGTGTTCAGGCTGCTTCTAGCTGTATTTGTCATCTAGTTTTGTTGTTTTTTCAAAAAGTGGACCCAAATTATGAGGGGCAAAAAAAGAGGGGGAATTAAACTCACATGGGATCTCTCTCTGCTGGACCAGGCACACATAAGCATCCTCTCTGCTGATGAGTGCAGATGGACTTTGACATTCAGATCAAGAGATTTCAGAGGGCTTTGTGGATGCTGGAAAACGTTTTATGCTGAGCCTTTATAACCAAAATTATTTAACCTCTAAGGCCTGGCTGTCGAGGAGGAGGGCTGATGTCTTGCAGCTGAGATTTTGGGCTGTAATTTTATCATCATAAAATTGATGTAGCTGGAATTTTGCAGGAGCAAAGGCACCTTTCAATTACATCAGCACTTAAAGTGGGAAATTAAAATTCTTCAAAATAAAATAGCAGAAACCAAGGGCAGGTAGATTTTATGTTCAACTCTCAAGAGCTACTGGAAATTAATCTTACTGTAGGGCCTTAAACAGAACCAGCCACTGAGTCAGGATTTGGTCACTGTTTTCTCTCAAAAGCTACAGCTCTGTGTCATCACTCTCAGGCTGGGACACAGTGCTTGTGAATCCCTGATGAATCCCTGATGCTCTGCCATAAGAGCCTTACCCGAGAGTCCACATTTGCCTCAGGAATCTTCTGTAGTGGAGTGCCTGGTGCTGGTGGGTTTGAGGCTGATTTGACTTTCAGGTATCCGTTCCTCCCAAAGAAAACATAGAAATAATGAATAAGAAATGGTACTTGCTGGCAGCTTTTCTAGCATTTCCTGCCTGTCCTTAACAGTGGTCTTGCATTCCCTGTTAGTCAGCGATTGGAAAACACCACCTGCAGTGATTTGAATGCAGTGGTGGGATGCTTCTCTGGGAATTCTACAGAACATCCTACTTCTGACACCCATTCTGAGTGCTCAGCAGGCTCCCTTCACCCTGTTTTTTCTTGTCAGCCCAGCTAATAATAGCTGGTGTTTATTATTAGCACCTCTTTGTTATTAGCTCCATGAATAGAGGTTGAGTGAGTCACAGAGTCACTGAGTGATTTAGGTTGGAAAATACTTCCAAGATCCTCCAGTCCAGCTGTTCCCCAGAACTGCCAACCCACCACTAACCCATGTCCCCAAGTGCCACATCCACACTGCTTTTAAATCCCCCTGGGGATGGTGATTCCACCAGTTCCCTGAGCAGCCTGTTGCCATGTCTGACCACCCTTCGGGAAATGGAACTGCTCTGTCCTCATGCTCTGAGCTGTTCAACTCCATCCCAGGCAAACTGATCCGAAAATCTTCCAGCAATGGGAATTTTCTGCCTGACATCATCTCATTTAGTGGTTCACTGTGCTCCTTGTGGAACACTTGACCTGCTGTCCCACTGAACTTCCCATTAATGCAATTAAAGCCTCTTGGTCTTGGCCTTGTCTACATGGACATCCCTAATGAAAACCTTTTTTTCAGGCAGGAAAATGCACATGAAGATGACTGGAACCAGGTTATCTTTAAGGTCCCTTTCAACCCAAACTGTTTCCTGATTTTCTGTCTCCCCTCTGTCTTCTTGAAGTTGTTTGACCCTACACACAGATGCGGTGGGGTTTTTTTTGTTTAAAGACTTCTGATTGCTCTCATCCATTTTCACATCTTTGCTGAAGCTTCAGGTCCTGCTTCAAAAGCTCTGGGAATTCTGCACCCAGCCTTTAAGATCAGAAGGGCTGGGAAATAAAATGCAGCACCACAAACAGGGCAACAAACTTCATCTTATGTTGTAATTTTCTCTAAAAATCATTTCTATTTCTTCATCCAAGGAACTTTCTGATGCCATCTGGAGTGGTAGGGTTTGCAGTGTTGGGTGATGCAAGTTCCTACCCCTACCACAGAACCTGCCTAGACAGGAACATACTGGTGGCTAAATTTTGGCACTGGCCAGCCCTGGATTTCTAGCCTGCTGTGCAGTTCTGATTTATGGTATTGAAAGAAGCCCTAAGCCATCTAATTAACTGCTGGCTACCCAAAGCACAGCAAATATGAGGAGTGATTTACTGTCACACTGACACACTCTATAGTCATGATGACAAGGACAAAATGGAAGTTTTCTCAACTCAGATGCTCTCTTGTGGTAAAGAGGAGGCACTTCATAATTGCAAAACCAGCAAATGGAGACAGCTTATTTCACTCCCGGCAGCTTTGTTAATAAAACATTGGGAAGGCAAATAATTACCTGACATGCAATTACATCTAAGCTGTTTTCCTTGGGGAAAAAAAACAAAACAAAACACCCACAATAGAAGTGTTGGGCATCTGCTTTTATTATCCTGTCTGGAAAGGCTGTATTGGATATTTGGAATGGATACTTGATTTATGCTTTGTTATTGAGCAGACTGAGCGCTGGTTGCCTACCTGGGCTGTGTTTTACTGCCAGGGAGTTTCAGAGTGACCAAGGTGAAGTAAAAAACTTTCTCCTAAACTCTTTAACATGGAAAGAGTTTGAAGTGCAGGTTGGGGAATGCCCAGATTTTGAGATTTTCAGAAGCTCGTGGCCTTACCATTTTGCTAGCACTGCTTCTCAAATGATCAGATCCCAGAACCAGAGAATGGGTTAGATTGGAAGGGACCTTGAAGGTCACCTAAATCCTGCCTCCAGCAGGAGGGGTGGGTTGTAGGGAGTCTGGTGAGCTCTGCTTTCTCAAATGAGGTTTGTGCATGCTGCAGGTGAGATTTCTGTGTGTTCCCCATGAGTTTCTTGCTCTTCACCACGCTTGGCTGTGGGTAAAGCCCCTAAGCTGAAATTTATGATGGGGTACTAAAGACATTTTGTCTCGGTGTTTCAGGATTAGGACAGCAGGATCCATCCAGCGTGACAGAGGCTCTGAGGCCAGTAACAGTGTGTGCATGAAATAAAGTTCCTCTTGAAGTAAAGATTTCCTTTTTAGTTTTTCATTGCGCAATTTTCCTTTCCTTCTGATTCTTCTGTAAATGTGAATGACTTTCTAATGCTGGAGGTAACTTTTTAATGTTTTTGTCAACCTGAAATTACAGAATCACAGAATGGTTTGGGTTGGAAGGGACATTAAAGCTCACGTCATTCCAACCCTCTTCCATGGGCAGGAACACTTTCTATGTGTTCATTACAGGTTGCTTGGGGTCTATCCATATTTTTTTTCTTACAACATCAAAATATTGAAGATGTGTCAAAGTTGATACATTTGCTGTTTCCATGAAACGCTGGATGACTTTTATTAAAATTGAAGAATTTCTCTCCATGCCTGCAATTAATAATTTTTCCTTCCATCTTTAATTGCATTAAAAGCTTAATATTTCTTGCTGTATAATATTTCCATATTCCAGCAGCCTAAAAAGCTGCTTTTCCAGCTCCGGAGGCATCAATGTGTACCTCCTGATCCTTGCGGGTGGGTGGTTTATGTTTCAAAATTTGCGTGATTAAGGAAAACCTGAGGTTTATTTTAATTGAAAATTTAATCCTTGTGCTTCCCAGGGACACTATGTTGTCAGGTCTATAAAATCACATAGTAAATAAAAATCTTCCTGAAAGCACTGTAGCAGAAGACGTTGCTGCTTCCAAGTCAGTTGAGTGCTTGTGGAGGGAGGGGGTGGGGGAATCACCAGATATTTTTGGGTTTCAGGTGCACGTTCATGTTTTCAGGTGCATCCAGAGACAGGAGGGGAAGGAGCTGGACAAAGCAGGGTCAAGGCAGGGCTTCCATTAAGCTGAGACACCAACATGTGATGTGGTTGATGCAGTTGAAGTTGTCTCTGCTCATTGCAGGGGGTTGGACTAAATAAGATTTAAAGGTCCCTCCCAACCCAAACCATTCTGTGACAGAGGACCTGGCCACTGGTAGTGATGCCTTAGGATTTTGGCTTTTATATTTTTCAAATCCTGTACTATGCGTTAGTGCATAACTCCAAACTCCATATTGAGTGTTAGTTACCTGTCTTCACACTTTGGTCAGACAAAGCAATCCCTCTAGGCCTGAAATCCAAGGACACTCTACTGACTCAGGCCCTGAAAAGTATAAACAAAAGTGAGTTAAGGGGGGAGCAAACTGGGGGTAAATGCAATTGGAGGATTAACCCCTAATACATAAATGGACCAAACTTAGAATTGTCTGAAAAACTCATGACCATCACCCAGCTTGGGTGTAGCCTCTGGGAGGCTTTGGCTGCCCAAGGTGTAACCGGTTTGAAGGTAATAAACACCCATTTTATTCTCTTAATCTTGTCTCGCCTTTATTCTAGGTAGCCACTCCAAGGCCATCAGTAGCCAAGAAGACTGCTGGCTGTGGGTGGTCTGAGGGTTTTGGGCTGGTTTCAGTGGTGTGGGAGCTGCTGTCCTGCAGCACCACTGCGCATCTTCACGCTGTCATCTTGGAGTGGATGTTTAGCTGGTGCTGTTTGTTTTATTTCCAGGACTTGCCTGTTAGGGAAGGCTAAAAATAGATCACATTGTGGTTTTCTGTTACAAAATCAGGGTGAGCATTAAAGAGTAAGTTCTTGGGCTGATTTACTGAAAATAGCAATTCGTGTTAACGTGAACCAGAGATCAGTGTACAAACATCCAGTGCCCAAGGGTATTAAAATTGCTCCAGGTTTCGTAGGTATTTCTTGCAGTCATTAGGTGAGATTTTAGAGAGTTACTCTACTTCTTGGCACTTGCAAAATACAGGAAATTCTGGTTAAAGTTCAGTTTTGCCTCAAGTGAAATATGAGACCGTAGAGTGCCTTCAATGTGAACATCCTTAATTAAATCATACCTGCTTATGAGGGGTCAGTTTTGGATCTGGTTTAGCATCTTTGGTGACATGGACAGTGGGACTGAGGGTAGCACTGAGGAGCAGGTTGTGAGCAGTCCTGCCCACCCCATGTGATTGTGGCACACGCTGGAGGGGCTGGAGGACCCTCCCCTGCCTGGCAATCAAATACGTTGCTGATATTCTTAATTGCTGAGCAGGGATATCCAACATTTTTTAAGCCAGTGAGAGTTCAGGCAGAGTAAGGACTTCAGAATCTGATTCTTTAGAACCTATATAACATAACTGGGCACTGCAGTGAGATGAAGGGTTCTTTTCTCTGCAAGCCTTGGAAGTTGTTTTGGATTAGAGTTGTTCAAATCAAGAAGCATTTGCTGCATGCTTCTGATTTTGCTAGACGCAAATAAAAGTTCAAACTGAAGTCTTGACTTCACTGTACATAAAAATTCTTTTGTAGGATACATCTGTTTTGATCTCAGTTTGACTGTTTGTCTCTTCTGCATCTTGCATCTAATTTGTATTCCAGCAGGATAAAATGAACTTGATAATGGCCTTTTAGCTTGTCAGTTTAAAACAGGTGCTCAGCCTGGAAGAGCCAATAAAAGCCATGTTTATGAGAGTCTTACAGTCTAGTGATTGGGAATGGACTGACCTGCTGGCTGCAGGGACATATGCAAAGTGGATTTCAGATGGATCTTGTAGCTAGTGGTGTTCAAGACTAGCAAACAGCACAGTTTTGGATCTGAGCAGTGTTCGAAAATCAGTTAAAGCTGAAGAAACACTTTCATGTCTTTATCAGGCATTCACACACTCTGCTTCCCACTGGGAGCATCTGCCCTACCCCAGGGTATCTAAAAGCCATATGACCAGGTGGGAGCAAGTCACATTACTGCCATCACAGCCAGGGGGAAGAACTGGGTGCCTTCAGAGTTACCAATACAAGGTCATAATACACCTGTAAGAGAGGAAGTTTTGAGTTGTCTTCTAACGTTACCAGTTTCTCAGCGCTCACTATAAAGATGTTGGTATGGCTCGTTCAGACTTTGGCATCCAAACTCCAGTGAGATGGATCCCATTATCAGCATGGAAATTCATTGTTCCATGTGCTTGTGAAGCTGTTTCCCTTTAGCAGCAGTGATGATTTGCCCTCCTTGGGTGTGCGATACCACACCTGTCATCCTCTCTGGATCAGGAAAACCTGGGACTGCCTGGAGTTCAACTGTGATTGCAGCTTCGGTGAGAAGAATAAATAACCTTTCCTTGTGCAGCAGGTCCCTGAAATATGTATGACTAACTAGTGCCAGCAGAGCTGGGGTAAGCCAAGGAGCAGAGCGTGTTGTGACAGCATCAGCCCCTCTGTGCTGGGAGCGTGCAAAGCTTGTTAGTGGATGTGATTCAGCACTCCCCAGTCCTGACTCCAGTGCCAGGGCTGGTTTGCTGTCTGGTTAATGAGTCAGCAAGCTTGCAGCTTCACCCTGCCCTGGTCTGGATGAACATTTACTGAGCCCAGGGACTGAGAGGGCTGTGGGGAGGGTGGTGAGAAGCGAATGGGATGTGGCACAGAGGCCTCCAGCCACGAGGCTCTTGGCTGGCATGAGGAATCTGTCTGAGACACGCCTTATTCAGTGATTTCCTTTTAATAATGCTGGTGCTGGTCTGTCTCCAGAGCTTTGGTGAGTGCCCCATCAGTTTTTGCCTTGACTGGGAGCAGGTGTGGAGGGTGTAAGCCTGCAGCCTGGGTTATTGTTTACACAGCGTATGCACTGCTGTGATTCACACTGCATTCATTGACAGATTGGGACTCCTGAGGGAAAATAATGGGATATGTAGATTGATGGTAGAATCATTTAGATTGGAAAACACTTCTGAGATCATCAAGTCCAACCATTCCTGCCAGACTCATCACTAACCCATGTCCCCAGGTGTCAGATCCACACATCTTTTAAATCCCTCCAGGGATGGGGACTCATTCATTTTCCTGGGCAGCCTGGTCCAGGGCTTGATAGCTCTTCCCATGAAGAAATTTTCCCTAATATCCAATCTAAACTTCCCCTGGCTTAGCTTGAGGTCATCTCCCCTTGTCCTGTCCTTTGTTTGCTGGGAGCAGAGCCCAGCCTCTCCCTGCTGCACCCTCCTGTCAGGGAGTTGTGCAGAGCCAGAAGGTTCCCCCTAAACCTCATTTTTCTTCACACTGATCCCCCCCAGCTCCCTCAGCTGCTTCTCATCAGACTTGTGCCCCAGAGCCTGTTATTATTTATTGTTTAGCATCACCCTGAGAATAAGAAAACTTAAAACATGTCCCAGGCTGAAAGCACAGAACTTGAAGCAAGCAACAACATAGGAAGAACTGTCTTAAAGGTACCTGGAAACTTAGTTTAGTCTTGAATTTTGGAGGGAAACACCCATATTTTCCCACTCTGGTACCTTGCAGGAACAGGAGGTGAGTAAGGTGGCACAGACCTGTGGATTTTATGTAGATTTATAGTCTTGCAGTAGTTACTTGGAGTAACTGTTTTGCCATCCTGGTGAGTCAGTCATCACATTGCGCTTGTGGATGGATTGGAGGGAGGGACAGAGCTTCCTTCTCTCTCCTCCACTCCATATTATTTTGCTCTTTTCTTCAGCACACTTAGAGCAGAGATAGAGAGCACAGAGAAAAAATCAGAAACGCAGGAGCAGAAACAGATGGCCAAAGCTCGCTCTTGTATAGCCAGAGAAGCTGGTGCTTTTCAAACTGCAATCTTTGATGGAAGCTCTAAGTACCTATTCCACATAGTTTTAAGCAGTTTTGTATCTTATGTGTTTCTTTTGTAACTGTTTTAGGGAGCAGAGATGGCTGGGGGAAGATCTGAAAGATGGCTTTGAGGAGTTGAATTTGGCTTCTGACTTAGTGTTGAAATAATGGCTGATTCTCCTTTGAATATAAAAAGGCAGCAGCTCTTAGACTCAGTCACGTTCTGTTGTTAGTGGTGAAATTGTCTGAAAGAAATGTCTGGAATTGTCTGACATTGTCTCATGCGTTTCATCCTCACCATTGTTAAGGTTCGTTAATGATTCCATTATAAACCCCTATTTGCAGAAATGGTTTTCTAAAAGCAATCTCCGTGTTATATTATTATGTTGTTTATATTATATAAATGCTCAAAGACTAGACATGTATTAATAGGGAGCCTTGTGGTTGTGGAGCCAGCAATTACTTGGCTGGTGATTATCACAAACTCTGCTGACTCTCAGCACTTTGGACAGGAGAATAAAATTCCTTCTGCAAATTGGGAAGATAATTTCCTTTGGAATAGCGGTTGTTACACAGTGCTGGAAATCCTCTGAATGCAGATAAGCAGTAAAAGCCAGTTAGCTCTAGGCAATGCAGTTGATGCTTTGGAATAGATTGTCATGGTGGAGAGCCTTGTAAGTCACCAGGGACAGAATGAAGATGCTAAAGGAGATCTCCAAGCCTTTCAGGAGAGGACTGCTGGGTGGAAAACCAGGCAGCTGTAACCATTTCTCCTCCCTGTACACCTTCCATGATGTGTCCCACTGGGTGGGATGGCTGTGGGAGTGGGATGAGGTCCTTTGTCCCTCCTTTCCTTAGGGTTAATCACTGTCTCTTCTGTACTGCGTCACTGTGTCCCAACAGAAAAGTGATGCCACTCAGAGGGACAAGAGAGCAGCTTTAGAGGAATGTGCAGGGCAAGATCAAGTGATCATGTCCTGCTTGGTTGCTCCAAGGACCCAAGAATCCCTCCCTACCCCTCTGGGTACAATGGAGTCACAGGCTGCCTCTTCCATGAAGATACCACAGGACAGTTCTCCCCATGTGCCAGCCGCTTCTATGGCTGCATCCAGAGGATGATCCAGCTGGGACTCTGCTTTCTCCCCTCTCCTTGAGAGTTAGGGAAGGGACCAGTCCTTGTACAGGTACCCCAACCACAACATGCTATTGCAGAAAACCTGTGAGATTCCAGCACCGTGCCAGAGGAAGCCCAAGATGGAAAATTCTAGCCCAGTGATTCTTCATCCTTTTCAAACCACTTTTGCCTTCCCTACAGCCAGTGGCTTCTCCCTCTTTGGTGGGATAGTGGGGAAAGAAGGACCAAGCCCCAGGCCAAGAATCTCCACTCTCAGCTACTACCAAAAGCACAAAGACTACAGATAAAAGGTCTATACTAGTGCCCTTAAAAATTCAACAGCTTTGCCAGCAGATTCTAGTAGAGCTAAGCTGCCTTTCTGGTTGTTCGCTTTCTATTTCCCATTGTTCCTACATCAAACACCTTGAATATAAATGCTAAAAGTTTCTCCCTACAAATTCTTGGATAAGACTTGATAGTTGATCTCTTGGTGAAGAGCTCTGGAGCCAGGGCTCCTTAGAGGTGTCAGTAAGCACTTCCTGGCAAAGGAAGCTCCCAGCACAGTGCTGGTTGCACAAGGGGATGGGATCTTCTAAGGGTTCCAGAAGTTGTGTGGGTTGACATCGGTTTGCTCAGTGAAACTTCTCCATTGCTCCAAGTGAACAACTTCCAAAAATATTAATAGTAATAATAAGGAAGTAGAAAGAGAGAGAAGGTGTCAGGGAAAGAGGGACAAAACATGTCCTGGCTGTCTCAAGGGAAATGAGGAAGAAATGTAGACCAGCCATAGCCTATATATATATATATATTTCTAAATCTCCCTGGGTTGTGACAATTTTCATAGGGTGTTAGGAGAGCCTCCTGCAATACCACTGCCTTATTATCAGACACAGACCTGGGTGTCACCTGTTCTTTTGCCCAAGGCATTCCTGATTTAGCAGCTCTATAGGAGTGCCATTATTCAAAGTTTACTTAAAATAATTCCTATAATCGTCCGTATATTGTCACAGTGTAAGGAAGCAGAAAATTGCATTGCATAATTTCCTCGCAGTTGTCTGAGAGATCTCCTGTCTGCGTTGCCAGCACAGCACAGAGATTTGATGTGAAATCCCAATTTCCTGCAAAGGGGCTGCCACGCTTTTGAGTCCGCGAGGCGCCGCCGCTGATATATTTTATCTACCGCGCTCAACAATTGAATGAAAGAGAAGTGTTGGCAGAGGTCAAGCATTGCATGAACGTGTTGCAAATGGTTTCCCAGGGAAACAGCAAATCAGTACTCGTAGGCTCCTGCAGCATCTCCAGGAAAACATCCAGCCACCAGCCATAGCCCCGTGCTTGCTGTAGTACTCGGGACCGAGGGCGATGCAGACCAAAGCCAGAGTGAGCGCCTGAGTAGGAGAGCAATTCCAGAGGATGAAGAAACATTCGGCAAGAGTGGCACCGCTACCATCTTACAGTGTTTCAGAATTAAACCCGCCTGTGCCAGCCGGTAAATGCTTTTTTTTTCCCCCCGTATAGCTCATCTTAGGCAGGAGTTCACCCTGTGTGCTCCTCCTGCTCCGTTCCATGCAGAGTTACAGGAATGTTGTGTGTGTGTGTGTGTGTGTTTACAGTAATGCTCAGATAGCATTTTTAGCACTTTAATATCATCTGGGATAAGTGGCAGTTAAATTTCTGTTGTCTGTGTCCAACTGCTGTGTGAATGATTCCTGGTGAAGAAACTGATGTTGAAACGTGAACAGCAGATAAAGTTGTTGCACTTCAATTCTGGCTTTTAAAATTGTGTGTAATTAGGTCCATGTAATATTATTGGCTCTTCTTGAGTATTTTACTGTGGTACTCTAGATTTATTGTTTTTGCTGTGAAGACAGAGGCACCAACTTTTTTTTGTGCTTGCTGTCCCTCAGCTCAGTATAGCAGGTGTTCCCTTAAACTGCTTTTTCCCTCCTCATTTTCAGAAGTGTTAGCTCTTAAGCAATTCTTTAATACAGAAAAACCACAAGGTAGAAATTGGGAATTTTTTTGTATGCTCTTTATCAGACATGAGAGCCGTGTTCCTTTAAGAGTGCCCATCAACTTCACATCATGCTTCAGTGTCCCTGGGAATGTGGTGATGTTGCCCAGCCGGAGATTTGACTGGCCTGACAGTGAAACAAATAGAAGTCAGTCTGCTGAAAATTTACAGTAGATGTATGTGCCATATAAATCGGAGGTCAAAAGGGAAAGCTTTCTTAAAAATATTCCCGATGTTCAGGTTTGAGTTTTTGACTTAAATGTCCATAGAAATCTCAGGCTTTAACTGCACCGTTTGAGTTTACAGTCCTCAGTGTCGGGTGTTTTTAAGAGCTGTGTGGTACTTCCCAGAGTTGCTTGTTGTGCCAGAAAGGAGCTGTTTTCCCATCAGGTGTGTGTGGTGAGGACACTGGAGCTGTAAAACTGCAAGGTGCGTGCGCTGTCTCTGGTTGGTTTGAGCCAACCAGCAATGAAAATGTAATTCCTTTTTGTGAGTTTGAATTCATCCAGGAGCAAAACAAAGCAAGAGCCACGGTCCAGTGCTGGTTGGCAGAGCGTGACTTCCAGTTCTTCGATCTACTTGGCTCAGGCTGCCTTCAATTACAAACAGGGCTGGGGTTTGATAGACCAGGCAGTAGTTTGTGTTGTTTTTCTCGGAACTGTGTGTGTGATGTTTAGAATTCTGCAGGCTTGGTAGCTACCTGGTGTTTCTTCCTTGCGGGGAAAACGCCTCAAGGAAAGTTGGAGGAGCTGACTGCTTATTGCTGGCGCACAGCACCAGGCTTTAGGATGTATGATATTGTAATTCATACCCTCACCTGCTTTTTTAGGAGCAGCGTTAAGGCCAGGTGAGCTGGCTGTGCTGGTGAAATGGGGTGATTTGCTGCTCTTTATTTCCTGAGGGCTCACACCAGGCTGGTGTCACGCCTGGTGGGGAATGCAGAGGATTAAAGATTTTCCCTGCCTCACAGGGGTCTAAGATAAGCTGTGGTTGCCTTCAGCTCCACCAGTCCAGTCTAACATGTACCTCTGTTAGACCCGTCTTAAACTTGTGCCCATGCTGGGCTGCAGCAGCGGTGTCAAACCTGCCCTGCCTGGTTCCTGAGGGAGGGAAAATCCACCCTTCACAGGAAGGAAGGGCAGTAGACTGGAAGTGAGTACATGACAGCACTTGTCATATCCAACAGGCTGCAAATGGAAAGGTTCTTGCTTGGGATGGACCTGGCCAAGCTGAATTAATGCTGGACTCGTACATTAAATGTGTGTGCAGCTGTTTTTTACAGAACAGCAAAGATTTTAGCATGAATTCCCAAAGAATCCTAATGGGATAGGGCAGCCAGCTTCCCAAAAGCACTGCACCTGTTCCCCCCTTTCTTTCTCAGTCATGGGAGGGCACTTGGAAGTGATTCCAGAGTAACTTGGGCTGAGGGCCTGTGTGCTGAGAGGAGAGCAGGGGAGCAGTGTGCTCTGTGTGGGCAGTTTTCACACAGTTGAGGTTTGTGGCTTCCTAAATACCTCTGGGTAAAACCACTGGAACTGCTGACTCCTGGAGAGTGCAAGTGAAATCCAGCAAGAAGACTCCTTTGGTAGGGAAGGTACACCCAGAGCTTGAAGATAAGTGATCAAAATGTGGAAGGGAAAGGAGCAGAGACAGCTGCCCAGACGGGTTGGCACGTGGGTGAGTGGGAGGATGTGAGATGTGTGCCAAGCTGGCACCACAGCCACCAAACCCTTTTGAGAATGTGTCTTCACCTCAGCCTGGCCATCCCCTACTCCCCAGCATCAGCCACATATGTGGCATGGACACTGCATGGAGGAGACCTGTCCCAAAAATGCCATCATGGAAAGGCAGGGATGAGACCTGTTGGAGCTATTGCCTCAAGGGCAGTGGAGAAAACAGATGGAAGTATCTTCTGGGATTGCAAAATGCAGCTATACAGTGATAAATCCCTACTGTTGCCCCAGCTGCTTACCTGGAAAGTGTTCCTTTAACCCACCCGTCCTGAAATGTGCTTAATTAGGCTCTAAGTCAGGCAAGGAGATTGAAGCACGTGCTCAAGGCACTGCAGTGCTGCCATGGCTTGAGTCTGAGGCAGCCAGGCTTGGACTCATCCACATCCATGCAAATATAAGCCTTGATAAATACTGAGAAGTTTGGGAGAGCTGGGCACCTCTGGCAGGTGATTCACCTCCCAAGATGGGTATCTGAGGGAGCTGGAATGAATCACTCCCCAGAGGCACCCATCAGCCAGGAGAGGCAATAGTTGGTGTAGGAAATGAATACAAAGACAAATACAAAGTGTTGCTGAGCTGTCCGTCAGTGTGTCTGCTGCTGTTTTGGATCTTGGGAGATCCATGCATCAGCCTGGATTTATTGTAGTGTTTCTTGAAAGTAAAAGCTATATTGTAATTATTTATTAATGAGATACATATGCGTGATATCTGGACTGTCCTGGGTGTAAATTCCTTTCACAACAACTTCATGTCAAAGCAGCCTCATGGCTTTCAGTGAAGCTACTCTTGAGTTATGGCAGTGAAAGTAAAAGTGAGAGTTTAAGTGGGAATGTCTGTTTCTTTTTTGGAAATGTCACCAAATTCTAGCAATGACAAGATTAATTTCCAGAGCATTTTTTTTTTATGATTGTTAACCTTTTGGTTTGGAGTAGAGTGTATAAATTGCGAAACGATTGGAAGCACATCTGATAAAGTTCATTACAAAATTTATAGCAGAGGGTTTTTTTAATGGGATGGTGTGCAGCTCTGAATCAAATGATTTGTGTTTATCTTGCGTAGTCAATGCTGCAGTGGTGGGAAGATGGTCTGATCCTGAGATTGGTTTGAATTGCTGTTGGATCAGGTATATCTGGGGGGAAAAAACGTCCTGTAGTCTTGTGCAGCAAAGGATATCCCTTTGAATGTGTGAGTCCCAAAGGTCTCACTCAGAAGTTGTCACTGAGGTGGTCTCAGAGCTCAGAGCAGTGTTTATGTAAGCAAAAGCTTAAAGTAAAGTCCTGGGAGGAGACAAAGGGTCTTAAGTTCCAATATTGTTCCCACCTTTGCCTGGGAAAAATTCTGTGCTGAAGGAGGAGATGTCCATCCCCTCCCCATGGGAGGTCAGTGTGTTCTGACTCCAGAGCTGTCATGGTTAACTCTGAGATTTCAATACAGCATTTGTTTTTCAGTGGAGAGGCCATCAATGTTTTCTGACAGCAGAATTCAGTCCAAAACATTCCACTCCAAATGGATGCTCTAAATATTTTTCCCTTTTTTTTGTAGGTCATTTTGTGTTGTAGAAGTTTTGATTTCAACATACAAAAATCATCCCTTGTTTGCAGCACTCCCTTCTACATTCCTTCAAACTCTAAGTATGCTGTCATGCCGGGTAACTTTCAAATATGAGTAGCCATTGTGTTTCAAAATGCACATTCCAGCTGCCAGTTCCACCACAGATATTCTCAAATAAGCCTCTTTCCCAGGATCTGTTCTGACACTCCCACACTGGTGCTGGTGTGTTATTTTTGGTGTCAAATCAATGAAATTCCTTGTCTGTGCTTAAAAAAAGGCAGTGATACATTTGTTCGAGTTAGGCTGAAAAGACAAAAAAAAATATTTCCACGTTTTTTAACTATACTTTCAATAAAATGTAGATGGAGCAAAGATTTGAACAGGAATTTGGGGTTTTTCTAGTAGTTGTTTTTATATGTTTTGAGGAAAGGGCTTGATCCTGAGCAATACAAACAGGAGCCGCTTCAGAAAAATAGAATTTGAGAAGTCCTTTAGAGTGTCCTTTTTTTTTGGCTGTCTATCTTGGATTCTCTCCCCTTACAAATAGGCTGGGACTGCTCCTCTGGAAGGGTTATTAAGTGCAAGGATGTAGAGTGGCAGATCCCTTGATCAGGCACTAAGTGAATTACAGAATGTGAAATTTAAGTTCTCTTTGTTAATTTTATTACAAGGATGGGAGGACATGTGGAAGTTTTTGAGATTCCTGGTTGTAAGCAGAGTTGCTGTCTGCTGGAATGAGGGCTGTGTACAGACACTGAAGAGATAATTGGCAGAAATTGCTGATGGATGTCACTACTAAGCCACAACAAAAATATCTACTTTTTCTGCTTTCTGCTCTTGACAATAGTTAATCATAGTACGAGAGTGCGAGTCATTTGTTTTTCATTATATTCTGAAAATCTTTTTTCTCCTAGGACAAAAAAAAAAAAAAATATTGTAACCTTCTCATCCCCTTCAAGCATAAAAACTTCCAGAACAAGCAAATAATAAATGAACAAGGCATCACTCTGAACAGACATCTGTGCATTACTAATACACAGAGACCATTGCAGTGTTTAAATGGAGAACATTATCTCCAAATGCCTGAGACATGCTGAAAGGATTTTTCTTCACTGAGCAAAAGATGCTTATTCCTCAAACCTGTGTAGCACGCTGCTAGCAAAGTGTGTGTGCTTGTTTTCTTGATTTTGCTTGGCTTCAGTAAAATGTAATCATGACTTCACATACCTGGTCAAATTGCTGCTTCTGAGCATATTTTGTCAGTGTGTGTGCCCAGACCACTGGGCTGGTTGTACTGGCGTGCTGTGGGTTTACACCAGTGCAGTGAAGGGCAGAATTTGATTTTATGGGCAGTGGCTGGGATAAAATAAACTATGGACCTAAGTCACTGAGGATTGATGGTGCTGCATACTCTGCTCCCAGCTGTCTGCTTAACAGGAGCAAACAATCCAATTAAAGCCGTGGCTAATCCAACCTAATGAGGTTTTGTTGTAAAATGGACAGGAGCAGCTCTCTCCGCCTCTCCCAACACCAGCACCATTCAATCCCCTTTCCATGGGCATCCAGTATTTCCCTGGCTGCAAAACTCACATCACCTTGTCCTTGATGTGCATCAGTGATGCCTTGGGAAGGCTGACCTGAAACAGAGACTGGACAGAGCTGGAGAATAAAGTAGGTATTTATTGAAAGGCCTTTAGGATACACCCTGGGAAGCACAAGAGCCTGACCAGGGCTGCACCCAAGGTGGACTGAGAATGGTCACAAAATGGCTGACCAGTCATGAGCTATTACATTTTTATAAGTTTTGGTCCGTTTGCACATTGGGGTTTAATTGTCCAATTACAGCTTCAGGTTGTGAGGTCCCATCATTCTTGTTTTCTCTCTTCAGCCCACTATTGTTTGTGCTTTTGGGCCTGAAAGTTGTCCTTGGTCCTCATCAGGAAAAGGATTTCTTTTGTCTCCCTGCTCTGTGAAGAGAGCTGACTAACACTTAATATGAGGCTCAGAACTGCACCCCTAGGCAGCACAGAATCTGAAAAACATGAAAGCTAAAGCTTAAGGCGTCATCAATGAGAGCAGAATTTCACCGTGAGAGCTTCCAGCCCTCCCCATGGGGCCGTGGCTGCTCCAGGGGAGCTGGTGCACGGGCTGTGGGAGCACTGAGCTCGTGGGGTGTGAGCAAGTCTATCACCGGGGTGTGTGCTCGCTCCTGCAGGGTAGAGGAACATTGGCAATTCTTTTTCCAGGGCCCAGTTTAGCAGGAACATTCAACTGACATGTTTTCCGCACTACACCAGACCCACTCCTACCTCCATCCATCTGTCAAAGCCCAGCTATTGTTTCCGTGGCACTGCAACGGAGGCATCCTTTTGTCAGAGCAGAAACAATGATAGATCAGGAGCTGAGATTTTTGAGGACGCAGTAAAATAAGTCTGTTCTAGTACTGAATGAGTAAAAGGCAGACTGTAGGTGCCTTGAGTGCCCTTTTGGCAGAGCTGCTCTCTCTCCCGACTATGGTGGTAGCCAGAGGTGAGCAGTGCTCTGCAGGGCTTTGGGACTGTAGAAATCATTCAGCTCATTTCCATCACCTATTTAACCACCAATTTTATTGTGTAATCAAATAAAGAGAATGCGTTTTGGCGCATCCCATCAAGGCAGATGTTGCTGTCTCTAAATGTGCCAGCACTTCGTGTCAGTAATGCAGTGTCGTGAATGCACAGATGGCTTTTGGAAGGGAATTGAGTTACCTGTTTGAGAGGTTCTGAATTTCCATCAGGCAGTTGGATGAAAAAGAAAAGAAAAGGACGTGATCAATCCTAAGATGATCTGACCATAGAATTTAGTTCCAGGACTGCATTTTTGTGTTGCTTTGATTATTTAACTGGCAATCCATTTGATCCAGAGCCAGAGGGAACAGCACCAAGTTGTGTCAGGGGAGGTTCAGGTTGGATATTAGGAAAATGTCCTTCACGCAGAGCATGGTTGAGAAGTGGTCACAGCACCAAGCCTGACAGAGCTCAAGGAGCATTGGGACAATGCTCTCAGGCACATGGTGGGATTCCTGGGGTTGTCCTGTGCAAGGCCAGGACTTGGACTCCATGATCCTTGCAGGTCTCTTCCAAGTCAGGACATTCCATGACCTGCTTTTAGTAGCGACTGTGGGACCAGAAACATTGTCCAAATGAAATTGCATGGGTTGGTTCTTTTTTATTCCAAGCACTGCTGTCACATGCTAAAGATGCCATATACTTGAAGATGATCTGAAGAGAGTTGGTTTTGAGCCTCAGAGTGTAATCCTTCTCTCCAAGCCCCCTGGAAAACAGCAAAGGGATTTTTCTAGCCAAGGAAAGGACACATTTTCTCACTGTGTGAGCTGCATCAGAAAGCTGTAAGTCGTGTATTGCATCTTTCAGAGGGGCAAGGGACCTGTGCATTGTTTACAGGTGGCTGGTGAAAATACTTCTGAGGACCAGCATGTGCTTCTTCTTCCTGGCTTGAGTGGACACGATGGCAGTGGCAGATGGAGGTCACCTCCTCCCACAGCTGGAACTCAGAATGGTGTTAAAGAACATGGAAAGGCTGGACTTCAGTGATATTAATCACGTGGAGTCACAAGCATAATCACCTTGCTAAATAAGTACACTGGGATATGTATATAATAATTAATGCAAGATGGGGACAGACTTTGTTAGAGTCATGTGGAAAGCCACGTGTTCCCCTTGCTGGTTTCCCTTTGGTCTCCGTGTGCAGAGAAATGGCCTTACTTCTTGAGCTATAAAGAATATACGTTTGCGGGGTGAGGAAATAGATCTGCTGAAACAGATTGAGAAACTAAAAGTAATCATAAAAAAATGGGAAAGAGCGTGGATTTGTTTTTATCCAAGAATGAAAACACAATCCAGATGGATTTGGTGCATTAAGATGTGCTGGATACAATAATGTGAGGTACTTCCCATTTCTCCCTTTCCCGTTTGGTCAATTCCATTGGCAGAGTCTTGCTTTGACCCTCAGTTACAACCTTCAAGGAACACTTCTAGCAGCAAGATCTGGCAGTCTGACAAGGTTTTTCTTACTTGTTTTTTCCCAGTCTCTTCCAGTAGCATTCTCTTAAGATAGCAAATTATGCCCAAAATGCAGTTTTGTTCCCAGCCTGTGATTGATTCATCCCTGCTAAGGCCACAAACTGTGTAAGAAGTCCCACCTCATGTTTGCATCTCTGCTCAGGATGGTTGTTCCAGGCTGGGTTGGATGAGGCTTTGAGCACCCTGGTCAGGTGGAAAGATGTCCCTGTCCATGGCAGGGGGTTGGAACTGGATAATCTTAAGTTCCTTTCCAACCCAGACCATTCTATGATTCTGTTATTCCCTGCAAGGAAGTTCAGTGGCAAATGCTGCTCTTGATCCCTCCAGGTTTGGAGGGTCTTAGTGGATCCCTGCATGATAGCTGAAAGTTGTGGAGGGAGACAAGAGTTCCATGAGCTCTGCCTTCCCTTCCTCTCCCATGGGACCACACTGCGCACCTGGAAGGCTTCGCTGCTCAGCTGTGCATTTGTCATCCCTGCTGCTGGCTTCAGGTTTGGAAAGCGAGCCCAGCATTTATCTCTTCACCTCTCCCTATCAAAAGATATCCTTGAAATATGTTCAGATTGAGCAGCATTAGGTGTCCAAGGTTTCTAGCTGTAACAATGAAATATTGATAAATGGCTGCGCTGCCTGATTGCTTCAGGTGTAAGGGAAGAAGAGTTCAGTAAATCAAGCAGTGACTTTCGATTTAATGCAATCTCTTGAATTACGGTTTTGGTCTCACCTGCTGGGTTTGTCAATGCCCAGGAGAAGATTCATGCTTCTCTGTTGTACCAGATACAAATAACCCAGAGCTCTTTTTGCACGTGAGGAAAAATAGGCTTCCATCAAATTTTGGTTGCATGTCACCTGCCAGACTTCTGCTGAGTATAATGTGAATCTTGTTCTGAAATGAATCTGAATTGAGACATAACATGTGTCTTTTGACATAATGAAATCTCTTTAAATGATGAATATCAAAATGGGGAGTGATTTGGAGCCAGCCACCTCGGTGGCTTCTTCTCCAAGGACAGGCAGCTGGCAAACACTTCCTGAAAATAAAACCTCTTTAAGTTGTGGACTTGAAAAATCAGAGATGCCTTTTTGAATGTTTTCCCCAAAAGTGGCAAAATGTTCAAATGTTCATTGGCTTAACCTCATGGAGGCTGGGACTAACTTTCAAATGACAAATAAAGGTGCAACTTGCAAGAGTAACTTGCTAGATGTTTACCAAGTCTCACCAAGTAGGTGATGTTATTCTTGTTTGACCAGTGGGAGAGGTAGCTCTTGGAGTTTTGAAATAAGTGGAACAAAGTCATGCAGGGAGTTGTGTGGCTGCTAGGTCATTATTTTCTCCATTAAAAAGTAAATTTGTGAAGGTGAACAGGTTTTTAAAGGTCTGAAAACATCCAGTAGGCTCTAGAAAGCTGTTCAGACAATAACACTCATCAAAAATTGAGGACAGGCAACACAGTGCTTAGCTTGCTTCTCATCATATAGGTCTTAATTTTTCAAAGCGGGTTTTTGGGTCTGCTGTCATAGAGTGTGGGTTGTCTACTGCATTGATTGGATTTGTAGGACTTTATCTTCGGTTGGAATCTAAACTTGGGTGCCTCCCTTGAGTTAGAGCTCCCTAATAATGGGCAGAGAAGAAAGGGAAGAGCATCTTGAGAAAGATCATCTGAAGGGGGTCACCTGCTGGTTCATTTACTTTCTACTTGGTAGGTAAAAATTAACCTTGCAGGCTCTGAATAGGCTGAGGGATGATTTTTTTTCTTGTATAATTATGTATTTTATACATTGGTCTCTGTTAGACTTGGTGAACCCAATGCACCTTTAAGTCCATGAAAGATTGCATGGACCCACTGGCAAGAGTCTTACCTCAATTCTTGAGACTTGGATACAGCCCTTGCTCTGTAATATACTTTCAAGTAGTAGTTGGGTTTGATGTGTTTTGCTCCAAGTGCACTGGAACGGCTCGTGTTGCAACAAAGAATGTTCCCCTCTGGGATTTCTGCCACGGTGCACATGTGGCACCTCACGCATGGGGTTTGCGTCTATTTCTGTATTCTTTTCAATATGAAGTAGTTGGGATTATCATATTAAATCCTTCCAAGTCATGGCAAGGTCAGTGGCTGCTCTGGGTTTGGGTATCTTCCACAAGTTTAGGTGAGATGGTCACCAGCTGAAGCAGCAGCTGCAAAACAAGCAGTGGGTGATCTCAGCTGGCCATGAACACACATTTGTATCTGCCAGAATGGTCTCTCATCCTGGCTTTCTGCTGGAGAAGAAGACTCTCTTGTGCTGCTCATGTGTTGACCTGTTACAGAGACACCTTGAGTAAATTTGGAAGTCCATGCACAGTCGATCACCAGTCACACTGATGGATTCCAGCACTGCACTCCTTGCTGTTCATTCCTGATTCTTAATCCAGCCCTTCAGGCTCTTACTCATTAAATATGGTGTCCTACTCACTGGAAAATTTTTCATCTGGTACCACTGGTATTTCTGGGACCTGAGTCTCCTCTGCCACCTCATGCCTCTGTCCAGCCTCCGTGTGAAATGTCTCATCTTGGAGTTTCCTGCACGTAGCAGAGGAAGAGAAAGCAACTTCTCTGAAGATGTGGAGATTCTGATTTGGTGTTTGTAAATGCCTAAAATGGGCATCTTCGATCCTGTAGCAGAAGTCTTCATCCAAAAGACCTGTGAGTGACTGTGGCTTCATTCTGTACAAGAGTCTCCAGGATGATTCTGGAGGATGGAAAAGAGGAAGCTCTCCTCTAGAGAGGCTCCCAGCACTGAGGGAGGCCGTGGTTCCTCAGCCCTCCTTCCCACCCTGAGTGGGAATGGTGACCTCTCCTCTGGCCTGATTCAGTGTCAGTGCGCAGGAAGGGGTCCCACGTGAGTACAAATTCCTTTGACTGTGCCGGCCCTGTGGACAGAGCCGTGGGGCCGAGAATACGCTGCAGCATGGGGCTCTTATTTCTTCAGGGGGAAGACTGGTTTTCGTGCAGCACCTTTTTATCTGTAAGGGGGGAGAGAGTTAAGTATTTATTTACTCACTTCTTTGCTTTATCCAGAGCAGAGCTGAAACCTGCATTTTTGCCGTGCGCTTCCTTTTGTATGCATTTCACTGCCAGCCTGTTTGAAAGCCCCGCTTCCTCCAGGGACTTTCCAGACAAAACTGATGCAAACTCTTTCTTCTCAGGTGCCTCACGATCATCTGTCATCCAATGCAAGCCAGGAGGCAACTGCCCCAGCAGACACAGAGGCATGACTAGGCAGCTCTCCCCTCTATCTGTTGCTGAAGATTCTGCTGCTCCCATTCTTGAGCTGCAGAATCGAAGTCCCTCGGGAATCTGTCGGCACAGCAGAGTCGAGAGGCAGAGCAGATCAGGTAGGAACCACGGCCGCACTCCCTGCCGGAGGCCTCTCCCCTCTGCCTTGGCAGAGATGGGGCAGGGCCCGAGCATGCTGAGGTTTGGTTTGCCCCGTGCAGGTCCTTCCCGAGCCCGGGGGTGAGGCGGGAAGGTGGCACGGACGGGAGGAGAAGCCCGGGATCCGCAGGTACATGACGTGCGGTAGGCACCCGGCGCGGCGCCAGGCACGGAAGATCCTCGGAGCTGGTTGAGCCCAGCACACGGTTAGATTTCACAGAGTGGTTGTGTCTCCTCAGCTTCAGCCTGGCCGCACGCCAGGGCCCTTAGGAGTTCCTTCTCAGAGACAGTGATGACCTCAGTTCGTGCCACGGATGGTCTGATGAAGAGGAAGAGGAGGAGCAGCAGGTGGAAGGATTTCTAGGGAAGACCATCACAGCTCAGATCATCGGTCAGGGCTTCCATCACCCACCTCACTGCAGAAGTTTAGCTCAAATGAACCTGTAGGTGTGGTGAGCACTGACCTCTTCACCATGGTGTCCATCCAGCAGCTGCAGGGTTGGGATGGGAGCAGTTACACTGTGCAGCCGCAGGCTCGTGAGTCTGCTAAACCACACTGTTGAGGAGGAGAGACTTTAAATGAGAGAAATAATTTAACTGTCCAAGCTTTTTGGAAGGAAGTTATTTAATTGCCCAAGTTCATTGGAAGACTGACTGCCTGCATAGATACTGTGAGCAAAAAGGGGAGGAAGAACAGGTTGGATCTCCCTTGCCCACTGGACCTGGGGGAGCTGAACCTTCCTCTTGTCACTTGACCGCCGATGGCAACAAGGGTCTCCCATTTCCTCCTTGTGTTGGGAAACAGAGGGATCTCATTACTCCAGGAGTACTGTCTTGATGGAAAGCCTCAGAAGAGTATTGGAGGTGATCATTGCTGCAAGGAGTTGATGCAGCATCTTGCAGTTAAGATCATAGCTAAGATATCAGAAAACCAAACCTCATTTTTCCAGATATCAGGCTGCAATAACTGTGCATGGTGGCACTAAGGTACATCCAAAATCAGAATCCATCCTCTCCAAGAAAGGGCTCTAGGCCACTTGAGTAGTGTCTGGACATCATACTCCTCTGAACACTTACTTTGCATTTATTAACTTCCCTTTTGATCCTGATCTTCCCGTCCTCATCAAGAGAAGTCTAACTGGGACTGACCCAATAGGTAAACAGATATGAAGAATATCATTTTCTAGGGTCTAGTTGCCAAATAGGCAAAAGAGTTTGGTGAAAAGCTATAGGTTCTGTAGGTTTTGGTTTTCCTCATCTCATGCTTCTGAATACTACAAGCAAAAGGCTCTTCTGTGACCGTCTTGTCAGTAAGAATTGCACTGTGGACCAAAGGACCATGCGCAGGTGTTCCTGCTCACTGCCTTCCACACAGTTTACCATTGGCCAGTGCCATCTCCCTGTGTCACCTGCAGTGAGTTCTGCATTCTTACCTGTCCTTTCAACCTTGTTTCTGTGCTCTTCCCAGGATAAGTCTCCTGGTTTGTTCCAGTCCCATCTAAATGCAGACCCCAAGGATTTCTGCTACCTTGCCAATTGTAAAATGCTGCCTCCCAGCCACTTTGGCTGATCAATTTGTTTTCTCCTCATTATCATTTGATGTCTCAGCACAAGTGCTCGCTCCAGCCCCAGCTTCATGACTTGGTAATCCCTACACCTCTTTCATAGGAAACATGTGCCTGCTCACCCTGTGCCTTGGAGTTCAAGCCCTGTCATTATTTCGAAAGATATTTCTTACCTTGTCCTTTCGATTCTTTGTCCAGGAATTAGGTGTGCACATCCCATGTATTTTGAAAGTAGCTGTCAAGCTACTCTGTCACTGGGATCAATCACAATTTCACTTAAGTTAATTGCAAATATCTCATCTAGAGTTAAGTGCCTCCAGTGAGCCGAGATATAGATAGATGTAGATCTAAGAAGATGGAATCAGGTCCCCTCTCACCATGCCTTTCCATTATCATTAAATATAAGGGGGCCCCAGACAACATGTTCATCCTGAATACACAATTATTTGCTCACTACATTACACGGGATGAATCCCACTGGTTAAACACTTACAGCAACTCCCCACTGTGCGTTTATTCAGGCTAAAACTTACACAGGTCTTTGAATCCAAGGTAGGTCTTGCAACAAATGTGTGTTTCTGTGCCTTTCCCTGACATGCGGACCTGGGACTGTAATATCCAAATCAAATGCTGATGGTGGTGTCATGCATAGTGACACCAATTGCATCATTATTTTGTAATTGAAAAATAGAAAGCATGGCTAAAAGTGCTTTATTCTTCTATCATTGTGTGATTATTTTAAGTGGTAGCTGAATAAGGACTAATTGCATGGTAGTTTTACTCAGCAGGAAGACCTGCAAGTTGATGCTACTATAATATATTCTTTTTAAGCCGTTCTAACTTGCAAATAAACTGTAATTTACCTTTCAATAGATGTCAGTCATTATTACTACCATAAAAATATCTACTTTCTCTCAGCAGCCAAGGATAATGCTAAAAGGATGCTTGTCTTTTCAGACCCGTGGCTGATTATCCTCTGCATGTTTTTAATAAACCTGTAATTTTATTTAAATTCTTGATTCGCCACTAAACAATGGAGCCACTGAATACAGATTATTTTTAGGAACACATCACACAATTACAACTACAAAAAGCTCCATGTCCTAGTTAGGAAATTTATTGATTGCAAATGCACTCCCTGTTATGATGAATCTTTTTTTTATGTGTAATGTTGGTTTACAGTAATAGCTTGGAACCCCAGTTTGACATTTCTTTATGGCTAATGTAGCAAAAATAATAATATAAAAGGAGACTAAACCTAAGTGTGAAAGGATACCTTGGTCACATAGAAGTTGAATATAGGACTGTGTATGCTCTCACTCAGTGCACCTATAACTTCCTTCAAAATCATAATGATTCTTCCATACATCACATCATGTATTAATGTGGCTGATAATTGATAAGAGTAGTTAAGAATAGCTTCAGGCCACGATTTTTAGAAGATTTTCCCGTTTCCTCCACCAGACTGGTGTGATGTGGTCAAACAGGGTGAGTGGTTGGAGCTCAGTGCTGCCCTGTGAGCTCCAGGGACAGCAGTGTCAGTGCTCCTTGTTTTCAGCTGGGACCTAGGGAGCCAAAATAGGGGTCGTGGGTTTCGTCTCTGGCAGATCTGTCTGGAGAGCAGACAGTGAGATTAAATTGTCCCCACTTGTGTTAGGAAATGTGCACTTAGGTCTGAAAAGCACTGTGCTAAAATGGGAAATTCCAGCTCTCCGGTTGCTCCTTGTTTATGTGCAGAGGTTTATTTCTAGGCATGCCAAGCTTCACTTTTGTCCAGTTTCCTTTGTTAACTTCAAAAATGTAAGTACACCAACCTGACTGCAAAAAAGCCTTTCTCTGCTTAGGCACATAAAACCAAACTGCTTTTCTTCCCCGTCCCAGCTTGCAAATAAAATAAATGATTCTGGAATTAAAGTGTTGAGGAATAAGAACTTGTTTCTGTCTCCAGACCTACAGGCTCAGAGAGCTCTTCTGTTGCACACATGAACCGTAATTGCCTCTCTAATGTCATTGGTTCCAAGAGATGTATTTTTATTCTGGAAGTTTGCTGGCAGAGGGAATGAAGGGCTGATAAAGCAAATGGTGACAACAGCTTACTTGTAATGCTGTTACTTCAGCCCTCGGTGTTATGTTTATGTTTGGTTCTGCCTCCTTGAAGTGACAGAGATGGTATTATTAAAATACGTTTGTGCAGGATTTCAGTATTTATGGGACATGGAGTTACAAGGAGAAGGCAATGGATGATTTGTGACTTGGATCAGAAGGGGAGGTTTTGCCAAGAATTATTTTGAATGCATTCATTACATGTACAACTGTTTTTCTATTCTTCCTTTTTTTTTCTTTTTCAGGAGAAGAAGGAACACAAACGCACACAGAGAGCAGCAGCCAAGAAGCTGAAGGACAGACACGATGCCAGTCTTGCACATCCACATTTCTCAAGCTAATCTGGAGATTCCTGATCATTTTGTCCGTCTCTTCCTCCTGGGTTGGGACCACGCAGTTTGTCAAAATCACTTTTGAGACCTTTGACTGTCCCTTTTTCATGACTTGGTTCTCAACAAACTGGAACATTATGATTTTTCCCATTTATTATTCCGGGCACCTTGCAACTGCACAGGAAAAGCAATCTCCAATCAAAAAATTCAGGTAGGCTTTATCGTGGCAGTATCCCTTTAAAAAACCTAATTCCTGAGGGCTGAGATCACTGCTGTGTTCAGTTCCACCCGTGGTGTCAGGAGGCAGAGTAAAGGTCATGCTGCAGAAAACCCCATTCATAAATAGCTCACAGGAGGCTGACGGATGAGTGATGTCTGCTGAATAAATGGATTCTTGATTGTTAAAGGGTGTTTTTTTAATGAATAGAAAAGGTCAATAATCTGCTCATAATCTTGCTGTTATGTTGTCTGATATCTCTATATTTTGTGTTCTTGCCTGGATCAGGCCATTGATTAATCTGTCCTGGTCCATTTATGATAGAATAGCAGTGTTGGGTGCAACCAATCCGACTCCTTGCTGAGAAGAAAGATGCTCAGAGCTGAGGAGGTGGTTTCCATGTGGAAGACCATGGTTTGCTCTCTGAGCTGAGCAAGTGTAGCAGCATGCAAACTGCCCTTTCCTCCTGCTGGAAATTTATAAATCCCTTTTCAGCAGCCCCTGAGAAATCAGACAAATACAAGGTTAAGGGGGAACCCAGAGAAATCATCCAGTCCAAACACCAGTGCTGCAGCTCAGCTTCACCTTAGCCAGTTCTGAAGAAAACCACATCTAATCTGCCTCCAGGGCTTGGAAATACCTCAGATTCTGTGACAATTGATTTCACAGTTCCTCCTCCACTTCTATTATTCCTCTGGTCTGACAGTGTTGTGGGAGCTGCTTTAAAGGACAGGACAAACTCAGCTCGCCAAGAGACAGCACACCTTGCCCGGGGAGGGAGGAGACTCACGGGGACATTTTGAGCTGGGACACAGTGCTGTTGTTCCAGTGCAGGCTTGCTTGGAAAACAACCTGCCTGACTCCAGCAGAATTGTCTGTTCCACCAGGAATTACCCAGGGAATCCCATCTGTGACCTTCAGGCTGGAGTGCAGCAGGGCCAAACTCTTCCCTCAGCTGCTTTTTGCCAGGATCTGGGATATAATTTGGCCCTAAATTATCATTGCTGTCAAATCAGCGTGACTGAAATTGAACAGTTGCACTTAATTAAGTGCTTCTCTGCAAACCCTGGTGCTTTGTTAATGACGCTTCATTCAGATTTCTGCTGGAGTATTTGTGAGAACATTAGCAGTGTCAGCTTGGCTTCTGCATGTGGGGTGAAGTAATAACAATTGCACAGCAGATAAGGAAGAAAGTGAGAAGAAATATCCCTGCAGATAAATCCCCTGCAGCTGGTTCATTGATTATATCTCCATCAGAGCAAAATTTCGGAGCAATGCATAAAAAAATTACCTGTGCTTAAATAATTCATATATTTCCCCAGCTGTTAAGAGTTCAGCTTTTAAAGTTGAGGACACTGTCTTAAATGCCACAGGAGTTTCTGCAGTGGGTCAGTGAATGTGTGGACTCAGGACACCAGTGTTAGAGCTGATGGGAATCTTCCCAGAGCATTTCTTATTCCAGAGATGTCAGGAACTCACGTCCCAAGGAGGAAGTAACTGCTGGTAAATAATGATTTCATCACAGGCAGAGACTGCTTGGTCTGTGCTGTTACAACTTGACTGTCCAAACTCTTACAGTTTAGATATGGGATGGGCATCTCCTCAGGATGAGCTCTCGATTTTTTGGTGACTTAAAGGACTGAAAATCTGTAGTTTTAACTTGTAGACGTGTTTAATTTGGAAAGGATCTTTGGAGGTAATTTCATCCAGCCTCCTCTCCAGGGGTATTTTCAAACCTTCATTGATTGATTGTGTATTTTCCTGATTTGTATTCTTAATACTGTTCCTGTTACAAGGCTTTTTGTTACATTTTGTAAGATTTCTTGCTGCTCCATTTGCCTGTTTTATTCCTGTGCAGTAGCAAACTCTTGTCAATAAACCCATTTGCAGCAGTTCCAGGCTTTCCTCGGAGACCAGAGGTGATTTATCTTTGTGTTTCTGGAGGATGTAGTTACTCTCTAGGAGCTTTAAAGACATCAGATATTTTGTCCAGCAGAAATTCCCAGTGGATCTGAACAAACAATGTCTGTGACATCTTGGCAGAGATCAGTGATCCTGGGAGTGACTTGCAGAGTGCTGCCCCAGGCTGGCAAAGCTGCAGAAAGCCACTGCTCCTTTAATAAATCCCACTTGGAAGGACAGGAGTCTCAATCCTCAACTTTAGATTGGCTTTCTGGAAAGTTTAGGCTGCTCAGTACCTAAAGGAGCCGCAAGAGAGATGGATTTTTGACAAGCACGTGGAAGGGGAATTGCTTCAGACTGAGAGAAGGCAGGTTTAGATTAAATATTGAAAAGAAATTCCTGACTGTGAGGGTGATGAGGCCCTGGCACAGGGTGTACAGAGAAGCTGTGGCTGCCCCTGGATCCCTGGAAGTGTTCTAGGCCAGGTTGGACGGGGCTTGGAGCAACCTGGGATAGTGGAAGGTGTCCCTGCCTATAGCAAGGGGTTGGAACTGGATGGGCTTTAATGTCCCTTCCAACCCAAGCCACTCTAGCATTCTATTATTATAATATTTGAGTTTATAAATTGTGTGTTTCTTACCTTTCACACTTTACCTTAGAGATCCAATCTTGTGGTCTGAGAAAATGGTTATGAACTTGCTGCTGCATTTAGGTGAAGTGTCTTGGTTGTCTTGAGGCAGAAGACAGCTCTTGGTGTCCCCTCAGTATTGTAAATAAAAGTTGTGTCCCTCATAAAGAGCTTGAAACTCCTTCTATGAGTACTGGATAAGATGGTCTGAAGTTCAGGAAGCCCAGAAAAAGGAAATCTAACCCTGCCAGCATTTACCACAGCAGAAGACACTGCACAGACTTGACTTAGGAGCCTGATGCAGTTGTGGTGTGGAATAGGTGGGTGAAATTTTCCATGTCAGTACATTTTGCCTCCCCATCTGGTGCCTTGGCTTCTCAAGGACAAACACTGCCACTGAGCAGCTTCCTGCCAGGTGTCAGAGCTGAGATTGGTGCTACAGGCTCTTCCGAACCTCGGGGCACTACAAAGGGTTGGTAGGTGCGGGTTTAGTGTGAACAAAACACCCTGGGAAGAGTTGGATTTCTTGGATAACGAGAAGCGAGCATCACTTGAAGTGCAGGCTTAGCCATGAGTAGCTGGCATTTGTAAAACCTGGTATTATGAAACCTGTCACTGCAGGTTTCTCACCCACAAACCTCTCCCGCTGCGTTGCAGCAGCAGCTCAGTCCAGCTCCCTCAGCCACCTGTGGAATGGCACTGCAAATCCAGACCTGCTCTGCAAAGGGCTTTTCAGGGGAAACACGAGGAACACCATCAGCACAAAGCTGGGCTTCCCATGGACCGTTCGTGTGGGACACAGCATTCCTTGGTGCCTCCCACCCCCAGCCAGGCACTGCTTGTGTGAGAGCTTCATGCAGAATTCCCTTTCCTTTTGCTGCAGCTCTCCACCAGACAAGGAGAGCTGGTCAGGCCCTTTCTGCCAGTTCAGATTCAGTCAGTGCTGGGCGCACAGCTCACCACACTCAGTTTGGTGCCTGTCCCCTGCAGTGCAGCTGGGTGGTATTTTATTGCTGCAGGTGCCATCATGTAGGCAGAAGCCCTGGATTTGTGCTTACAGAAGGTGCTGCTGTTTTATTTGCTGCCCTAATGTCACTGTGGCCTTGCCAAGTTCTAATGCAGTTGGGTGATGTCACTGCATTCTCTGTGTTCCTGTACCCCAGGTCTCTGCCTGTTTGCTGGGGTTTTTCTTCTGTGAGCTGCTGGATTTCACTCCAGAAGCAGCTGTGTGTCAGGAGGGAAGAAAGCCATTCCTGTGCAGGGCTTGGCATCAGAATAACTGAGAGGGCACAGGAGCTATTTAGTGGGTGTCAGAGGCAAAGCTACACGACTGCCTGAGGTGCTGTAATTCCTGAGAGCGTGGCACGCTGCCCAGAGCTGATGGCTGAGGGCTACCTGCAAGTAAAAAGAGTTATTTGTGTTAGAGGGCAGGTTTTAAATAGACCTGTTGTGCATTTGGAAACAGTTTGTGTCGTAGTTTCAGGGTCAGCTGCCCTTAGGTATGGCTGTGCCTCTCAGTCAGCAGCCTGCAGCATTATTTGGGTGGGGAGGGTTCCAGGGAGCCCTCTGTCCTGAGCCCAAGGTTTTAATCACCGTCATGTCTGATGACTCCTGCAAGTTTAATTTTAGTTGCATGTCAAAGAGGCTGAGCTAACCGCTGAGCCACCAGCCCTCACAAAGCCTCAGGCGATCTGACTGGGAAAACAAAGTATTCTCCCTATCTCCTCATTGACTGAGCATTATTCATGGAGCTCTCCAAAGCACAGGGGTAGATTCAAGTCTCTGCCTCACTCAGTACCACCCTGTCAGAGACTTTGCTGTATTTTCTTCACTGAGAGCTGAGGAACCACCAGTCTCTGTTTTGTCTGGCCACTGCTGGGTGTGATGGAGGCCCTCCCACCTGCTTAAGCAGCCCATTGCCTGGGGCCTGTGAAGCATTTCCAGATTCTTTTCCTGGCTGTGCATCTCTGCTCCTCCCTCCCACTGCTTCTGGGAACTCAGAGATAAGTGACATTGCTGGGGTGGCCACAACTGCCTCTCCCAAATCACTGACCCAGAATAATGTAATAACCACTGAGCCTTCTTCCTTTGAGGAGTCACACTGTCAGGGCACCTGGATCCATCCTCCTTGGCTCTGCCCCGGGTTTGTCTGTGTGCTGACATCCCAGAGATCTGCAGGACAACAAAGCCTGGCCCGTTCTGGCTCCAGGGTCCAGCTGTGCCCTGCGTTTCTGGAGGCAGCCCAGGCACCTTTCTGCCTTGTTTTAACACAGCACAGGCTCCTTTCCTCGAAGATCCTGGAAGCTCCTGAGGCAGGCTGGATTTACAGAGATCCAGTCGTGCCGCAGAAGCGATGGCAGAATTCCCACCACACAGATGTGGAGTTCACAGAGCAGCTGTGACAGGACATGGGGCACCCTGGCTGTGCTGTCATGGGGTGGTGACACAGCCACACTGCACCCACCTGTCTCGAGGTGAGATGGAGTTTGAGCCCAGAATCACCCTCTGCACCCACCTGAGTCTCTAGGGAAAGCATCTTGTAAAAGTAAGCTGCTGTATCTGTGTGCCAGGGAACTGTGAAGTGCTGCCAGTGAGTCCCCTCTCACACAGGGAAGCTTGTCACCTCTAACTCCTGTTGAAATCAGAGTTACAAAAGCCTGCAGTCAAAGTTAGGCATTAATTTATTTCCTTCACCCAGTGTTTGCTTTGCAGCCCAGATAAATGATGCACACCAGCAGCTGTTCTTTTTCATATTTTAAACGTTTTTATCCTGATCTTTGGTGAACAGGACTCCTGAGAGCGTTGAGGTCAACTAGAGTGAAGGAGGTAATTAGCAGATCTACCCGCCTGAGTGTTTACTTGTTATACAGAGTTTGAGAATGGAATGTATTATTACCAGAAATGACTGCTTTGTACACCAGATTGTCTTGGTGGCATCAGGAAACGAGTGGTTATCGAGTAGAACCATAAAACCATTCAAGTTAAGATGTAGCTGATCTCAGTTATTACATAGATGTTGTTATTCTACTTTCCTCAAAATGAGAGTGATGGTTTCCAAGAGTGATGATTTTAAGAGTAAAAAACTGCAATGTCTTTAACAGCAAAATTCCCAAGAATTAGTAAAAATGGTTAAGGGGCCCTAAAACCAATTTTGTCTTCCAAATCAGGATAATTATCAGATCACCTCCACCACCCCCGAATAACAAACATTTTTGCCATCACATCGCGGCACAATCTTTGAAGTTGCTGATTAATTCTACATAATGAGTGTTTTACCAATATTCCAAACACAGCCATGTTTGGCTGTCAGCACTTTGGAGCCGCGGGGCCTCAGGGCATTTGGATTATTCCCTCCAGGCCCCTTTCCTTGGAAGGATGTGCTGCAGGTTGAGGGTTCCTTGGTGCTTTTTGGGGTCACTTGTGGGACCTCCCTTGTTTTAAGCATTGTCAGAGAGCCTGCCATGCCAAGGAGTGAAGCACACTGGGAATATCTTCAGCAATACCTTCAACCAAGAGTGCAGACAGTGGAGTTGCTAAAAAACATCCTTCCCAGTCTGGGAAAGGCAGAGATTCCTGAATTCCTAAGAAGCAAACAGCTCACTCGAGCTGTGTGTGAGGCAGTGTTTGGGAAGCTGGAGGGGTTTCTTTGTGATTTAATCCTCAAGGAAACATCTCCTAGAAAACACAGCTTGTCACTGTACAGTAAAATGAAGCTGTTAAATACCTTTCCCTCCCTTTCCCTTCCTTCTCTCACACTCCTGCTTGCCTGCATCACTCCCGCTGCCTGGTGGCTCCCTTCCCCACCACGCTGATGTGTCTGGCAGTCTTTTTGAGTATCTTTAGGCAAATCTTAAAGCTTCCTTGGCCATACATAAAAATATATTTCAATAAGAACGAAAACAGGGCTTGGAGCAATGCAAAAAAAATAAACAAAATTGGCAAGCTGCAGAGAAAAAAATGGTGATTCTAATCCGTGTGTTCATGGCCTTGAAGGCAGAGTCTGGGAGCTGTCGGAACATTACAGATAACCTTCATTTCTGTGTGTGAGTCCCAGGGATTATTGTTGCACAGAGTGTGATTATTCCAGGTAAGTTACGTCTTTTCTTCTTGCGAAATTGCTGTTTTAAGAAGATTGTGGGTTGTTTTCCCTATGTGAATTAAATAATGGATTCTCTTGGGTGTGTGGAGTAGTTAGGAAAAGCACGATAAAAGCCTAATGAATGTTTGTTGTGCTGGAGTGAATGCTGAGGAAAACCCTGGCTGAGACTGAAACTCTTTTCTTTCCTTAGGGAATGCAGTCGGATTTTTGGTGAAGATGGTCTGACGCTGAAACTCTTTCTTAAAAGGACTGCTCCCTTTTCTATTCTGTGGACTTTGACTAACTACCTGTATTTACTGGCTTTAAAGAAGCTCACAGCCACAGACGTCTCTGCCCTGTTCTGTTGTAACAAAGCTTTTGTCTTCTTGCTTTCTTGGATTGTGCTCAAAGACAGGTTCATGGGAGCAAGGGTAATGAACGTGCCTCCTTTTCCACTCTCTCATGTTTCCATAATTGCACTTAGAGCCATCAGCCATGGTGCTGCCGTTGCACTGCTGCACTGGGGCGTAGGCACACCATGAAAACCTTTCTCATTTAGTTTTATGATGCAGCCCCAGGATCAGTTAGAGACCTCAGAACTTCAGAGGGAATTGAGTGTGGGAATTTCAAGGAGCTGTTACAGCCAAGTGTAACTTGATGAATCACAATGGAAGAACTTCCAGTTTCATATAAACCTATTCTGTCTTGGCTTATTGTGCTGAAGTTTAGTTAATTTTGTTTCAAACTTAGTGATGAATGCTTAGGTTCTAACCAAAGCAGTTTTATTCCTTGTTTGGGTAGACAGATGTTTTCGATGTGTGATGTATTTTTCTTGTGCTACCATGTCACTTTTCACACACACATTTACATGTGCATGTGCCAAAATTGCTTTAAAATTAACACAGCTCTCTTGTGTAGAGGTGCATTTTGCACTGAAGTATTTCAGGACTCACTGGCAGTAAGATGGACCCTGCAAAAATTTTAAACAGAACTCGAACAAAGCAATGTGCCCCTGGATCTGGGAAAAGCAAACTTCTTGTGTAATTTTCCATACACACATCTCCTAACATGCAGCAATTTAAATTTAAATATGCAATTTAAACTGTTGGCTTCACACCTTGGAGGAGGAGTAGTGAGGATTTCTGCTAGTTCATTGATGCAGATTCCCCTCTGAAATGGCTCAAGGTCGTGTTGGGCACAATCCTGACTGAATTATTGAACTGAACAATGACTGAACGTCATTAGGCACCAGCTGGGGCTGGGTGTGGTGGCTGTGACCAGAAGGGACCAGCAGCAGCTGGATTTAAGTTCCATGGAAAGGGTGATGGATCAGGACACTCATCCAAGTCAGTTTGTTTTTTGAAAATGGGAACAGCAGGTTGTTTTTTTTAATTACTTTTAAATTAATAATGTGATAGAAGGGTTCAGAAATGAAGGGGAAAGACATCCTGTTGTACGGGTATCTCCTCTGGCTTTTGGAGCAGCCAGCAGGACACTGAGCAGAGCACTGTGCTTGCCAGGCTGAGGAGGTGAGCCAGTGCTTGAAGGTAAAGCCAGACACCTGGATATCTATTTCATACACAGCTGAAAATACAGAAAGATCAGGTGAATGTGGCCCACCCGCAGCCCACTGAGTGACTCAAAGAACAAACAGGGTGTAAACCCCTTGGTTCTCTACAGAAGTAATAGGAGCAGTAACTACCCCCCCTCAGCCCCTTAATCATCTGAAGGAATTGAACATTTTGTACCCTTTAAGCTGATTTTCATCTCAAAGCATCATCTTTCTGGAAGAGCAAGCATAGCTCTTGTGTTCTCCTAGCCTGCTCTGTTCAAGAAACCTAGAAATAAAAGCTATTTTCAGTTATTATTTATTTTTCACTGACTAAAAAACGGTTGCCATAAATATGCATTAGTATGAATGCTGTAAACATGTGAGGCGCACACAGGAAAAACCTGGAGGGAGAAGTGAGCAGCAGATCCTGCACATAAACTGGATTTCACTACTCGCTGGCAGAGCCTGGATGCCCATTGCTGGAGAGGCAATTCACAGTGTTTTCCAGCTGCTCTCCTGACAAGGATAACACTTAATGATGTTAATAACCACGCAGGAGAGTGTTTGAGAGCTAAAATATGACAGAGCAGCACAGACCCAGCTTTTTGTGCACTGAATGCCTCAGCTGCCCTTGCCCGCAGCCCCTTGGAGAGCAGCAGGAATTGGGTTATTTGGACAGAGAGGACATGAAAAGAAATAAAGGTTTAATCCTATACCCTGAGCCATGTTTTGGGGGGAAAACTCTGCACCCAGGGGCTCAGCCAGCTTTTCCAAGGAGCTCAGCTCCCAGCAGCTCTTCCATAGCTCCGGGGCCGTTGGGCACATCCGCGGTGCATCGAGTGGGGATGCTCCAGTGCCTGGACAGCGGTGGCTCTGCAGCACATTCCCAGCTCCCTGTCTGCCCGGTGTGGCTGCAGCAGACCCCAAACTGCCCCTGGATGCCCACGGGCATGTAGGAGCTGCCTGACATCCCTCTGATCCCCTGGCACCCTGCACACCTGAAAGCCACCGCCAGCCAGGCTGCAGGGCTGGAATTTTAGATGGCACGTCTAAAGGCAAACCTGTCTTGCTGGCCACCCTGTGGGATGGCACAATCCCACCTGTGGGAGCGCTGGATAACTGCAGAAGGGCTGCACACAGAGTTTCAGCTGCTGTGATGTGTTCGAGGCACCCAGAGCGCTCTGCAGGGAGAGCCACGTGCCATCAGTGGTGACGCTGTAGCACCCACCCGAGAGAGAAAAACACCAGGGGAGGTTTAGGGTGGGTATTAGGAAAGATTTCCTTACAGAAAGGGTGGTCAGGCACTGGAACAGGCTGCCCAGGGAGGTGGTGGAGTCACCAATCCTGGAAGTGTTCAGAAAATGTGTAGATGTGGTGCTTGGTGACCCGTTTAGTGGTGGATCTGGCAGTGTTAGGTGAAGGGTTGGACTCCATGTGGTCTTTTCCAACCTTAACAATTGTCTGGTTCTATTTACCTATAAAAGTAGGGCAGGTAGAGCTCAGGTGCCTTGAAGTACCTCCTGCCCTGGGCAAGGACACACAGAACCATCCCTGCCTGCACCCTCACCTTTGCTTGGACGCTTCTGAACGTCTCTCTCTCAAATGAATAATGTCTCCATGTTACATTTTGGGAGGTCCAGACAGCTTTGGCTCAAAGCAAGCACAAATATTTAAAAGACTTTACATATTTGAGTAATTCTGCTGGCTTGTGCTGCTTAGATTTAGACACATGCTTGTATGTTTGCATATTTAAGCCCTTGGCTGGGCTTCATGTGTGGAGTTTGATTCGATGTTTTTAGGTAGGTACAGAGTAGTTTGGGGACATTTTTCTCCCCTGAAAATGCTGACTATAACCTGGAGAGAGATTTCTTCTCCGTCCTTGAAGGTGTTCAGTGCCAGGTTGGACAGGGCTTGGAGCACCCTGAGATAGTGGAAGGTGTCCCTGTCCATGGCAGGGGGTTGGAACTGGATGATCTTGAAGTTCCCTTTGAACCCAAACCACTCTGTGGTTCTCTACACCTCATTTTCTGCTGTACTCCACATAGAAAAAAAAAAAAGTTTCTGACAGAAACTGTTGGTTTGCCTTGCTCTCTTTCAGGGAAAAAAGAAAAAAAAACAGGCAAGCTAATTTCATTCCTTACCTAGGAGGCTCCAAAAGACAGTTACTACGCTCTTCCATTAATTAAAAACCTCATTTAATGAGCTGACAGCCACCTTTGCTTCCCTGTGCAGATGTGAGCTCAGGTTTCTAAAGCCAACACCTGAGGCAGGCACAGGTCAGCTGTGCTGATACCCTGGTATGTAACATGCAGGAGGAGCCTTGAGCTTGAAATTTATATTTTTGCTGTTGTCAGTCTCAGGTCTTACGTCTCAGGACGTGTTGATGCTTCACGTGTCCATCATTTTAGTTGTTTCAGGGGGAAAAAATGTGCTTGGCTTTATAAATATTTGGTTAAATTAGGAATCTGGCTCTCTAAATTTGGTTTAGACAGACTGGAAGTGAGATTTTCATGACAGGAAGAAAGGGGATGATGGATCAATTCTACAAGGACTGAGCAGTGAGGGCACCAAGAGTTAAGTCTCCATCCTTGCCCTTGGAAGGAGGGCATTACTACACTGGACTCTCCTGTTTTACCTTCTGAGACAGACACATTGCTGGAAATACTCCAGCTGATGGCTGAAATCCTGAAATTTTTGTGCAGGGCAGGATGTGTAGTGCAGCCCGAGGTGAATCCAGCCGGGCAGGGCAGGGAGGGATTCTGGACACCCATAGGAGAGGCTGTGGATGTCTGAGGGGTCCTGGCTGTCATTTGGTGTTGCTTCGAGGCTGGGACTTCTGTGGTGTCTCCCAGGATGGCCCAGCTGCTGGAATGTGTTATCCTGGGAAGGAAAAGGGGGAAACCTCCTGGCCCCCTCTTGCTAAAACCCTGCTGGATCTCATCACACCACTGAGAGACTGCAATTCCACAGGGGGACTCCAGCCCAAGGCACTGGGGGAACCTGGGTTTCAGCTGCCATTTCTTGGTGGATTTGGAGGTGTCAGTGATACCTTCAGGTTTTGTGCCTTGGAGTTGGGGGGGGTTACATGTCAGTAAGGTGGGATACAGACTTGCAGTGGGATTTGTGACTTTGGCACAGCTGCTGCCACGTGAGGGGCACCTGTGTGCCTCAGGGACTGGTGAAATAGGGCTGATGGTGAGGGGGAAGGACTGAAAGCTGCGCCCAGGAGATGAGTTTTCCTGGGAGGATGCTGGCCTGGATGCCCGTGGGATTTAGGAGCACTGACGCTTTTACCTGGAGTCTCAAAGATTGGCCCTGCCCTGGGAGGTGATTCTGGGTTCCCCATTGTCCCCTGTGTGGGAACACTTTCACCTGAGTCAGTCATGTGTCCCTGTCCTGTGTGTCCGTTGAAACATGGTTTTGCTCTACTGGCTAGCTCTGCTGATGTTATTTTGTGGGATTTTTTGTGCTTACTGCCTCAGCCTGGCTCACATCTGCTTGGGATGAGTGTCAGTGCTTTTCTGGGACTCTTGGTAAAACTGTGAGCTCTGAAAGGCTGTTTTACAGGAGGGCACATGTTTGGGTCAAGATGAAGCCTTTGTAGTCCGTGGGCTGAAGCTTAGGCTTATCCAGAACTAAGTATTTCTTAAATGAAGTTCAGTGATGTTTTCAAGAGGCAAAGTGCCCATGTCACGTTGGTGTTGGCTCAGGAGTTGTGCACGGGCTTGGGAACCCTCCATAGAAGTTGGGTATTCAGTGTCTTCGGAATTCACACTCCACATTTACCTGCTGAGGACAATTAGGTGGAGAGGGGCAGTTTTTTACGAATAAAACACTTTGGGCTCCCTCCACTTGCTTAAGGTTCTTGGAGTCAAGACCCAGGATTTCAGATATGGTGAAGTTAATGATTCGTGTTCTTTTTCTTTGACACTCCTTAGATGCTCTTTCTGGGATTTTCAAATAAGGCCAAAAACCTGAGCACAAAGGTAAAGGCTTCATGAAGATATTTGGTCATGTCTGTCCAAAAAAGCTGTCAGGGCACAGCCAAAACAGCTGGAAGAGCTCCCTGTGGTACCCTGGTATTCCAAAATACAGGGCTCATTCCCCTGGACTAAATTTCCAGGATGTTTGGCCATCTAATGTTTGCATTTCAAGTCAAATCGGTGACACTGCTAAATATTTCTCTTGTTGTAAAGCAGAGTGTGATGCCTTAAACTTTCTTGATCTTGCAGTTGCCTCTCTAAAGTGGATGTTTAGCTGACAAAATGCATAATGATGGATGTTCTGTCAGTAGGCCCCAGCAGAATTTGCAGTGCTGTAGATCCACATCCCTCTCAGTGCACACACTTTCATTATGCTTTACATCTCTCCCATGATCTTTCCTATTTAAGGGAAAACAAGAAAGCTCCGGGTCAGAGCAAGTGGGTAATGACGCTCATGAGAAGCCCCTCCCAGGGATGATCTCAGCTTTACACTGCTTTGCTTTGTCTGTGCAGATAGTGGCAGCAATAATGGCAATCACAGGAATTGTAATGATGGCATATGCAGATGGTTTCCAGGGTGATTCAATTATTGGGGTGGCCTACGCCGTGGGATCAGCCTCCACATCTGCACTGTATAAGGTAGGTCACAACTGTTGGTTGGCACTCCTAAATTCATTAACACTGGCTGTTGAAGAGACACAAATACAAAGGGAATCGCTGTAAAATAGATGTTTTCTTCTGCTCATCACTCCCGCATCACTCACGTTGTGACAATGTCAGGAAATCTACCCTGAGGGTAGTTAGCTGTCATGTGCCAATTACCCAGGATGGCTTTTCTTGATGAGCCTTTAATGAAATCTCCACTGCCACGCCACGAGGAGTTGAAGATCATTTTTAAATCATAACAGAGTTTATCAGCACTTTTCAAAGGGGCTTTCCACGTGCAGCAGGGAGGAGAGCCAGGGTGGCCAACTCCTCACAGGCCTGCTCTGCCCCTCCCTGGCACAGCCTGGGTGAGAGCCTGGCACAGGCAGTTCATTGGAGACACTTCTGCTTGGAGGACATGGCTGCTCCGGAAGGTCAGGGCTGGCAAAGGCAAGGATTCTGGGTCTCAGGAGCAGGTTGGGCTGAACGTGGCTGAGTTTGTTTTCAGCAGCGTGGGTAAAGTTTGGAGTGAGTTGTGGCAGGGTCAGAAGCTGCCCTTGCAGCTTTAGACTTCGCTCACCTCACTCGTGGTCTTTCACAAGTCACTCCAAGTTCATGAATTCAGGCTCACAGAGGATGATTTCTCTCAGTGCGAGCCCTTCCAGGCTGGTTTTCCTCTCACATGCAGGGTCATGCTGTGGAAGTCACTGGAGTCTCCTCCCAGACCCTAGCGTTGCCACACTCAGCCCAAATCCTCTCCATTCCTTACTGGAATGGTGTGTCCTTGGGTTCTTGGTTTATTCTGGGTTTTTCCTGGGTTCTTCTACACTTGCTCCTCGTGGCATTTTGTGGAAAGCTTTGTTATACAGACCCAGCCATCCCCGTGGTAAAGACATGGTGCTAAAACACAGGGAAGGGCAGAAATCCCACCAGAGATCCCCTTGCAAGATCTTCCTTGTGTAGGAAAAGGGCTGGGCTGTGGCATGTTGTCCCCAAGGGAATGGAGTGCTTCTGTGAAAAACGAGGTTCACTTTTTTAGAAAAGTTTATAAGTTTAATAAAAAATAAAAAACAGACGATTAGGAGACAGTAAAGACAGTTTCTCGGCCGAGGGTGCCTGGTCCCAGCCAGCACACCCACTAACAAAAAACTTGTTCCTTAGAAGTATCAGCCTGTTGCATATTTATAAACTCACAGGCATGATTCAAACATCAATTTCAACTACCCCCCCACTCATTTTATCTGGTAGATCCATCTGTGGGTGGCTCCACTCTGTCTGATAGCAAAGGTGCCATAAATTCTTTTCCCAAGGTTTTGGTCTTCTTCATTTGGATAAGGTACTTGATAACGGAGGCTCAATATCCCTTGGTCAGCAATCTTCATTCAGGAGTGCAGGATGACTCCCCCACCCTCTTGTTTGGTCAGTTTAGATGTTCCAAAAAAACCCCCAAAAAACCCAGTCTTTCACTATGTTACAATCATAAAAAAATTTACATTCATCACATTTCTAAGCTCTATTAATAAAAAAAAATACAGTACAATCTTCCCACTTTATACATATAGTATTCATCTTAATGTCTGTGAAAAGCCAACAATATAATAATGCATTTATAACATTCCATGACAGGCGTGGAGTCTAAACCCCTCCTCTCTCCTCCCCAGGTTTTGTTCAAAATGTTTCTTGGGAGTGCAAACTTCGGGGAGGCGGCTCATTTCGTGTCCACTCTGGGCTTCTTCAACTTCATCTTCATCTCCATCACCCCCATCATCCTCTACTTCACCAAAGTGGAGTACTGGTACCCCTTCTCTGCTGTGCCCTGGGGTTACCTGTGTGGAGTAGCTGGCCTCTGGTTAGGTAAGTGATTAAAAAAAATTGTTTATTTTTCTAGGGCTTCACCCCTCCAACCCTGTATAAAATTAGCCTCGGGCACAAACAATTTCCCCCTGCCCCCTTAAGCAGCAGAGCTCTCTCACAGATTAATTCTGGTCCCGGTGCTAACTGGTGCTCCTTAGAAATGATTCATATTTCTCATTACACTTCATGAAACATTACTATTAATTGATACACAATTAATAATTGATATGTAAGCATAGTTATAATTAACATTATTAATAATTAACAGTAATAGCGGGGAGTAAACATGAAGCAGCACTACTAATTGCCCATTTTTTCATCCCTGCCGTAGTTCCACACCAATGGCCCTGTATCTAGCACAGCTTGACTGCTGTAAATCCCATTTCAAAGGGCTGCACGTTCCCAGTCAGCTCCTGGGGGATTTTTGTGCACTGACAGGGGCACCCCCAGGGCTGGGGAACCTTTCTGGGGGTGCTGCAGGCTCTGGACAGGGCTCATATAAGGTCCCTCTTTCTGAGGCAGAATTGTCAGCAAAATATCTGTTGGATTGTGCCCAGGGGCATTTTAATTTCTGCATATAACAACATCCTTTCCTTTGGTAAAGTCTCTTTTATTCCATAATTGAAGAGGTTTTTTGTCTCACCGCATGTTTATTAAATGGAAGCAAAGAGAATGTCATTGCCCATCCCATCCTGAGATGTGACCAGGCTGGCAGCTGAGCTGCTGTGAGCACCGTGAGCTGCTCTAACCCCAACTGCAGCTGCCCTGTGAGCTCCTAGGGGACCAAAATTAGGGATAATTTGTCACCCAAGTGTATAAACCCAACCTTGTGCGGGGGACTCGGCAGCAGGACTGGATGGTGGGTGATCAAAAACTTAAGTTTGCTTTTAATCTTTCAAGGAAAGATTAAAAAAACTTAAGCAAACTTTAAGGTTTTTTTTAATCTTTCAAGGAAATTGGAGCTCTCTGGGAGTGGTGTCATGTAACCAAAAAAAAAAAAGCCCAAAACAACAAAAGAGCAGGGGTTTTGTACCTGATTAAAGCCTGTGCAAAGCCATAGAATATGAGTGTGATAACCTTAATATTATAGTTTGTGAAAGGCCATCCAGCCCTCCTCTTTCCTCTGTGAACAATTTGCCATAATTTCACACTCATATAGAAAAAAACCAGAAATCAATCACTTTGTGACAACTCCCTCATTGTGGATGCTTAATGTCACATATTAATATCACATATTTTGCCTGTAGGGTGAAGGTGGAGGAGAAATGTCTCACTCTGGTGTTTCCCCCCATTTTCATGTATTATTTTCTCTGTTTTTCCCTAGCTTTCAATATCCTGGTTAACGTTGGGGTGGTGCTGACCTACCCCATCCTGATCTCCATTGGCACCGTGCTCAGCGTCCCTGGAAATGCAGGTACCAGTGCCACGGCTGCTGCTGGCAAAATGAGCCCATGGGAGCTCAGAAAGCAGTTTTATTGCTTTAATTTGTTGGATGGAAATTTACTCCAGGGTCCTGTTTTGAACAGCCTCTGTCTCTGCTCTTAGTCTCCTCAGCCTCATCACTCTTGGGGGGTTTGAGCACCAGAAAATACCTGGTTTTAGGGGAATGCAGCTGCGAAACAGTGCCTGTGGGAGGCTGCCTGAGGGCTCAGGTGTGCTGTGGGTGCCTCTGGTGGAGCTGAGAGGCTGGGCCTGGAGGCTCCTGGAGCTCCCTGGCCCACATGCTGCTCTCTCCCCATCCCTGGTTCCTTCAGCCTGAGGGAGCACTGCTGATGCAGCCCGTTGTGGATAAAGAGTCGCCATAAAGCGCCTTCTGTCTCGGGAATCACAGAATCACAGGTTCAGTAAGGTTGGAAAAAACCTCCAAGGTGATCAAGTCCAACCTTCAGCCAGATATCCCTGTGCTCACTGAACCATGTAGTGCCATGTCCACTCATTTTCTGGACACTTTGAGGGATGGTGACTCCACCCTGAGCAGCCAAGTGCGATGTCCACTCATTTTTTGGACACTTTGAGGGATGGTGACTCCACCCTGAGCAGCCTGTGCCTTACCAGTCTTTCAGTGAAGAGTTCTTTCCTAATATCCAGTCTGTCCCAGCCTGAGGCCTTTTCCCTTTGTCCTGTCCCTTGTTCTCTGGGAGCAGAGCCTGACCCCCACCTGGCTGCGCCCTCTTCTTGCAGAGAGAAAGAAGGTCCCCCCTGAGCCTCCTTTTCTCCAGGCTGAGCCCCTTTCCCAGATCCCTCACAGACCCTTCTCCATAGAAACCTTGGGGCTTAATCCACCCCCTCCAGGCCCCCTCAGATGCTGCACAAGGCGCTGAGGGACGGGGGAGCCGTGGCACCTCCAGCACTGCATTGCCAGGTCCAAGCTTAGGGAGATTTGAGAGCCAATGTCACGCCCAGAGGGTCACAGGGGTGTGCCAGGCTGCCCTTGGTGCCTCCATCCATCCTTGCTGCTGCTCTGATGCCGGTGTTGTTCCCTCTCCCACCAGCCGTGGACCTGTTGAAGCACAAAATGATCTTCAGCGTGGTGCGGCTGGGTGCCACCATCATCATCTGCGTCGGGTTCCTGCTCATGCTGCTGCCCGAGGAGTGGGACGAGATCACCCTGAGGTTCATCAACAGCCTGAAGGAGAAGAAGAGCGAGGATCACTCCGAGGACATCACGGAATCCAGCGTCCACACCAGGAGCAGGAGCAGAGCCAACGGGACAGTGTCCATCCCGCTGGCGTAGGGCTGGAGGACTCTCCCTGCACGCAGGTGTATATTCTGTGAATATAGCTTAACTTTCCTCACCTCCTGTATGCTTCAAAAAATGTCATCCAACCCGAGCAGGGGATGAACTGTAAGATAAGAGAAATACATCTATAATAAATGTTTACATTTATACACTTAACAAGGAACGGGTGTAAATAACTGCAATAAAATCTTTTGTAATAAACTAAGCTTGTTTAAGCTTGTGTCTTTCTGAGCTGGCGGTTGTGGATCAAGTTTGCATCGTTTATCTCTCTTTGCTGGCAGAAGTAGAGCCATTTTGGAGGATGCAAATCTTGGATATTTCCAGCTAAATCTCAAAATTCAACATTTTGACTTACTTTCAATGAAGTGCCCTTTCAGCAAGGTAGCAGTTTTGGAAAAGCATTTTGAACCTCTCCTGGCATTTTGGAGAATTCATTTCTGAAATGCACTGATGTTCACATTGATATTCCCAATTATTATCAGAATAAATATTCCATGATGTGCAGAACATGAGGCCTCTCCTCCAGACCCCACTGAGCTGTGCCGCCTTCCAGCACCACCTTTCTAGAAGTGGTGCTGGAATCTGGGTGCCTTGAGTAAAGCAAAAAATAGCTTGATTTACCTCGTTTTCTCCCAGAAAAGCTGCACTTCCAGCTGAGCTAGAAAAGTCTCAGGAGAGATGGAACACCCTGGATCGCTGCTGTCCCTGGGAAATGCCATTTCCTATTTTCTGGAGCGTTGAGACAAATGAATATTTTTCTTAACCTCTAGTGTGGAAAAGTCTTTCGAAAGCCAAATGAAACCTCACAGTCCCTTCCCTAAGCCTGTTGCTGTGTAATTTAGGCTGGTTTACAGCATTCCTGAATTGACCACTCAAGACTGTCTTTATTTTAGAGCACTTGATAGGCCGATCAACCTTTTTCTTTTTTTTCTTTTTCTTTTTCTTTTTCTTTTTCTCGTTTTCTTTTTCTTTTTCTTTTTCTTTTTTTCTTTTTCTTTTATTTTTCTTTTTTTCCTTTTTTCTTTTTCTTTTTTCTTTTTCTTTCTTTTTTTTTCTTTTTCCTTTTCTTTCTCTCTTTCTCTTTCTCTTTCTCTTTCTCTTTCTCTTTCTATTTCTCTTTCTTTCTCTTTTTCTTTTTTTAAAGGAAGAATGAAACCAACTGGGAAGTATCCTAGACTGATGACTTTCCTGCCCACAGTTTGTGTGTTTGGGGTGTTTCTTGATGGTATTTCTGCCTGGGGAAAAAAAATCGCGTGATTAATAATTTATTTGACTCTTTTTATTTGACTCTTCTATTGGATGTCTTTTAAATCTTTTAATGTTCATGTCTAAACTGTTCCTTGCAGCCAGCAGAGCAGAAAAAATACTTGTGTGCATTAAAAAACCCCAGAAACTTGGGCTCTTTCATTAAATGGCTGCTGAATTAGGGCTACAAAAACCAACCCAACCAACTATCCCCTGTGCCCTAAACCCAGAGGTTTAAGGTTTGCATACATACACAAGCCTCTTACAGCTCCTGATCTGCTGCTTTTGAGAGGAGATGGACAAAAAATATTCCACAAAAGTTAATTACAAAGATACTGATGGCCTGAAAGCACCCAGCACGTGGCAGCTTGGCCTCTCCCCACAGTTTTGGAGCTGATACATACATTTACATTGCTGGAGAGTTTTGTGGATGTGTTTTACTGAAATTTTAGCTCCTGCCAAGCTGAACACATGGGGAAAACAAAACATTCATTTCTGTATGCATTGATGAGTACTTTTTGGCAAGCAGCCTCATGGCAGTGTCTTGAGGCCTGGGACTGGATCCTTCAAGGAGCCTCATTGAGAATTCTGCAGGGAAAATCGTGTGAAACCCCATCGTTTGAGTCAGCTTTTCCCTGCTCAACCCATTCCATGGCCAGGGGCCCAGGATGTTAAAAATACTGTAATCCCAGCAAGGAAGGCTTGAGCAGAGCACCCCTGCTTTGTTTGACGTTCATAGAATGATTCAGGTTGGAATGGGTGTTAAAGATCATCCAGTCCCACCCCCCTGCCATGGGCAAGGACACCTTCCACTATCCCAGGATGCTCCAAGCCCTGTCCAGCCTGGCCTTGGACACTTCCAGAGGCGGGACAGCCACAGCTGCTCTGGGCTGTCTGCTCCCAGGTGCTTTCCAGGGGTGCTCATCCCCCTCAGCGATGCCTTAAACCCTCTCCTTCGCCCTCTGCCTCTGAACCCTCTGAACCTCCAGGTCGAATTCCTCATGAGGCATGGAAACAGTGATTTCCCCTGGAGTGCAGCTCAGCCTTTCAGCTGGAGGAAAACCCACCAAACCCAAGAAATCAGACAACAAACGGAGGCTCTTTGGCCTGATGCTGTTGGTGGTCCATCAGAGGAGCAACAAACCAATAATCAGCCCCGTCAAGTTGATGCCTTAAGTCTGAGCTTTCATGTTTTTCACATTCTGTGCTGCCTAGGGGTGCAGTTCTGAGCCTCATATTAAGTGTTAGACAGCTCTCTTCACAGAGTAGGTAGAGAAAACAAATCCTTTTCCTGCTGGAGACCAAGGACAACGGGTACGAGTTTCAGGCCCCAAAGCACAAACAAGAGGTGGCTGCAGGGAGGAACAAGAAGGATGGGACTTCATAATCTGAAGCTGTAATTGGACAATTAAACCTCAAAATGCAAATGGAGCAAAACTTACAAAAGTGTAAGATCTTGTGACTGGTCAGCCATTTTGTGACCATTTTGTGACCATTCTCAGTCCACCTTGGGTGTAGCCCTGGTCAGGCTCTTGTCCTGCCCAAGGTGGATCCTGGAAGCCTTTCAGTAAATCCCTACTTTATTCTCTAGCTCTGTCCAGCCTCTGTTCCAGGTCAGTTTTCCCAAGGCATCAAAGTGACCGATCGGACATCGCCACTTCCACTGCTGTGGGTGTCTCTGGCAGCCCCTTCTGCCCTCCCCACCAACAAGAGGTTTCATTTCTCTGGCATTTCATTTCTCTGCCCTCCCCACCGATGTGGGGTTTCATTTCTCTGGCAGCCCCTTCTGCCCTCCCCACCCGTGTCAGGCTCCATCTCCGTGGCCCCGTCTCCCAAGGAAAATGCCACTTTTGATCCGGCAGCTGCGTTCTCAGATTCTCGCTGTGGCTGGAAGGAAAGCCAGCCGTGCTGTGAAAATCCTCCTGGAGCATCCCCAGTAGCGCCTGCCCTCCCTGGAGAGCTCGGCCAGCCAGCAGCACGGCAGGGCAGTGTTATCAGCACCACCCGTGTCCCCAGCCTGGGCTGAGATAAGATGAATGTCCCCTGTCAATGGCAGCGACAAGGAGCAGAGGGAGGAACGAGCCGTGGTTCCTGACCTTACAGATGTCTAATAATGAGCTCTATCAGCCACAGCAGTTTGTATCCCAGCCAGGGGAGCCGTGCTGGGTTATTTTCCTCTCTTTGCTGATCCATTTGTCCATGCTGCCGCTGCCTGAATGTGCTGCAAGCAGGATAAGCAGCCTGCTCGCATGGCTGGGGGTGTTTCTGCTTTACTCACTGGGGATTTGCATAAAAGCCCGTGCGTTATTTTGGCAAAAATCCATTCCACCCAATTTCCGTCTCCTCCTTTGCCCACCTGTTTTGTTGTGTGGGTGTTTGGGGTTTTTTTGGGTTTTTTTTGTTTGTTTGTTTTTGGGTTTTTTTTTTTTTGGTTGGTTTTTTTGATTTAAAATTCATTTTTGAGGAGAAGCTTCAAGGCAGAGGTGATCCACTGCTGCAGTGGTGCCCCTTGGTTCACCTTTGCCCTGTGTGAAGGTAACAAACTCTGGCCCCTCCGTGTGAAAATACCCTGCCCCAGGTCATGGCCCTGCCCTACCCTTGAGCTTTTCCCAGTATCTTCCTTAAAGCAAGGGCATCAGAGCACTTAGGAGTCAACAATTTCATTTTGACTGCAATAAATTTGCTGAAGAATCCACTTCTGGTGGGATCATCATCACTTACAGGTTCCAGCTGAATTTGGTAGAGAGGTTAAAGCAGTAGATTAAATGGGGGAGATGTATAAAACTCTTCCAGCTCTCCTGGAGGGGACTGTGGGCTGTCCCTAATGGCACTGTATAGGACCAAAGCTCCTCCAGCCCCATTTTTCTACAGCACAAATCTCAGAATTTTCACTGAACTTTACATATAGATAAAATAAAATAATATTATTGCATTAAATAACCCCCAGGTAAGGAGAAGGATGAGCATCCCTGATGAGGATAGAAAAAAAAATACATTATTGCATTAAATAACCCCCAGGTAAGGAGAAGGATGAGCATCCCATACCAGGATAGGCAAAATAAAATAATATTATTGCATTAAATAGTGCCCAGTTAAGGATGAGCATCCCTGACCAGGATAGACAAAATAAAAGAACATTATGGCATTAAATAACCCCCGGTTAAGGAGAAGGATGAGCATCCCTGACCAGCATCTCAGCTTGCCCCAGTGACCTGCTGGAACCTCCTGCAGCCTTCCCCCCACCCCAAACCTTCAGCTGCTGCTCTTGGGCCTCTTTGCTTTCCAGAGTAAAGCCCTGTGAGAAGGAAACATGGACAGCAGAGGGGATTGGGGAGTGTGGGGAGCAGGGGGACCCTGTCAGGATTTTGGCAGCACCTGGGTAAAACACCAGATAAAGCCCCATGAGCTTGAACATCCACGTGGTTTTCCACTGCCATACATCCATCATTGCATTTAATTCATTCCTGATTTCCCCAAGCTGCTTAGCAGGAATGACCTGTTCTCAGCAGGGGAAGGGTAATTAAAATAAAAAAAGGAAAGAACAGACAGTAAGAATTGAGAAACTCGGGAGGGAAGCAGGGTGTTGATTTTAGGTTTTCATTTGAAAAGAAGAAGGAAGAAAATTACAGGCTGGGTTGCCCTGCTCTCTCCTGCCCTGTGTGACCTGGGAAAAGCAAAGTCGTGAGAGATGTTGGTGCTTTGTGGCTGAAAGCATGAACTGGTTGGGTTGTTGCAGGGATGAATGTTTCCTTCTGGGGGCAACCTGGTCTAGTGGAAGGTGTCTCTGCCCATGGCAGGGCGGTGGAACTGGAAGGTCTTTGAGGTCCTTTCCAACCCAAACCTTCCTACGATCCTATGATTTTATGAACCATCAAATATGACTCACTTTGGCCAGTATTTCCAGTCAGCTTTGTCCTAAAGCTGCATTTTTTTCCCAGCAGTGCCCCTAGCCAGCAGCAGCAAAGGTGGGGGAAGCTCCTGGGCAAGGCTTTATTCCCAGGCTGCTTCTCCCATGCAGGATGGGAGACACTTCAACCCTTCTGGTGCTCCAGGCATTGAATTTCCTTCCAAAACTTGAAGATTTAGCACAAGAGCTGCTTGAAGAAGTACCTGGAGGCCAGCTGAGGTGGTGGCCCCGGTTGAAGATCACTTGTAGGTAAAAACAAAGCTTCTTCAGGGCTTGGCACTGTCTCCCAAGCTGCTTTTTCCTGCTCTGTCAGCAGCAGCCAGCTCTCATCCCTGCGGGGGAATGGCTGGGGATGGGTCAATGTTTAACCCAGCTGGGAAGGGCATCTGTGAGAGCTGGCAGGCAGCTGCCAGGCTCTGAGCTGCTCACAAAGATCCCTCTCCACGTCCAGGGAGGACGGTGCATGAGGAAAGGTTTTCCTTCTCCTCTCAGAGCCCTGGCTCTGCAGGATGGGCCTGAGCCCCTCCAGGGCACAGCCCAAGGTGACCAGGGTGGCCCCGGTGCCCATCCAGGGGGATGTGCCCGCTCTGACTGCCCTGCACGGGCTCCCAGCAGAGCCAGGACAGCCCTGGGGAAATCCCAGCTTCCACCTGGAGCTCCCACCTCTGCGGGAGACCTGGTACGGGAGAGCCTCTGCAGGTGAGGGCTGGAATATTGTGAATTTTGTGAACCTGGGGGTCACTGGGGCTGTAGGTTTGCTGGCTGTGGGGTGGGGTGGGTGTAGGGGTGTGCTCTTCTGAACCAGCAGCTTTGGGCCATTTTTGCCGTTTCCAGGATGTTTTAGCTTTGGGAAAACTCTTTTTTTTTTTCCCCCTCCTTCCACTGTTTTGGAAAAGGTCTCACTCTCCAGAGCCCAGATCCCAACTCCTTGCTCTCATCAGCCACCCTCCCCTGGAAACAGCCCAGCATGGCCCTGGCACACCCCTGTGTCCAGGCAAGCCCTCGTCCAGCCACCCTGTGACCCCCATCACAGCCCTGTCCTGCTCCCCTGCCCCTGCCCCTAATCAGAGTTGGATTCTGGGCAGGTAAAACTCCTCTGGAATTAGTGACAGATTTCCCAAGCCAGGGGCAGAGGAAGGCAGACAGCCTGGCTGTGTGTGCTTCCCTACAGGCAGCCTCTCCCCACAGCCTCTAAACTCCATACCCAAATCCTTCCCAGAGGTTTGCATCCATCTGGAAGAGGGTGTGCAGCTCTCTGCCACAAGCTGGATGCTGACAAATGCTTCCCACAGCTGCAGGGAGAAGCATCCGTGAAAACCAGTGGGGTGTGATGAAGGGTGAGGCAGAGGGAGGAGGATCTGCATCCCCAGCATCCCCCTCCCTGCCTTTCCATTCCCAAAAACCAATCTCTGACCCACACCAGGCGGTGTTAAGCACTGCTGCTTCACCAGAGGCTAGATATTTCCTCCAGGATCATTCATCAGGTGGCATCAGGAAGCAGTGAAAGCAAATAAACCTCTGGAGTGACAGCAGTGACATTCCCAGAACTGAGGTTTTGGGGAGAATACAGATCAAGTCTTGCTGTGGTAAGAGCAGGTTTTAGGTACTCCATGACAGCAAGAACAACTAAATATTCCTGCTGTGGAAAATTATCACTGGGCATTTAAAAAATGCTTATTAAAATAATGTGTAATTTATAAAAAATGTAATAAATATAATCTTCCATTACTTTCCATTTTCAGAAACAAGAAGAGTATGCTCAGGAGGACTTGAGCAAAGTATTAGCTCGAGCTGCTGTCTAAATAAGCAAAGCCTCCAAGAGAATAGGTTTTATTTGGTTTATGAGGGTTCAGCTTGGCTTATTTTAAATCCAGATTCCCCCAGAGGGGAGGAGCGGCTGCTGCTGAAGTGCAAGGGTGAAAAACAGGAGAACAGGAGTCACAAGGATGCCTTGAGCTGGGGCTTGGTGCTGCTCCCTGCTCTGGGGGGAGCAGACTTGGGGACAGCGAGCCCTCAGCCCCCAGTTCTGTATCTGCAGAGGATAAGGGCAAATGTCCCACAAGCCACATGCGTGGATAGGATGGGAAAATTAAAATCGACCCCAAACACACACAGCACAAACCATCAAACCCCATAGGGGAGAAACAACTTCCTCAAAGCCATACTCTTCACCAGGACAAGCTTCTCCTAAGTCACAGTCCCTGTGCTGTGTCCCTGTCCCCATCTCCATGGGCCACCTCCTTACCTTTTCCTTCCGCTCAGAAATTCCCTACACGCTCACTAGCCTACAGATAGAGGCAATACTCCATAACCCCCTTTTTTCTCTAGCAAGCTGCTGTTTCACCACGTTGTTCCCTGCAGATGAGGTTTGTCTCCAGAGGAGCCTCCTGTGCTGGAAATTTTCCCCTCAGGCTCCCATTCCTGCATGTGAGGAGCAGCCACAGCTTCCCTCAGTGGTTAAACATTGCCAGGGCTCTGCAGGGCCCAGCAAACATTTACTTGATGGAGCCACCAGCTCCCATATCCCAGGAAGAAATTCCTCCTGTGAGGGTGGGGAGGGCCTGGCACAGATTGCCCAGAGAAGCTGTGGCTGCCCCATCCCTGGAAGTGTCCAAGTGTTCCAAGGATGGGGCTTGGAGCACCCTGGGATAGTGGGAGGTGACCCTGCCCATGGCAGGGGGTGGAATAAGAAGATCTTTAGGTGGCTGAAACCACTTCCAACCCAAACCATTCCATGATTCTGTGGTTGTCTTCTCTCTCTTCTCCAAGAGCCCAGCCTTGTGACTTTCCATGAGGTTCAGGGAAGTCTCCCATAAACTGACCTCCTAAATACTACTTTTCTTGTTAAATATGACCATTAAATTTGGCATCAGCTGTAGTGTTCTTCCTGCAGTTTATCCCCAACTCTCCTCCCCTGTTACCTCCTCAGGGCTCCCACCCTGTGGGGGCAGGAGCTGCCCAGCCACACCTCACCTAACTCCATGTATAAAATGTCATTTGAAAGCACCAGGACAGTCTTTTGAGGTGAACAGGTGGGATAAACACATAAAGTGTTGTGTGAAAGAAATTCTTCCTGCACATGCAAGTATTTATTCGTGCCAGAAAAGAGCAAAAGAGGCAGTGGTGCCCACCTGAGAGCACCAACACAGAGCAGACCCGAGCTGAATCCCATCCAGGCCTCAGAGAAAGCTCTGCTTTATTAACTAACAGGGGATCACTGGGGTGTGACACGTTCTTTTGGGATTTCCAGGGTCTGGGAGGGCACCACTCCCCTGAGCACGGCCCTCTCCCTCCTGCTGCTGCAGCCCAGCTCTGCCACAGTCAGTAAATCAGCAGAGGTATCGCTCAGTCCCACCAAAAAATAACAATAGTCGAATCTCAGGGGCTGAGCAGCAGGGAAAGACCCAAACTGCTGCCTGTGCCTGACTTTACCAGGGCAGGCACTGGGAAGGCAGCAAAGATCAGGGATTTCTTGGCCAGCTGATGGTTACAGGGTGCGGGAGGAGAAGAGTCCCTTGGCCACCCAAATCCCAGGGGGCTGGGAGAGGCCACAGGAGACACAAGGATGGTGATGGTCGTATTTAGGAGCATCAGTGGTTGTAGAGGGAAGCTGGAGGGGTATTTGTTAGACATCACAGGCACAGTTACACCCACTTTACCCCTGCAGCCAATAGAATATTCCACGTGTTACTGGAATACACAGCGACATGCCAACCAAAAACCAGGGCACAAAGCTGCTGCTGCTGATCACCCAGAAGTAACTTCACCCATTTCTTTAACCTTTAAGGGCCCCTCTCTTTGAACACCTTGCCAGGAGAGGATGGAACCAGCATCATCAAGCAGCACCCGCCTCGAAGGCCCCAAGTAAGGCGAGTGTGGGATCTCCCTGGGAGCTGCTCTGACTGCCCCCTCTCCCCGTGGGCTTTGTGGGGACGGGGGCGCAGTGAGGGAGGCAAATACCCCACAGCAACACAAGGGGAAATCCTGCTTTTGGGTGATCACGAGCTTGTGTGCTCTGGAGACACCCTGCGAGGACAGGGTGGGACACAGGGCCATCTCTGCTGGGATGTCACACTGTCCTTCAGGGTGTCTGGAGCACCAAATCCCGCTGTTCCCATGGGGCCAGTGTGGCCAAGAGAGAGCCCTTGGCAGGAAGGATCCGACTTGCACCATGTGGGGCTGGTTTTGGCTCCTCAGGACAAGGGCAGCAGCTTCGGGGCAGAGGAGGTAAAGCAGACAGACATGCTGTGCGCTAGGGGAGGGTGGAAGGCACGGCAGCTGTTCTGGGTTCCAGGAATTGCTGTTCATGCTCTGCACCTGCCCAAACTCCCTCAGTCTCCCCATCCTGCTCTTCCCAGATCCATTCCTCCCCAAGGTCTGAGCCCCATGACTCTGCCTGACCTGACAGCGAAGATTTTCCCCCACACCAGGGCTGCCCTTACGTAACTAAAGCTCAGGAATACCTTCAAATCTTTATATCTCCCCCTTTACTTGCAACCCTGGTGAGCCACAACTCCAATCCAGTGTTCATTCGTGGGCATTTCTTCCAACTATCCAACCTGAATCCACCTGGAGCAACCTGGTCTAGCGAAAGGTGTCCTTGCCCCCTGACAGGGGGGTTGGTCCTTGAAGTCCCTCCCAACCCCAAAATTTCAGGTTTCCATGATTCTGTCAACAGTAAACCCACCGGAGCAAGGATTCTTTGCTTGAGACTTCCTTGCTGTGATCATGATCTTTTAAATATAATGAAGAACAGAAGAGCCACCAAATAGGGTCACTCAAACCCGCTCCCCTCAGGGCTGTGGCTCTGGGTGACATTGGTGGCTTCAGCGGTGGCCACCAGCTATGGAATAATGTGTCCCTGGGTTTGGTGGGATGATGCAACCGTGGCACCTGAACTGAGCCCACCTACACCCTGAAAACTGTCATGTGGGGTAACAGTTTCCTTCAGAAACCTCTGACCAGCACGGAATTTTTAATTATTGATTTTATTTCCATCACGGCCGTGCCTGTGTGTTATCGAGACACTCATTGTTAACACTCATTTCAGGACAAAGACTCTGTTGAATCCTACCCTGCTCTGCTGCTGTTGCCCTTGGGGAGTGTGCACAGCTCCAGCAAAAGCCTTTTTTCTTGTGGGAATATTCTCAAAGGCAGCAGAGCAGGATGACGTGGCCTTCTCAAGGACTTTTAGAGGATTTTTGTCAGGGAGTATTTCCAGACAAAAACCTGTGATGTTCACAAAAACTAAAGGGAAAAGTCAATTTTCCAGCCTGGGACAGAGCTTTACCCCAAAGCCTGAAGCTTGGCTTCCCCAGCAGGGTGAGGTGGTGAGCTGAGGGATGTGGGAGGGTTTTTGCCTTCATCCACCCCGTGCTGGTGGCCTCAGTGGCTTCCCAGAGTGATGCCAGCCTGGACCACAGCTTGTGGTGTCACATGCTGCCATCTAGTGCCATTTTCCAGTTTCATATTTAGCTTTGTAGTTTTTTTTTTATTTTGATAAGAGACATGAACTTGGCATTGGGGATTACTGGGGAGTTCTCCCTTCACAGGACACTGATTTTTCCTCCTGCATGGACTCAAAATGACAGCTCAGGATTCAATGCAGACAGTCAGAGACGTGTCCCCATTTACTGGACACTTGTTTGTAATCAAGGACTTAATGGTGTCCCAAATAAAGTAAAAGTCAGGCTGTACAGATGAAGTCCTTGATTATGTTCCCTTTAATTTTTACAGCAGCTGTACTGAGCTCCCCTCCTAGAAGGGAACTCTAGGCAGAATCACCACCCTTGGAAGAGTTCAAAAATTGCGTAGATGTGGCACTTAAGGGACTTGGTTTAGTGATGGACCTGGCAGTGCTGGGACAATGGTTGGGCTTGATGACCTGAGGGGTCTTTTCTAACCTTAGTGATTCTGTGAATGCCAGGCCATGGAATGACCCAGAAAAACACCTCAGAGCTTGGCATGATTTAAGGAGGCATCTTTGCTCCTTCAGATAAAAATCCATGCTCAGAGCAGCCTGTAGGGCAAGTCTCTGCCTATTTTCACCAGCCAGCAGAAAAGGAACTTTGTGCCATGCACAGTTTTGCAGAGAGAGGACTTAGGCCAATGTAAAGACTGGCTGGACAGAGGGAATGGTGCTCTAGGTCTCCTCTAATTGGGATCTGCCCTTTGATGACCTGATAGGATTCTTAAGATTAAATTATGACACCTCTGCACACTCCAGCTTTGCCATGAAGCAATCTGAGCCATGGTTTGGCTTCACTCTGGTCTTGGATGGAGCTCTGGGCACTGTGGGGCTCAATGAGAAATATCTGCAGGGGTGGAATTACTGTCGAACTGAGGCTTTGCTGCTTGTGCTGTAATGAAAAAGATTTCCCCAGTTTTGTTCACTCCTGAAGGACCAAATGATGCTCATCTCCCTGAGATGCCAAACTCCTTCCTGTATCCCCAGCAGCTGGGCCAGAATTGGAGCTGGAAAAATGTCAAGGTGGTTTCATATCCAGTTTTATGTTCCTATGGAATGAGTAATACTAAACATTATAAGTATTGGACTTGCAGAGGCTTGAACCTGCCATCCCTCCACAAGCAATCACTCCTGCAAAGCCCTGGAGTCAGCAAGAAGTGGCTGCAAGCCCAAAGCCAAAGGTAAGCACATGAGGCTGTGCCCTTCCACGAGCCATTCCTGCCTCCAGGCTCCTTTCCCTCACACTTTGGGCATCCTGAAGGGCATAAGTTGGTATTTAACCACTGGCTGTGCTCCTCTCCCTGGCTGAGCCCAGGACACCGAGCTGAAACCCTGGTGTGTGGGTGAGAGGATCCAAAATAAGGGGAAGGCTTCCTAATCTCCAGCATGACAGTTCCCTGGATGAGATGGACCTGCTGAGCCAGGATATTAAATATTTTAGAGGCTGAAAGTATGAGAGGCACGTTTTTAAAATAGTTTTTAAGCACCCATCACTTGCAGCTGGTGGGGAGAAGGGAGAGACCCTCTTGCTCTCCCTGACAGGAGTTTGGAACTCAGGCTCTGCTCCCAGCGGACAAGGGACAGGACAAGAGGAAGTGGCCACAACCTGTGCCAGGAGAGGTTTAGATCGGATTTTAGGGAAAATTCCTTCACTGAAAGCATTGCCAGGCATTAGAACGGGCTGCCCAGGGCAGTGGTGGAGTGCCCATCCCTGGAGGGATTTCAAAGCCATGCGGATATGGCGCTTGGGGACGTGGGTCAGTGGTGGCCTTGGCAGTGCTGGGGGAACAGCTGGACTTGAGGATCTTAGACACCTTTCCCAACCTTAACAATTCCACAAGTCTGATGTAAAGGCTGCAAACACTGTGTGCCATAAACCCCTGCAGCCCAAACATGCAAAAGCCGTTCTCCCTTTGGATCATGAGATTATCTCGGAGAACCGACTCAATGCAGTAACACCTCGGGGGGCAGAAGCACGAATACATTGTTTTAATGGAGTTTTTTTTCCCCTCCTGCCCCAGAGCTGTGGGATAAACTGCAAGTACAGTGGAAATCTGTGAGGAATTCCTGCAGGTTGGCTACACAGGGAGATGCTGCTGCCTTTATCCAGGATAAAGCACCCGAGGGCTTTGTGAGCTGGTGGCTCTTCCTTTCTCTTCCAGAAAGTGCAGGTGTATTTATTTGCATCCTTAAATACCTCCTAGGTGCTGGAGAAGAGAGGGCAAAGCCTGAATCCCCTCCCTGGCAGGAGGCAGCACTTGCACAAGCTTCAGATGCTGGACTTGACCCGCAAGCGACGGGAGGTAATGCCAAGATGGATTTGGGGAGGGGATGGGGGTGTCTCTCCCACGGACCAGGAGGCTTCAGACTTCTTGCTGGGAGGGCAAAAGGAAGCTTTCCCTGAGTCTTAGGCAGAGGGTTGGTGGGGAGCATCCCCAGGGCCCTTGTGATCAGTGATTTTTCCAATTCTTTGCCCTCGTTTGGCTGTGACTCACGGAGAAACCAAAAACCCCTGCCCAGTCCTGTCCTGTCATGCACCCAGTCGGAAAAATTCCATTTGCTTGGGCTAAGCTACTCGGCTGTGCAGTTATTTCCAGGGCCAGCCCCCTAATGCTGTGCCACGCCGAGCTATTAAAACGTGTTTGCTCCTCTGCTGCTCGTGTTGACAACTCATTTGCAAACCCAGGCAGAGCTGAAGCGGAATCTCCACAGGGAGGCGAAAATCAATAAGCAAAAAATCAAGGAATTCAGCCCCAAGGATGTCCTTGGCACTCCCCGGGGGGGTGACAGCACCAGAAGCCCAGGCCCTGCCCCTGCTGAGCACAATCAGCGTTTTCCTGAAGGCGACCCTGGTAAGTGGAATAATTTTCCAAGGTGATGTAAAGCTCATCAGCCCTTCTAAATGTCAGCAGAGAAGTTTCCCTGTGGAAGGTGCTTCCACTGCTCCGTCTCCTGCGGAGATAAGAAGCAGGTTCGGGGGGGAGAGGCTGTGTTTGTAGGACAGAGCATTGGAATGCTTCAGAGAGCTCCCTGGGGTAAATGTGACACTCACTGAGGCTGATCACTTTTTAGGTTTAGGGGTTTTTTCCCACTGTCCCTACAGAAGGGGCAAGCGAAGTGGATCTCGGCCACCCCTTCATCCTGACCTGTCCAAGCCATGAGCCCTGTCCTGCTCTGCCTGCACGTGACAACCCTTGCATCACCGAGGCTAAAAGTGCTTTAATTAGTGAAAAACTTGCCTGAAGGTGAACTTTCACCAGGAGGAAGGGGAACAAACTTGGCTTCCTATTCCCTCGTGGTCCTTCACCTCAGCTCTCGCCCCTGGGGATAAAAGCCATATTGCCAGACTCGATAATTTCAGCAAATACAATCCTGAGTGTGTTACACCTCACCCTGCCCCAGACACGGGGTCTGCCCTTACAGGGAGCTCTCAGGATTTTCCTTATGTGCCTCCAGCTGCCAGAGCCATTTCCACCTCACCTCCAGGTGACTGAGCAGCTCTGCAAAAACATGGTATTTTATTTTTTTTCTCTCCTCTAGGAACCATGTGGGGTGGAGGACTCTCCAGGCAGCCTGACGGGGCTGAACTCTCTCCAGACAGGAGGGGTAAGGTTGACCTGTGGTTCTGCAGGGAGCCACGGACCAGGGATCTGTTCTGGGACTCCTCCAGCACAGGGTCAGAGGAGTGGGAGAGGGAAGAGAAGATTCACCGCAAACGCACGCTGGTGAGGACCAAGACAGAGAGAATTTCCTTCTTTGATGACTTCTTTGACAGGGATTTCTAGAGGCAGGGCTCGGTGTGTGCCAAAGAAACAGGCCCCAGCTCTGGAGGGGCCGTAATCCTCCCAGGTGGATGGGCTGAAGTTGGAGACAGTGCTGGCTGTAAGTGGAATTTCTGTGAGTAAGGAAAGACATCAGGAAACGAGGAGCTCACTGATGTGGGGTGCATAAAAACCTTCTGGGTTGTGTGGCTGAATCAAAATATCTGGGGAAGAAAGCCTTGGATGGAGCAGCAGTGAAATGGGGGTAGAGAGAGGAGGAGGGGGTTGGCCAAAAAACCCAACCAAACAAAAAAAAACCCCAAAACCAAAAAACAAACCCAACCCAACAAAAACCTAAGCAGAAGCTTGGGAAAATTCTAGGTTAACCCCAAATATTAAATTTCAACTGAAATGAAATGTTTCACTTGCCTGTGAGTTACTCAATCCTCCTGTTTAAATCGGGGTTAACCTTTTCTAAACCACAAACCCCACTTCAAAACACAAGGTAAAATGATTCATTAAGAAAGTCTTTAAATTAAATTTTTTTGGCATTTCTAAAATTCCTCTTTGACTTTTGTGGCTTTTTTTTTTTTTAATTTCCTCTCCTCCCCGTCCTTGACACAGAAATATCTGTACTTTCTTCAGAACTAACCTCCAGATTTATATATAATCTCAAAAAATTTGGCTTTGGTTCACTTTTTTCCCCTGTTCAGGGTTGGGAATGATGGAAAGGGAGAAATCTCCATCTTTTCCTTCAGACACTCTCCCAGGGATGCTGGGCAAGGCTGCAGCACACACCAGGAATTTGAACAAGCTGCCCTGTTGCAATCTGACATTCCCAAGTATATTGAAAAAGATGATTATATGAAGGTGTCTGATCTATCAGAAACGCTCTTAGAGTTTCCATCTCACATAAACTATATTTTTTATTAAATAATCTCATTTTCCTTATAAAATAATGTGTTACCTTAGAGGGAACTTCACCCAATTCTCCTGTCTCCTATCTGGTTGTCCCTGGAGGTCCATAAAGGCCACCAGGTTTGTGGATTCAAAGCACTTACATAAAAGGAGATCTCAGCTAAGCATCACCCAGGTATTTTAACGTGGCAAACTGGATAAGTAGGGGACTGGTGAAGCACAAGGAGAGAGAGATTTCACCACCAGCCCTGGCCCTGGGGAACAGGCAGGTCTGATAGCCAGCATCAATTTTGCCTCTGTTCGAAGCTGCAGAGCTGACAAAGGGCATTCACTCCTCCTTGCGCCTCCTGCTTGTCTGCCTCCCTTCCCACTTAACCTTCCTAGAACTACCAAGGGGGCAAAGCATCTCCAGATCATCCTTGCTGCAGGGCAGGGACTCCAGGTGTAAGAAATATCATTGTCATCACCAGCCACTTTCAGCTGGAGACCCGATCCTTTCACTTTTCATGGCATGACACCCAGAATAACAAGATCTAGAGTCAGCTCTCAGTTACCCAGGACGAGCAGGGCTTGGGCAGCTCAGGACAGATGAAGCTGGTCCTGCATCACTGTCCCAAGCCTGTGCTCCCTCCCACGGAGATGCTGTGGTGTGTCTGCACTGCACCCTCAGATTCCTGATTTACACAGCCAGGAAAAGAGCAGGAGACACATTTTTACACTTATTTAAGGGAACGAGACGCCCATGGCTGACTCACTTTCACCAGTATTTATCTTTATGGAAAATCCCAGGCAGAGCAGGAGCTGGAAATCACAGTCAAAGCCCCAAATCATGCTGGAGCCTCCAGCCAAGCTGCCCAGACTGAGCTGCTGTGTCCTGACTTCACCTGCTTTTGACAACCCTAAATGTATGGCCCATTACAGAATGTCTACTTGCTCCGTGGGGAAAATTGTACTTTGGAAAAAGCCCACACACCATGTGGGATTTCACCAGAAGAACACAAAAACAAACCCCAGCACAGGGAAGGAAGAAGAAGAGGAATCATTTTAGTGAGAAGGAGAGCTGCTCATGGCTAATGAGTCCATGTCTGGAGTCTGTGTGTTTTAAAAATGCCCCAAGAACTCTGCTGATGAACACAGTCATCCTGTGTGAGCTGCAAATATCGTGAGAGCTTCGAACTCAGTGTTGAGGGTGTGCTGAAAAGGTCAATGATTTAATGGGCTGGAACAATTAATCTGGCACTTGTCTATACACCTGTTCTCTTAATGATGTGACACATCTCCCTTCTGTGTTCCCATCTGTCAACAATTAAGCTATAATTGGTGGAAATGCAATTTATCTCAGACAGAGCTGATAAGTTTTCCAATAATCATGTTGCCAGCCTTGGGGAAGAGTGCTGCCCACGGAGAAGTGTCTGTGGACCACTCAATCCATATCAGAGGCTGTGCAGAGAAGACTCTGAGCATTAATTTATCAATCTACAGTGTGCAAAATCTGCTCTTATGGAAGCAACAAATCAGCAAACCTGCTTCCATCACAGGGGGAATGGCTTCCCACTGCCAGAGGGCAGAGTGAGATGGGATATTGGGGAACATTCCTGACTCGGGGGGGGGGCTGGCTCAGGGTGCCCAGAGAAGCTGTGGCTTTCCCCATCACTGGCAGTGTTCCAGGCCAGGCTGGATGGGGCTTGGAGCAGCCTGGGAGGTGTCCCTGCCCATGGCAGGGGGTTGGAATTGGATGGTCTTTAGGGTCCCTTCCAACCCAAATCATTCTGTGAGTCTCTGAAATACTTCTGGTGCTCAAGACTCTTCGACTGTGCTGTTCTTGATTGTATTAATTCATCACAACCTGTAGAGAGGCAGGTGGCATCTCATCCTCTGTTTTTTAACATCCTTCCAAACACTGGAAATGAAAACATTTTCTTCATTACCGAAGGTGAAACACAGACTTTTCTACAAACTGCAGAAGATGGGGAAAAAAAACCCAAAAAGCCCAACCAAGCTCCCACAATGTGTGTTCAGCAATGGGGACTTTAGAGAGAGGCTTTCAGTTCCCAGTTCCAAAAGCAGGAATCATTTGAAGGCTGAGCCATTGCAGCCAGCTCTAGAGAGGACAGAACTTGCCACCCACCTTACCTGAGCACACACAGGTCCAACCCCAGCCACACCCCACAGAAAACAGAGGCTGTGTTCAGCAGAGGTCCTCACTCTCACCCCCCTGTGCCTCCCCGGGTTAAAAATGTGTTTCTGAGGCTATCCCACACTACTCAAAGCTTTAAGGCAAGGCTGGACCCTTCCTGCAGGTTAGAGGAGTCTCCACGCAGGAGCTGTGCAGGGGCAGAAACTGCTCAGCCCAGATTCAGCACCTTCAGAGAATTCAGATTATCATTTTTCACCAAAATGGCAAAGAACGGAGATTTTACACAGTTAATGATGTGGGTATGGAACGCAGCAAGTGGCACAGCCCAGGAGATGTAGGTCAGATAGATCCCTGCCCCAAAGGACATTTGATCTCCCCAGAGAAATAGTTATAGGGTGCTTTTGTTGGTACAAACACGGCCAGAGCAAGCCAAGTTCGTCCAGCTCAGGATTAGCTGAACTAGTTTTGCTGAAATGTTAAATCAAAATGATAATGCTCAGCCTGAAGTCAGCACCAGCCTGGCAAAATCATTAGCAATTAAATGTACAATTTATAAGAGGAAATGTCAATGAACCGTACTTCTGTATTTAAAAAAGGAGCCGGGGTTGCTGTAACACCTCTGGTACGGTTCTTGAGAAAAAAAAAAAATTAATTACACTTAGCAAAGAGAGGTGTTAGGTAAATAAAGCTGAACAAAGCCATGCTGTAACTGGATCTCACTGACTAGTCTGGATTAATGGGATTTTCTAACCTCCCTGGGCTCAGTCCCACCTGGTGCTCGGGGTATTTGACCTCCTCAGGAATTCGAGTCTTCAGCATCATACAACATCCTCCTTCCCCAATGCACACAGGCATTCAAAAGCAGGAAAAACCCCACCATCTGAGCCACTGGGGTACCTCCAGCAACCTCATTAAACCCTTTATCTGCCCTGCCTCCCTGGAAAGTGTGTGACAGGCGACCGGGATTGCTTCAATCTGCTTACACAAAGCTGCAGAGAAAAGCCCCCAAGAACAGCGACTCGAGCAGCTCCCTTTCAGGCTGTACACGAAGATTAAAGTCTTATCACCAGCTTGAAAAAAAATACCAAGCGTGGCAGGTTTTTGTTTGCCTCACCAGGTACCCTCAGGCTGCTCTGCCACAGCGCAGCCCCAGACCTGCTGTTTTACCGTGCCCTCACAGTTTCCTGCTACCTTTAAATAATTCCTGAGTAAGGTCAGGCAATGGCACAAGGGTCCTCTGATGAATTAAGAGGAAGGAGGCAGCTCCCGTTTGTCTCTGAGCCTCTTTACCTGCTCCTGGATTCTGAGATGCCTCTCCCTCTCAGCACTGCTGGTGCAGGGGATCTCTGTCCCAGTGGGAGCACAATCCATCTCCACTGATGCCCCAGGGCTGCCCACAGATCCCCCCTGCTCTTGAAAGAGGCAAGAAAAAAAAATGTTTATGTCTTGCTTAGCACAAGAATTGTAGCTTTTTGCCACCTACTGACACGTTGTGGGAACAGCGAATTCCTGCAGGAAGGCTCAGTCCTGCCCCGGCTCTGGCTGAGGGACACGAAAATAAAACCGGGAGTGAACGGGGCACTTGGTGCACTGTCAGGAGAGCAACACTTATCCCACTGAATCTTGAAACATCCTTGGGCTGGAAGGGACTCACAAGCATCAGCAAATCCAACTTCTGGCCCTGCACAGACGCCCCAAAAATCCCACCCTGTTCCTGAGAGCGTTGTCCAAACCCCCCTGGAGCTCTGGCAGCCTTGGGAATGTCACCATTCCCTGGGGAGCCTGGGCAGTGCCCAGCACCCTCTGGGGGGAAGAACCTTTCCCGATATCCAACCTAACCCCTGATTGACACAGCTACAAGTCCTTAGACCCAATATTTGATTGGCCCAAGCTGTAATTCCCTCTTTGTCTCAGCCTTTGAGCACCTCGTGCCATCATTCCAGAGAAGAGGAACACGTGAGAAATAATTCTTCCTGCTGGCAAAACCAACCCTTGCTTTCTCCCCCTTCTATCTTGCCTCAGTTGATCTTTTGTTTTCCCCTTTCTCTCCCCCTAAATTCCCTGTCTGGCTGAGATGGATGGGGCTTGGAGCAACCTGGTTTAGTGGGAGGTGGCCCTGCCTGTGGCAGGGGGTTGGAATTAAAGACGATCTTTGAGGTCTCTTCCAACCCAAACCATTCTGGGATTCTGGGATTCTGGGATTCCATGACACGAGCCTTTACAGAGTGCCCCCAGAGGAGATACCTGTGTCAGTCTTGGGGAGCTGTAAGTCTGGGGGATCCTGCATCTGCCCAGAGCTTCATCCATTCTTTGCTCCACGCGTTTTGTTCACTCCCGTCAATACTGACGCTCCCCCTTGGGGATGGGGCAGAGCAGACCCTGATCCAGCCCCAAATTTCCCTGTTCCTCCTGACACACAGCTGATACCCACCCTGGCATTAACTGCTGGTCCATGCAGCCATGATTTACCATCCAAAATTGTTAATTTTACTCTATTAAAATGTTTAATAACCACGGCCCCACGAGAAAAGAGGGACAAAAAGGAACAGTTTTGCATTCACCCCTTGCAGACACTCACTTCTAGTTAAATACTGAGGACCAATTCTAATTAAATACTGAGGTTTCTCTCACTGGTGGCCACTTGATCCCAGTTCTGAACAGCACCCAAAACAACCAGCACGGCTTAGGACTTCCACAAATTCAGGCTGAGTTTAAAACCCAGGCATTACTTCTACTTAACACACAAACCACCTCCTTTAGCCAAGTTGACCTAAAAATGCAGCTTTTTGCCACACAAAGATGCCTTTGAGAGTTGCTGGAGCTGTTTTCTTTTTCTTTCTTTTTTTTTTTTTTTTTCCAGTTTTCTTCTCAGGAAAAAGCTTCTGAAGCTTCATTTGGCTACATTACACTACACAGGGACTGTGAGGTCATTGCTGCTGCCCTGGGATGGAGATTGATAAAATAAGACACTGAATTTTCTGCAAAATGCTTTTGTATCTCTTGGCAAAATATATTTTTGAAATTCTGCTTTTCCCTGAGAATCTCCCACTCCTAAAAAAACAAATAAACAGAAAGCCACCGAGAATAAGAGCAGGGTTTTGGTTTGGGATTTTTCTCTGGTTTCCATTTATTGAAATCCCACTTTTCAGCCACAGCAAGTTATTGCTGCTATTTTTGTAAAGATGATCTGGCAAGATATTACTGAAAGTAATCAGAAAAATGTGGCAGAAACATGGCAGAAAATACCATGCTAAAGCTAGAGCAGGAAAAAAGGAAAAAAAAAAA
>WBMY01017124.1:161443-189393 GCA_013397315.1 Donacobius atricapilla
AAGGGGAAAAAAAAAAAAAGAAAAAAAAAAGAAAAAAAAAAGGACAAAGAAAGACCTCAGAGAGAAAAAAAAACAAAGCAAAAAACCGCCCTACACATGTGAACAACACCAGCTCAAGTTTTCTGCCGGTGGTTTTTCTCACAGCACAGAAAGCACCATCACCTTCCTGCTGCCAGGAGAAGGAAGAAGTTTGGTGACCAAAGAAATGCACACGAAGCCCCTGACCTTGAGGAGATGTCCCTGCTTTTAGAGGACAGGCAGTAACCCAACACCTGGAGAAGCAGCACATTCCCCACACAATTAAAGCCTGTGAACATGAAACCCAGCCTTTCATCCCAGAGGGACATCTGGGGTTAAATGTGCTGGGAGGTGGGGAGAGCAGAGCCTGGTTCGAGAGAACAGCCTGGGGTTTCTGCCCATCCCCTGAGGTGATGTTATCAGCTCTGACCAGGTTCCTAACTTGCCACACCTTCTGTTGTAGTGAAACTTCTCCTAAAGGTGCATGGATTGCAGGCTCTTGGTCCTTCACAGCCAGTGCATCTCTCCCCAGAGCTTTGCCAGAGAAGTCCATGGACTGGGGCTCAGTTTCAGGATGAAGCTGGTGAGGTAAAGCTGCGGCCATGGTGAAGGCTCTGAGGGATCCCTGAGCATCCATCTCCCTGATGGCCTTCAGAGTGGACAGAGGTGGCTCAGAGGGATTCAGCCCACACCTCCGGCCTCCAGAAGAAAAGGATTTTGCACAAATTTTCATTGTTTGCTCTCCTCTCAGTGCCTGGCCAGAAACAGACAATAACCCCAAAAGCGTTCTAAGGACATAGAAAGCTTAACTGAAAGAAAACAATGAAGTTTCCGAATGGAAAAGTGGGATTTATCATCTCAGGTAAAGCTTAAGCTTGTTTACCAAGATGGATTTGGCAGATGTGATTAATTCCTTGCTCTTAAATGTGAAAACATTTATCTGCTTGCTTACACCATCCCAGTGGAGGCTCAGCTCTCTGCTGAGCGCCCCTGGACGAGGAGGAGAGCCTTCCCTGGCCGCATGCATGTCAGGGCTGTGGTGGAAACAGAAGTTGGGAGCAGCTTCTGGAGAAGTCCCTCTGCTTCCCTGCTCCCCTAGGAGAGCTGTCACTGCCACACCAGCCTGGAGACAGAAAAAATTAATCAGAGGGGCCTGGAAAGCCAGAGGCTGAAGGGCAGGTGATGGTGTTCTTGGAGGAGATGGACACAAGAGCAGGGTTCAATCTGGGTTATTTTATAACCGAGTTGGAAGCTGATCCATGGGGGAACACACAGGGAGGGTGGCCAGCGCTGCCAGCATTCAGCTGGGAGCTGGAAGAGGTCACTCATGGTGGCTGAGCTGCTCTCACAGCCAAAACACCGGGGTCTTCCTCTCCCTGCCCTTGTTCCCAGCTTTTCCTCTGCTAGCTTAACCTTTCTGGGAGCTGGCTCAGTGTGTCACCACGGCAGGAATACAGCACCAGACGTTTATTTTTGCTGAGGGACACAATCCTCTCAGAGGAGGGCACACACCTGGCTGCAGACAGGGCTGCTCTTTCTGACCACCACCCTGTTTCTGTCTTTCTGAGTTCTTTTTTTTTCACCACCTCTCAATCTCTTCAGGTATCTCCTTCTGGCCACACAGAACTCCTCAGCTGGATGAGGCTCTGCCCTTTCAGAGCAGACCCTCCTGATCCCTCTGCAAGAGGCATCACGTTGTTGTCATGCTTTGCCGTCCCAAATAGTCTGTGGAATCCCCTTCCCAGCCCCTCAGAGTGCCCATCGCCAAGCATGCAGGAGTCACTGGGGACAGTTCACCAGCTCCACACCTCTCATTTCCCATCCCTGGCACTTTCCTCTCCTCCTATCCCTCCCCAGGCCTTACTGCTTCTCTCCACACCTGTATTACCCCACCCTATTCGAGGCACTTACTATCAAGGAAGAATCTGTTTCACCAGGCTTGGTTTGCCCCAAGTGTGTAAAGCACATAAAAATATGGGATTTCTGTGCCCTCTGCCCTGTGACACTGCCTCACCCATCAGCACAGCCTTGCCCCCCTGCTGCCCCCACATATTTCCTATTAAAAACCAAGTGGAGAGATCAGACCTGTGCATCCCAACCTTCTCTTGCCTCATTTCTGTGTAAAGCTCTTATCAGCAAGCCCGAGCTGCTGCTGCAGATTATTCACCCAGCACAGACGAGTGGGGTCGCCCAGGCAGTGGTGGAGCAGGCTCCCGGCAGAACCCAGATGCCATGCAGATACTCCAGATCTTCAGGAAGCAGCCTGGTAATACTTGTTGAACCACATAAAGAGCACTGTGGAGCACAGCTGTAGGAGCCCGAGGACTGGAAAAGCAGCTGGGACAGAATCTTTCAGAAGGAGAAAGGTCTTGCTGTAAGTTTTGACTTCCAAAGGTGCCCAGGTGGTCACATGGAGGAAAAAGTGGCTGCTCTGGATGGAAAGTTTATCTTGAAAAGACAAATCTTTTGTACAGAGTCTGTATCTTGAGATTTTTTGAGTGAATACCATCCATTCAGGCAACTATGTGGAGAATTACAGAATCATTTAGGTTGGAAAAGCCCTCTAAGATCATCCATCCCAACCAATTCCCCCAGCACTGCTAAAACCACCACAAACCCATGGCCCCAAGTGCCACATCCACATGGCTTTGAAATCCCTCCAAGGATGGTGACTCCATCCCTGCCCTGGGCTTGACAATCTTTTCAGAGAAGAACTTTTCACCTGTATCCAATCCAAACCTCCCCTGGCACAACTTGGGGTTATTTCCTCTTGTCCTGTCCCTTGTGACCTGGGAGATGAGGCCAGGAGGAGTCGAAGCCCCCAGCCCTGCATCCACGTGTTCACAGCCAGCCCCATGAATGCCTTCACTGTCTGCAGGCAAAGGGGTGAAATTCTGGCTGGTAAACAAGCAGAAATGAGGGAAATGTCCAGGATACGTGGGCATGTGTCTGTGGCTGTAGTTTCATGGCCAGGGGGTCGTTCTGCTCTCGCTGCTGGAGAAGGGGGGCCGTGTCCCAAGGCAGGATGACTGTGATGGGCAGCAGGGATTTGGAAGTGCCAGTTAAAGCTCTTGCCTGCTCCAGAGAGGTTTCAGAGAGCTGCCCCAGCTGAGACAGCTTCTGGTGTAGCTGCTGTTTCAGGAGGTGGTTTGCTTTATTACTGCTTTGTTAGATGTAATCCACTGTGGTTCACCATTTCCCCTTCAAGTCCTAATTTGAAGGAAAAATTCAGTTTGTTTGGTGAAGCGAGGCAGTCTAAGCCTCCAGCCTCATCTGAGTCACAGGAGTCAGAGGCCCTGTCCTGTGTCAGGACCAGCTTTAAGGATTAATCCCTGTGGCTGCAGAAAGTCCCCAGCAAAAACTGCTTTGGCTCAGGTCCACGAGATCAGGCTCCTGTAACAACCAAGTGCTGACAAATGGTAACTCCCCAACCAAATCCTCACCTTGCCCGTTTTTGTGCCTTTCCCCTGCCATGTGATCCGGTGTTTTAAGCAGGATAATGCTTGTTCAGGTCATTCTTGTTTGCACAGAGAGAAGAAAAGCCTGGAGGGTGAGCAGATTTCCTAAGGACACCCCTCCAGCACAGCCCAAGCCTCCCATCTCTACAGGATTTGGACAATCCATGTACTCCAAGGCATGATGACAGCACTTGCCTCTGAAGAACCACCAGTTCTGATTTCCAGAATTCATGAATCCAAAGGATTCCAGCAAATCCAGACTCTCGTGCCTCAGTTTCCCCTCATTCCTCCCTCTGAGGGCTGCAGCTCCACCCCAACGTGTCCTGAGCCAGTTTGATGCTGACTGACAAGGCATCCAATGCACACTGACAGAAAGGAGTTTTGGGGCTGGATACAAACAAAAGAAACCCCAGAAAATAATCTTTGCATTTCAAGGAGCAGAAATTTGCAGCTTAAAGAAATCTAAATCCCCCTGGAAACTATTTACCAAGGAAAACTTGCCCACAGTAATCCGTCCTCTGAGTGTTAGAACAGCTTGAAGCTAAAAGTTTGCAGAGCTCAAGCAGGAGGGGAAGAGGGATGAAGCTGGCAAAAGATCATTAAAAAGATATTTTAAAAATGTTTTTCCGGAATTTGATTTTTATTTCCACGCTTGGATTAAGCTCTTCAGCTGGTGAGGGAAAAAATAGGAGAAGTCACTCACAGGATCTGTGAGAAAGAAAGGTCTCTTTCTGTAGGTTCAAAATGTTCCTGGGATTTTGAGGCTGAAAGTTTTCCGAGAGCATTTCTTCCAAAGGACTTTCCATGAACACACAGTAAACTGCAAAACAATCTCACAGAGAACTACAAAATTCCTGTTGGAGAGATAGAAAAGTTATTTCCACACAGACAGAGCCAGAACGCCGAAGTCTGACACTTCAATAAATGTATTTTTGGCCTATTTTGACACAGCATGAAGGATTGAGAATACTGAGATTATAGAGCCCAATGCAAGGCAGCACCCCTGTAAATGCTCCATATTCCATTTGGCAGTTTATAAATGGAGCCATTGGAGTAATCTCTGCTTCACTGACAGCCCAGAGATCTCAAGATTTTCAATTTCCCTTCAATAAAACAAACAAAAACACCCCCCAAGAAGAACACTTTTGCTTTTTAATCATATCCAGGCCTCTTTCCTGTAATGAAGAACTACTTTTCCAGTCCCAAGAGAGCAATTCTTTGAATGTCACTTTCAGAGAGCGAGATAAAAATCTCTGCTGTTTGCAGGAAAAGGCTCCGACTGCCATTTGTGGCTTGAACCACTTCCCAATTTATTTACTTTCTGAGGCTGTTTACATTTTCAGACAGCCCAGCTCACTCATCCCTAACAAGCTCAGTTTATTGCTGCAAGAAACGCAGCCCTGTGCCAGGCACAGGAGAGATTTCGGACCTGAGGACATCAAAAGGCTTTTGGATCAAGTCACCTGCGTAAAAAAACGGGTGGAAAAGAAAAAAAAAAAAAATCCCATTTTCTGGTGATTTCTATCACTGACCAGCAGCAGGAGCCATGGATGGTTCAAGCCCTTCCTTAGGGCTGAACCTGAAACTGCTTTTCATTCCTGGAGAGCTGCAGGACTCCCAGATCAGCATGAAGAGGGGAGATGAGGGAGAAGGACATCCTTAATTTGTCTGAAGAGCAGCTGGTTTTCTTCTTCGTATAATTATCTCCTCCAGCAAAGCCTCCTGCTCCGAGTCAATGGGGTTGGAGCACACTTAAGCCCAATTCAGGAGCGTCAACCCCTTTCATCAAACACAGCCAACTCCGAGGGCTCCTTTGTTTGTTCTTGCTGNAAGCTGCTTGGCCACCTACTTTTTCAACCTTCTTCTTAACTGGTATTTTGCAAACAAAAAAGAAAGGGAGCAGCAGGTGGCATCTTGTTACAGATAGAAAGTAGGAACCAGTTATTATTAAGCTCCTGTATTCAATCTCTAGCCACTACTTCCTCTTTGTCACCTTCTCCCAGTCTTTGGCACCTGGAGAGAAGCATTCACTTCAGCAGACAGTAATTTTCCTGTCCTGCTTTTGCTTTATTTTTTTAAAAAAGAAAATGCCCCAAATCAAGGCAATAGCTGGTGCAGAAAATAGGAAAAACACCTGTCAGGAAAGTTAAGAAGCTGTTTAGGACATTTTTTTCCTGATGCTCTCAGGGTTCAGTTTTGATCGTGATAGGTAATTCCCTAAATCCAGGATGGAACTTGTGGTGGGTGCAGAGCTGGAATTTAAATCTGTCTCCCACCCGGAGCTTACATACTCCAGCCACCTGCAAGGGCTGAACAGTTGGAGAACCATTCATTAGAATGACAGAATCATGGAATGGTTTGGCTTGGAAGGGATCATCTCTTTCCAAGCCCCTGCCATGGGCAGGGACNACTAATTTTGATTTAGACTAAGAGCCTTTCCCATCCCCCGGGAGGGAGCCGTGGCAACACGAGAGCATTCAATTAACTGTGTGCTCTAAATTACTCATGGAAAGGAGTGTGTTCACGTGGACGGGGCAGGGATTTTCAGGGTACTGTCTGGAAGGGGGTTGCATGGCACAGAATAGAATATAATAAAATAAATATAATAAATTAAATTAAATTAAATTAATATAATATATCTTTTCCAGGAGCTGGNAGAAAATGCCCCAAATCAAGGCAATAGCTGGTGCAGAAAATAGGAAAAACACCTGTCAGGAAAGTTAAGAAGCTGTTTAGGACATTTTTTTCCTGATGCTCTCAGGGTTCAGTTTTGATCGTGATAGGTAATTCCCTAAATCCAGGATGGAACTTGTGGTGGGTGCAGAGCTGGAATTTAAATCTGTCTCCCACCCGGAGCTTACATACTCCAGCCACCTGCAAGGGCTGAACAGTTGGAGAACCATTCATTAGAATGACAGAATCATGGAATGGTTTGGCTTGGAAGGGATCATCTCTTTCCAAGCCCCTGCCATGGGCAGGGACACCTTCCCCTATCCCAGGTTGCTCCAAGCCCCATCCACCCTGGCCTGGAACACTGCCAGGGATCCAGGAGCAGCCACAGCTTCCATGGGCACCCTGTGCCAGGGCCTCACACCCTCAGTCAGGAATTTCTTCCTCATCTCCAATCTAAATCCACCCTCTGTCAGTTTGAAGCCATTCCCCTCGTCCTGTCACTCCATGCCCTTGTAAAAAAAGTTCCTCTTTAGGCACTGGAAACTGTAAGGAAAAAGATAAAGGAAATGGGAAGGAGCAAAGCCTTGGAGCTCCTGGCAGATGAGCAGCAGGCTCTGGCAGGTTGGTTCCAGCCCTCAGTCACCTGCACACCACACACAGCCACACAGGCACAACTGCTGGCAAATTCCCAGGGCTTTAGGAGCCTGGGCATCATGGCAGAGGGAATAAAGCTCAAAGTACAGGAAAAGTACTTTGAGAGAACTTTAAAATATATTTTTTCTAAGTACACACAGGACTCCTCTGTATGCTTTAAAAAGAGTTCTCAGCACTGCAAGGGCTGCAAGCAGTTCTCAATTCTTGCTTACTTGCAACCAAAATAATAAACCCCCCTCCTTATCTCCCAAGAAAATCCAGGGTGTCTCTGTTAGTCATGACTTAACAGCCATGAAAAAGGACCCATTTCAGTTCAGCTAAATGATGATCCGTTCAGATAAATTATGTTCAAGATGCTCCTGACACCGGCATGGCAATTTTTAAATCAGATCATGAGAGACAGTATTCTCTCGTCAAAATTTCCCCACCATTTCTCTGTCAGAGAATCCCAGAATGGTTTGGGTTGGAAGGGACCTTCAGGACCATCCCCTGCCATGGGCAGGGGCACCTTCCACTGGCCCAGGATGCTCCAAGCCCCATCCAGCCTGGCCTCGAGCAAGTGTGCATTTGCATTTTGTAGACAAAGCAAAACAACCATTAGAACGTTCCCGTTGAAAAGGAAATAGATAAACAACGTAACCATTTATTTGACTGCATTGTATTTAGACAACTTGTACATTTTGTAACCCCACTGGTTTTGTTCTCATCAAAAAGGATAAAGGGACAGAAGAATATAATCCACTCAAAACAGCAGTCCAGCATTTTGAGATACACTTGCTATTTTCATAGATGCCCACCTGATACCTGAACTCCAACACAGGTTGTAATGTTTATACAAGACCTGAAGTTTTTTCAACACAGCACTGAGTTGTAGCAATGTCTTGCAGTGCCCTGAAAAATAGTTTGTGACATACTCTGCAACACCAATCTGATGATGCCTTGAAGGTGATGAACCTGATCATTTCTTAAAAAACAACATGATGAATGCAAACATCCAGACCATGTCAGCCAGTAGCAACATTTGGGCAAATTTAAATATAAAAGCAATCAACTCCTTAGTTAGATTTGTCAATGCAAAAAGGCGAGGGGGAGAGAACTGTGTTTAGCAACAGACAGGAGAAAGAAGCAACTCTTCCTTGCTAGATTCCTTTTGAAAACCTATGCAAATTCAAGGCTTCCCACTTGATTTCCTAATCCCAAGCAGTACAGAGAACAAATCTGTTTGACAGGACCCAACACATGCAGCTTCAGTGTCTCCTCCAGTGAACTCTGTGACACAGCAGCCATGGCTCTGTGCTCTTTGAAAAACAAAAGACGAGACCTGCACCTGTTTTGCTCAGTATTTTCAACACGGGCATGGCAGCAACCACTTCTTAGAATAATCGACCAGAATTTTATTTGAAGTTTGTTCCAGAGGGATGTTTTTTGGCAGTGAGGAGGGATTTCAGCTCACTTCCAAGTCAGCTTTTGAATCTGAAGACACCCACGGCTTAAATATTAACCAATAGAAAACTTGCCTGTCTGGCTTTGCAGACTGAAACCCCAGCAAGACACACAAGGCAGCCCAGTCTGCCATTTGTGATTCAAGCCCTACAGCTGCTTGCAAGGTCTGAAACCTCCCTGATGCAGCTCCAGAGCAATCCCTACGTCCTGGACCACTGAAGGAAACCTGAATGGATGGGCTATCACCACCGAGGTCTGAACACAAACTGCTGAAAAGCCACCCAGAACAACTGGCACCCCTGAGGGAGCGGGGTAACGAAAGGTTTAATTGTGTCACAAGGCAGCAGTGGCTACACACAGGCTTGAGGCTGAGCTCCAGCATCTCCTGGGACATGCAGCAGACCCCACTAACAACACCTTGTCTTGGGCACCCTTTTAAAGATGAGTTTTCTTTACTGAGGGGGCCAGAGCCCCTTGCCAGCACAGATGGTGTCTCTACAAGCAGAAAACTCAGCAGGGCCAATCTCCATTAAAAATCTTTATTTTCAAATACAACTCACGATTTGTACATGGTAAGAAACGTCCATCACCATGTGCGATTGGTCTGTGCAAAAGGCGGCTTTGCTCAAATCCAGTTTTCCTGCACAGGGCTCTTTTCCAAATGATACTGGAGGTAGGGGTTTTGGTGGTTTTGTTTTTAGTGTACAGTAATTAGCAAAAATGAAAACAAACCAACAAAAGAAAAACCCCAAACCGACCCCATGATTCCAACCAAACCCTAAAAAGAAAAAAAAAAAGTGTAGTAAGGCAAATCTGGAGAATTCACTCAATTCCATGAGAGTGGATTCACTGAGAGTTCATCCTTGTGATCCCTGTACGGACCATTCACCTCAGAGTTGGACTTGATCCTGATGGGTCCCTTCCAACTCTGCATATTCTGAGATCTCCAATTACAGAGGTGCTTCCACAAGTCACCTAATACCTTTATTTTTGTCGTTCAAAAAAAAAAAAAAAACCAAAAAACCAACCCCAAACCAAAAAAAACCAACCCAACTGATTCATAGACCTGGGCTATGGAATCACACGGAACAAGAAAGCCTCGACACTGTCATTACTGAAAAAATTGACGGGTATTGGTAAAACCTATGTAAGCCCAAATTAAGAAAAGGAAAAAAAATTAGAGAAAAAACAGAGCAAGAGTGAATGCAAGAAAGAGAGACAAAATTCCTTTCCCACTGCTTTGATTTTCGAGGGGAAAAAAATCCCTCAATAATTTAACTCAGGTAAGTTGAGAAAATGAGAGCAGCTAAAAATGAATACGATACACCTTGAAATTTATTTCCAAGACCAAGAACCAAAGATTGAAGCATTTTAGAACACTGAAGCAAAGCAATCTGAATCTGAAAAAAAAATAAATTGTTCCAACTATCTTAAAATAGCTGTTTCTCAGAGCTTCTAGCAGTAATTTTGATTAAATAAAAATCATACCAATTTACATTAATTTTCTCTATCTTCTTTTAAGAGAAGTCCCTCACGCTTTTAATGAAAAAAGTGCATCCAAACCCAGCAGAGATTCACTGGTGCCACCAGGTTCTTTTAGCAGCTACTCAAGGTTTTCAAAATAGCTTACACTTCTTGTTATAAGAAGGGCCTTCCAAACCCTTGTTTGGGAGAAGTATCCGAATTATAAAAATCTGAAATAATTTATTATCAAATCTGGAATTTAAATAAAAGCAGATTTCTTTTTTTCCCTTGCAAAGACAACTGAAGAAAGTAAAAGAATAAAAGCATGCACTCCAAACTTAGAGGTGAAGACAAATATACTTATCTATACAGGCACTGGCAGACGCAATTTAATGGTTACTTGTTGTAACACACACCCCACCCTACAATACATTTTTTCATTCACTAATCACTGAGGTACCAATATTTAAGAATGGAAAAATTCAATATTGAAAAATAAAACCTAAAATTGAAGCCTTTTTTCTTTTTCTTCTTCTTCTTCCTCTTCCCCAGAAAACTATGGCAATTTTTGTATGAAATGTTAGTATACTTATAGAATTTTACAATCTACATTGGCTTTATTTTGAATTTTCGGGAACCAAAAGCGGCGCTCCCATCCAGGTTTTCTCTGATCAAACGTTCACTGTGTGGATGTCCTAAAGAGTCAGCAGACTTGCAAATGAATGAACACGTCTTGGCTATCACCTGGCACGTCTGGCTGGTACCAAAAGGACTCGGAGTCTGAGACAATCGGCTTTAATTCGGAACAAATGCGCCATGCCAAAGTGCAACGAATGTGTGCGACACTCAATGGGACACTGACAGGTTTTAAGAGCTGCATGGGAAGTACTAAAGTCCACCTTGCAAAGCAATTTGGGACAAATTGCATTGCATGCAAAGGACAACTCTGCGCTGCTGGGACGTCGCTTGCTCGCTGGGATGGGGTCTCCTAACGCAGCCATAGTTTCAGACGCAGTGCATCCACTCCATTTAAATAGTATCTGAACAGCCTCTTGTCTCGCACAAAACCAAGGTTTTCATAAAGTTTCAAAGCAGACTTGTTTGTGATTTCTGTTTCCAATACAACCTTCAAGGGAGAAAAGAAAAGAAGAAAGAAAAAGAACGTGTCGTGTTAGTCGGCAGTTGCAAGTACCTGACTGCTGAACCAATTCCAAAGGTTTGATTTAAAGGTACGTTTGTTAGCAATCACTGGAATTAATTTCTTCTTATCTTCATTTAATTAAGCAATATTTCCACATTAAGCATCCATTCCCACATTAAAAAAAATTATCAACCAGCAGTTCATCCACAACTTAATTGTAAACAACATTTAAGATATTAGCTCTTGGGTGTAAACAGTATTTCAGTTCATCACCTCGTAACGAGGGTAAAAACCACAGCAACAAACAAATCCCAAACAGCCTCTGTCTCCCAACATCCTCCCCCAAAACACAAGCTACCAAACAGGTTGGGGTCCAAAACATACTTCGAGTGAGTAACTGAACTTCTGCATGTCACAAGCACGTGAGGATTCACTTAATGATTTAATATCTTTGACCCCTGATTCCTTTGAGTTAGATGTAGATAAAAGCTTTGAATTGACACCAGCCATCAGACCCAACATTTTCAGTGAGTATTTGTGCACAACATACGAATCACAGAGTGGTCTGGGTTGGAAGGCACCTTCGAGATCATCCAGTTCCACCCCTGCCATGAGCAGGGACACTTTCCACTATCCCAGGTTGCTCCAAGCCTGATCCAACTTGGGTACCAACAAATACCCTAAACCCAAATCCCAGTGCACACCAGAAGAATAAGCAGAGTTTTCCGTATTTTCCCCCTGTGTTGGTAACATCCTAGTTGCAGAAAGACCTGTCAAGAAATAACTCAGACCAAACCCAAATCCAAGAGTAGCCCAAATTAAGACTGAAAATTGTCTCAGAATTCTCAAGCACAGGGAAAAAACTACGCTGGCCTTAACAAGACATAAATCACAAAACTTGAGAATGTTTCAGAATTGTTTCTGTCTCTTTTCCCCACATGCACTGAACACAGCTCTGCCATAACTGACGAGCTCTGCACCTCCTCCACATCATAAAAACTAATTCTGCCTCTTTACTGGTGTCCAACTCAATCATTTAAGGTTCTGCTATTAGCAAGAGACCCTGGCTGCACGAGAACACGGGCTGAACTAACAAGGACTGTGCTCCATACACCCCCTGACAGTGAACATCCACGTATTGGACAGGAGCTGATGGTCACTGAAGAAAGACCACAGAATGAAAATACAGGACCAGAATTTAGCCTGGATTTGTAGAGCAGTTAAAGTCCATCTACTTCATGGCTTCTGTGGCCTCCCTGCCTTCAGGCACACATTCCCATTCCATCTCCCTCTGGCCTCTCCTGCCAGCTCTGAAGGCTGTTCCTGAGCTACTTCTAAAGCTACCAGGCAGAAAATCTTTCCTTTTTCTCTCCACGGGGTTTGTTTTCTGCAGTCTGAGGAGTGGCTATGCCAGTGGAAAAGAGGGAGGCAACCAGTGGTTAGAGTGGCCTGAAACTTCAGTCAAAGATATACATTAAATGGATTTTCAAATCTTGTTGGAGATGACCAGTCTAACCACTGGCTGCCCCACTCCAATGGGCAGGCCCACCCATGTTTCTCAGTGTAAGGATGTTCAAAGAACAATAAAGCTGGGGATAACAACCCAACGAACAATGTAAGACTTGGAAATAGTTAGTTTTACAAAAAGGAACTAAATTAATCATCAGAGTTCTTAAATTACAGCAGGGCAGTGTTGTAGCTGCACACTTAAGACGACCTAATTCAATTCTCAGTTTTGTGACAAGACTGAGAGATTGAATTTCTCTAGCTGGCATCTCCCAGAACATTACTAGCAAGTCCTGTGAGCTGATGGAGTACTCCTAACATCCTTCATCCATTAAAATGGATAACTATTCATCTGTAACAAATTATGGAAGCACCGTCATTTCGATGGTGAGGGCTATTTTCTACACGTTGTACAACTCCTTAATTCCAATTTAAACAAAACACTGACGCCAAAGGAGGAATCTGAGCTGTGTAAATCCAGTGTGCAGAGCATTATTTATTTGAACTCTCAGCTACCAAGGGCACTCACTCTCTCAAAGGTTCAGTAACCTGGCAGAGTGATGTAACACCTCTCTATTCAACTGCAAGCTCCAGCACCTGCCAATGCTAAAAACACTTCCAGCACTGCCGGTGATTGAGCTGAAGGGAGTGGTTAAATGTTGAAATACAGGTTTGGTGGAATCCCACTACCTGAGAGAATGCTCATCTTGAGAGCAAATGCAACAGATTTGCTCTGGTGTTTCTAAGGAAGTCTCAGCACAATGAAAAGTAATTCCCTGATCTCAACATACTGCATCTGAAGACATGTTTCTGTTATCTGAAAAGGAAACATAGGCATATTTCATTCAGATTTCATTAGCTTCCTTTGGTGAAGAATGCATCTCTTCCTGTGTGAGATTTTCATTCAAGCTCCAAACCTTCTATTGTTACATTTATTTCTGCTCTTATGCGTTGATTTTGTTGCACACATATGCCTGTTAAACCCCGCTGATAACACAGTAACACCCCCCAAGGGCAGCAAAGCTCTGATTAGATTTAACAGCGTTTTCTGCTCAAGTTGCAACTTTCTGAAGGTTGTGGCATTCTCTTTTATCTTAAATTTCATAAACCTAACGTTTTAGCTCAACTCTAATATTAACTGGGTCTAGAAGCAAGAAGATTTCTATTTTAAGAGTGGAGTGCAATGTTCCTTGTTGCTACATTTTCATGCCTTGAATTTATTCCTGAACCGAAGCCAACAGGAGTGGTCAGGCTTTCTTGCTTCCTCAGTTCAAACTCTGAAGGAACTCAAGTTGAAAACCCAAGTCATAGAATGGATACAGCCAAATCAAACCAAGAAAGCCCTCTCAGCACCCACAGAGCAGGTTGCTATTCTTACTTTTAAGTCTGACAGATCATCAGACTCAAGTTATGAGGGCTTGTCCAGTGTCCTTAATCAATTTAACTGCCTTAACTTTTAAAGAGAGGCACTACCCAAAAGCTAACAGTTCATACTTTATATGTTTTGTAGATTAAGGAGAAACTAAAATATCAGTAACGTAATGATTTCAAATAGGATTCCATAAAAATACACATTTCATTTTTATTGAAGTAAAAATTTTATTCAGTAGTGCTGAATTAAAATGACACACCTACTAGTGTGGCCAAAAAACCCACTCTAAATCACCCTGAAGTTTCAATGGGAAGTCCTTTGAGAATCTGTGGTTCCCTTTCACATTCTACATTTTTGCTTAAAATAAGGTTTTTGAAGTCTCCACTTACTGGAGTCTTACTTTCATTAGTTACTTCTTGCATGGTACATTATTTCAGCAATATAAAGTGAATAGATTGTCTGCAGATTCCTCAGTCATTTGTTACAGATGGAAAACCTGCATATGAACAACTCCTCCTTTCTAATTGCAATTAAGGAATGTAACAGTTACACAGGATGGTCTTCAGCTCTAGAGTTTTGGGAAATTGCTTGCCAGCAAAAACAGTACAAAAAGCAGCCAGACACCCACCCTGCTGCAATTAGCACATGCTTTTCTTTCTTACACTGGAAGAAAAATATCTCCAAAACGTTGGAGTTGGATGTAAAACTACTCACCTTCACCTGATTTATTTCAATAGTTTACCTTTTCTGTGCAACCAGCTCATAGTTACCCTAAATCACTGTGACCTCCTGGAAACTCAGCCCATTACAGTTCACTACCCCAAATACCAGAATTCATGAACATCAAATACTTGAGAAAGTCACAGAGGTAAAAACCCTCGCAAATCAGAGATCCCCAAGTTTTGTTGTATGCAGACTCTCCAGCTGGAAGCTGCTGTCCAGTCCTTTCTTCAGGCCTGAAGGTTATTTCTGGTTCAGCACCCACCCCCAACAGCAGATCACTTCGCCGGTTTCTATTCTCATGTAGGCCAGCTCCACGGGCAGCTCCTCCCCTGCACGCAGATTCCATTCCACTCAATTCACCTCCTCACTTACTCACTGACCAGCCTGCCCAGAGAAACCACCCCTGTGGAAGATTCTGCACCCAGCAGAAGCTGCCTCTCAAGCAGGGTGCTGACCACCGTAAATCACTCATTCCATAGGCCTGCCTTGGTTTATTCCCACTAAAACAGCCTGCAGAGAGGAAAATAGAGTCCTTAAACACCAGAACATTGCAGCAGGCTTTGAAATGCCACCTATCAGCTGTGATTTGTCAAGATTTTCATCTGTGGTGTTGTATAAATCCTTTGTTTTTCAGGACTCAACGCTTGTACCTCCAAAGCCAAATCCGTGATACTTCGAAAAGCAAGACATGGAGTGAGGCATTTATCAGATTATATGCCACAAGTTATTAAAATTAAGTCTATTTACTGCATCTAGTCCATAATTAGACTGAAGGGAAGAGTTTCCAAGCAGCCTTTGGAAATTTTTCATGACACCCACAGCTGCATATTCATGTTTTTAATCCTATTCCAAGCAAGTTTCTGAAGACAGCATTTTGTTTTTAATTGCGCTCCATCTTATCTCAAAAAGCAGTATCTTTTTATTTTCATCAAGATTCTGATTTTATTAAAAGATGTAGAAAAATACCCTAAAAGCTGCAGAGATGATTAAACTATTTATACATCTCACAGAGACAAATTATTGTGATGCACTACTTTGTGTTTGATGAGCTTTAAGCATCAATTAATGAGAAACTCATCTCTTGACAACTGTTGTGAAAAGTGGTGAGAGCCAAGAGCTGGGCAGAGCTTTTCATGGGTACCTAGTTAGATTTTTCAGATTCTGATGTGACTGAAAACTCAGCATTCCACCACATAGTACAAATAACCAATTATCCTTATTTTGGGTGTGTGGAAGAAGCCTATTTGGTGGCAAAGGAAAAAAAAACCCCATGAAAACATTGGCTGTTTGGTTGTGGATAACCTATATGTGGAAAAGAACAACATAAATAAAAATAAGTGTGGGTGTGCCTCAGTTGATGGTACAGAAAAATCAGTGAAATACTCTGCTTGTATTCCATGCTCCCTAAAGGAGTCCCAGTTCAAAATTTAGTGCCAGCACAAGACTCAGCTGGTGCCAAAGCCCCCAAAAAGCAGGGGATGAGTTTGGAATCATCATTCTACAAAAAGCAGTTCCAAAACCAGCACACAATTCAAGGAATCTGAATTGTAGTGCCTTCGAATAAAGAGACAGAATCTGAGAAATGCCCTCTGCCCCTGGTCCAAAGCATTTCTACAGCACCAGAGATGAAAATCTGTGACTAAGACTTAATGAGGCCTCACTGCAGACCTGCAACCCTTATCACATTTATTTCATGTTTATGAAAAAAGGGATCTCGGATTAACATGACAGTGGGAGAGGAAAAAGACAGACACAGAGGAGGTCACTGTTAGAGGTCACCTGTTAGACAGTCCAATCTAGAATTGAATTTACATGAGAAGTAGCACACAGACATTCAGAAATTATACAGTAATTACTGCAACTCAGAGCTTGACTAGAAACACCCAGTTCTACTCCTGAATCTCTAATAACAGTGGGCAATTCACTTCTCTTCTCTGCATCTCACTTCTGCAGCTGTGGCGTGAACACTGTAACCCTGATCCTCAAGTATTTCACAATATTAAAAAAAATCTTGACCAGGCTAGAAATGGGAAATCAACTCAAGACCATCGTGGAAAGCAATGGGGAAAACAAACCAAGCTCTGCTTGATTAGTTCAGTGTAGGCAGGTAGTAAGGTTAGAGGAAAGCATGATAGAAGCAAGAAGCCAAAATAAAGAACTGAAAAGAATTACAGACTGCGCTGTGCTGCCTAAGTACAACATAAATTAGAAGGTGAGGGGGAAGAAGACACCAGCAAGCAGAGGCATGAACGGACCTAAGGGCAAGAATAAATCTCCCAATGAATGAAGCCAGAGCATAGGCAGGGATGCTGCAAGAGGTGAAACACAAGCGGAAAAATAAACTGGAGTGCTGTGCCAGAAGTCCTGGGACACCAATTGTAGCTTTGCATAAGAAACTTCCCACAGGGCAGTGGGACAATCGAGGGAGCACTGGGACAATCGAGGGAGCAGCTGAAGTGAGATAACAGAGAGATCAAAGGCTCATTAACTATGACACACTGAAATGACAGTGCTCAGGGATCAGGAACAACTGCACGGTGCCAAGGAGCTGGAAGTTAAAAGGACGGATAACCTGGTTAAGGAGAGGTGGATGGATGCAGGCAGAGCTCCTCACAAGTTAAACAAGGCACAGAACAACAGAGTTGCTTTATGTATATATTTATATTAAAAAAAAAGGCAGGAACTGTAATCTGGTAAAAGAGTAACAACTTCTAGGGCAGGGAAGTTTGCCAGGGATTAGTTCCTCTCCTTGCAGGGCTGTGCTGCCACTGCAGCTCTGCTCTGTGCAGTGTCAGAACAGCCTGATGAGTGGCTGTGATAAATCCACATTCTGCAGCAGCACGGCACACACTGTTCTGTGCCTGTGTGTACTCTGAAGGGATGGCAGGGCTACACAGGACATGCTCATCCCACAGCTCAGCTGCACCTCCAACTGGGGCCCTCGCAGGAAAATGGGCCCGAGGGAAGGCTGAGGCAGCTTCCCAAGGTACATTGCTGAATTTCAGCACTTAGGACAAATTTAGAAAGTCCATCTCCTATTTGTGCCATACTTTTTTTTTTTTTTGAGGTTGTTTTCCCTTTTATTATAAAGGACTTTCTTACCAACTTATTTCCCACCTAGAAGAAGTCCTGTGGAAGAAAAACCTGTGAAATGAATCCACACACAAGAAAGTGCAAACCACTTACATTATGAAAGTTTTGATTATAAAATCTTACCTCATCACAATCTCCTTCAACCATAGCATAAATAGCTTTCTTAACCAAGTTTGTACCTGAAACACAGATTTCAGTAAGTGTCAGAGTCGAAGAACAAAAAAAAAAAAGCCAGTTTATATATGACTAATGTGTGCTACCTACATGACATGACACCTGGGGAAAGCAGGGAGGAAAGAAAAACAAGGAGTTGCAGTCAAGCCGCAGTCTCAAGCTTGAACACTAAAATAATCTGTGAAGTTATCCAGAGACTCAGCTCAAGTGCAAGATTCTTGTAACACAAGGATATTAGAAACTGGCTGCTCTGCTCAACATGGTGTTATATATAGCCTTCCAAGATGTGATTCATTCCTTTTTGTTGCATTTAAAGTCAAAATCTGCTGGCATGTACTTGAAGGACATTCATCTTCCAAGGGAATTTCCTCTTACTAAAACAGATACTTCTATTAGTAACAGAACTTATGAAACCACTGTTCTTATGGCTCACTCCCATTTGGGTTTGCTAGTATCTAATAATATTCTTGAAGCCCATCCCTTCCCCTCAGTCAAGCATTAGTTTAATTTTTTAATCATTATTTGTCATCTATCACAACAGTTCTACAAATGTAATATCCCTACCTGTCTGTAGAATTGGGGTGAAATTTGAAAGTTGATTTCAAAGTTATTAGTGGAAAAAACTGCTGTTCAGTGAAATTGCATAAATCTCACTTCCATAAGAAGGCTATGGAAAAGGAAAAAAAAACCCCAAGGAATCTACAGAATGTTTTAGAATATTCTCAAAACTTTAATCAATTAAGATTTTTGCATTGAATGTTATGATAAAACTGTTCTACGTTTAAAGCAGATTTTCAGATTAACAGCGCACTCTGAGAAACAGCAAGGTGGCAAATGTAAGAAAAAGTCAACATATATAATGCTAAAGTAAGCAGGGCTTTAAAGACAAATTCTATGTATGTAATTCTAATTTAACAAACTGACTAAAGTGAGGGAAATGTCTTGCAGTGATCTTCATAATAACAGCATTAGTTCTTATTTACTTCTGAATCCAAGCACCTGCAATTAAATTATGGCAGACTCCTTCATGACTCAGCTAAAAGGAAAGGAGAGACAGTGATTTCTCAGTATCCTCTTCCTCTGCTCCACTACAGAAACCAACAATGGCTTTTGAATTGCACTGGGGAAAGAAAAAATCTGCACATGCTTGAATAGTCGTGGTAATGTGTTTTTTTGGAGTTTTTTTCTGGAAGAGAGCAAACACAATGACCCATTCTGCAATGGATCACTGTATTTTTCGATTGCAAGTAATTTTCTGTCTTTAATCACAGAAGCATGAGCTGTTCAGTGTGGATGAGTAGTGAAGCACAGTTCTAAGCTTTGGAGCTGACGGCTACATTTAGTTTAAAATACCTTACAAAAATGTAATTTCACAATAACCAGCATGAAAAAATTAAGTTCCATAAGAACAGATATTGGATCAAGCCAACTTGGCTAACTGGTGTTAAAATGAAAATCCCTTCACCAGAGCAAAACTCATTAATGAGGAAGGGCAAACTCCTTGCCAGGAGTGATTTCTTTACCACGTAACTTCCCAACAAAACAGATCTCCATTTCAATCACTCAAGTAACAATACACAGCTATTTTTCTTCCCTGATTAATACAGTAATGAGCTCCATACATTCTCCCTGATGGGAAATATATGCATAATTTATAGGGGGAAGTCAGGAAAGAAGTTCACTGTAAGAAAGGAGCCTGAACACAACACGGAAATACAGAGATGAGGGCACAGAAAACCACAAAGCAGTTCCCACTGTTGCTGTTTGGCAGTGGTAGAGGCAGAGGTAAGGGGCTGCTGCCTGCCTTCCTTTTTAGCCTTATCAGATCCCAGGTGTGAACCTCACAGGGCATTTCAGGTTATTTGAACAAAATCAGAAAAGCCACTGGGGAGCTCCTGCGGTTCAGTGAGGCGGGGATGACACACAAAGCACCACATCCTGAAGTTCAGTTCAGCTTAAATCTTTATGACAGCTACAGCTATCCCAGGTAGAGGATGTAAGGAAGAAAGAACAAAAAAGGCTATTCTTACCAATTCCTTTTCTTCTGTATTTGGAATCCACTGCTAACATGGCTATATAACCTCTGCGGAACATCTTTTTGTGCATATCCAGCTTGCAGACGATGGCACCTACACACTCCTCACCTACCATGGCCTTAAAGACAAACATACACGGATGCAATTCTCAGTTTGGGAAATGCTACCAAAAAAAGCAGTCAACCAGTTCATTTTTCAAGTGAAAGAGCCACACAAAATCTGTTTGTATAAAGCTAGGAAAAGGTAACGATGTCAATTTTAGAAATGTCTCCCGAAGTATTAGTACGATTAAAAGATTTCATTGCTTCATTACATTCCAATAAAGTTCCGAATCAGTTACCAATCAATGAGATATTCCTGGGGAGAACCACGTTATCATTTCACAAAGTCTACAGGCAAGAACACACGTGATTAAGAAGGGAAAAATAAATAAAATAAAAGACCAGGTTAAGGCATGAATTACCCTTTCATACAGGTTTCTGCAGAGGAAAAAAGTCCATTCCTGTTTAATAATGATCTGAATTTTCCTGTGCAAGGGCTGTGGTAGATAACACGCTTAATTTTTGTATGGTTTTAATGTCAAGGTCACAAAGGATCAGAGAAAAGTGTCGCTGCATTTACTCTTTAGACACTGTCGTTTTCAGTCATATGACACCCAGAGAACAAACACAAAAGCACAGTTAATTTCACAGATTTTAACTATTGGGAGATTTCATTTGTTAAGAGCTATGCACTGGCAGTTAATCCCAGTGGCATTGTCACAGTAACCGTGGTCAAGGAGACATAGGCGTTCTGAAATATTAACCAGAAAAACCCCAAAAAGGAAAGGACCCAACCAACCCCTCCCCAAACACTCATCCAACCACTTGCACGCCCACTGCGTTCACCAAAATTTTACCATGAGAGAAAGGAAAAACTAAGTCATGTTAACTGAAGGATTAGGCAGCAGAAGGGATTAATGACATTATAACCTGCAGCAGTAAAACTGAGTAATGCTGCAGAGTGGGACAGCATCCAAGGGGAAAACAAATTCCTGTGCACCCAGGAAAGATGGGCAGAGATAAAAAGAAACTCGTAATTTTACATATGGGCGTGTGAGTGGATCCACAGCCTCTGACAGACCTGCAGGGAGGAGCAGCCTTGGGCTCAAGTGCAGCAGCTAGACCAGGACTACAGCACATGATTGGCACTAGCACGTGCTGGCACAAGAGCTGCTGGAAAATCCAAATTTACGACTCTAAGACATGTCAAATGAAAAGGACTTGCTAGAGCCAGCACTGCCAAGCCTCACAGCAGCCACCTGTGAACCAAGAGCTCACCCCCCCCAGGTCTGTGCTATAAACTCAACCACCTGAACCTTCGTGCACAGCTTGTAGGCTAAAGCTCCAGGGGCAGAAGATTCCTTCCTGCAGGTCATACTGCAGTCACAGTCTCTACAGCCCAAAAAGAAGAAAGTCTTTGAGCATCTCCACCTGGGTGATGGGTTATTAACCAAGTCAGCTGTCAACCAGGAGCTGCAGCAAAGGTGAAATGAAGCAGCCAAAAAAACGTACAAGCTGCAGTTCCAAAGCCCTACGATACAGCATGATCCTAACTCCTAATTTCTAAAGTAGCTGAAGCAAATATAACTATTGCTAAGTTTTTATTTGGCAGGAAAACACGTTTCAGCAGTATCCAAGAACAACCCTGAACAATCTAAAGAGTGGGTTTTAAAACAACAGACAAAAACTGTAGCATGATCTAACTGGACTGAAACACAGAGCCTCTAAGCACTCTTTCATTTGTTCAAAAACATAGTTTATTCCACAGAAAAGAGGAGCTGTGCCCATACTCAAACGGTGTATGCAAAGTTTCAGCTCAAGGCAAGTTCATATCTCAGCTCAGACCTGAGAAAAGCGGGGAGTTAAATAAAGAGTATCATCAGACAGACTGCTCAGAACATTGCTATAATTATGCAGAGTACCTAGATGTAATCTTATACCTCACTGAAAAAAAAAAAAAGCACACCACAAACTAGCGTGTTATAGTTGTGCTTTGCCCTAGAGTGAACACGTGCAAACTGTTGATCCTAACAGTTATGTGGAGAATTTTTAAGATATATATATATATATTTTTACATGCTTCAGGAGTAGTGACAATCTAGACACTTCGTATCTGAGCTCTTTCTTGTTCAGGGCACTTTTCTGAAAAGTTATATTCATGAATCATATATTTAAAATGCTAAATGAACAGCAAAGAATTTTGTTTCAGTGATCAAAGAAACAAATACCCACTGGTTTTACCACTGCTGCCAGACAGCTGAATAAAGAATGACTCTGTTACCAGTTCTCCAAACACTTAAATCTATTTCTCTCTGTCTTTAGGCAGGTAAGTCTGGCAGCTTAATCTACAGCGGTCCACTCACAAAGGGAGTGCTGCATTTCCCCCTCATTTAGAGGGGTTTTTGTTGCCTTTCCTCTTCTTTCTGCTTCTTTCCTACCTTATCTAAAGCTGGAAATGAACCTAAACTGTGATGTGAAACTTTGCAATTTAATTTCCTGGAGAAGGTTAAACTGTGTGAATAAAAAAAAAAACTAGACCAGACTGAAATAGGGAGAGTCGTGAGGAGAAGTAGCTCCCACACAACATCACGTAGGAAAAGACAATCATGGACCAAATTCCCCTTTCAGGTATATGAGAGTAACTCTAAACATGCAATTTGCTACAAACAGAATTCAGCCTAAGTCACTATTATATTATAAACTCCAGAGAGTACTGTTAGATTTACTCCAATACTAGGTTATTAGTAGCAGGATTAACATACATGAATCCAAATCCAATATTTGCATCATCTTTGTTCCTAGAATAAGTTTAAATGCTTAAAACAAACCAGATATAAATAGACTGGAAGAGCTAGTAGAGAAACGTCTGTAAATCAGCAAGAACATTACTTTCCACAGAATTAATCAATTTGTTTTAATTTCATTATCAAAGATGACATTATGTCTGAATATGCATTAATATCCAGATTCTGTGAATTTTGTTTAAGGAGATGAGAACAGCCCACGAGCCCTAAAAGGGAAATATTTTGCGATTCAACCACAGCAGAACCTGCACTACTGCACCGCATTTTCCTTTCACACCTGCACCGATGCCCATCCCAAAGCACTCCAGGCAGAGCTGGGAACACCCTGCTCGAATTGAGGGATCACATTAGGAAATGCCAGAGTTAAATGTGGGTTTAACCTCACGTCCCACGACCCTTCCTGGTACCTGGCAGATCCCCACACATCACCCCGGCCCTCTGCTTCCTCTCCATGAACCCGGACAGCAGCAGCTCCCTCCGGTGAGGAACGCGCTCTGGAATGACTGTCCTGGCTGCTGTCACCTGCTCAGCCGCTGCAGGGACTTCTGGTTTCACAGAGCCATCGACAGTGAGGCTAGCTGAACGCGGGATCACTCCTAAAAACAAACTGGAATACAAAGTTTGCAAGTTCTCCCATGAAACTTCTTCTTCCTACGTCTGCCACGAGGCCAGGAAGACTTCTCAGACAACCTAATTTCTCTGGCTCTTCCTTTCAGCCCCAGGTTTTCCACAGTTGAAGAACAGGGATGATGTCTTACAAGTCCTAATTTCAACACACCAAGATTCTTGAATCAAATCCAATTAAAAAAAAAAAATGCAAAGCATTAGTATAAAACAAGACTTAACTGCAGTCCTTTAGGATTTACAACACATTTAAAACCACTTACATGGAATTAATAGGTTATTTTTAAATTTGTGAAAGTTTAAATTATAAATGCTGCTATAGCTAGTGGCAAAGTTAAGAACCAATAAAAGCGCGGATTTTCTAGATTTTTCTTAAAAGGCAGCTGAGTGGTACAGTGAATTACAAAGAGAAGTTACAACACTCAGCCAGAACTCTGCTTTTATTATGTTCTGTCTTATCCAAACTCTGGCACAGAGCAAGGTTTCCTAAGCTCACCTCTCCCACGCTAAAGGATTTTGAAAACAATTTTCTGAAATATTTAATTTATCAGTCTGAAATGCAAGCTTCAGAACTTTAGCACTGCTAAGACTAGAAGCTACAAAACCACTTTAAAAGAAAGCTACAACGTCGAAAATGCATTTACAATCCATCTGGGGACAAAGACGTATCATGGCTTAAAAACACTCCACATGAAACAGAAGATGCCCTTTGCCCCTGTCACTTTTTGGCAGAGGAGTGGTTATCGTTTGAGGAGGAGCTGGGCTGACAGAGCTTCTGAGAATAAGTAAAAACCAGGCATTTACTGGGCACCCACACCAAATCCACAGTGCAAACCTGCTCTTCTGAAGACAGGCAAAACATGAGTGTAACCAGACAGGGGGAGTTTTATAGAATCCCAGAATGGTTTGGGTTGGAAAAGACCTTAAAGATCTTCTAGTTCCAACCCCCTGCCATGGACAGGGACACCTTCCACTGGAGGAAAATGTTATTACCTTGCCACAGCCCAGATACTGCTGCAGTGTGACACCTCAGCACTGAGCAGTATTCCCAACTTGCTACCCCTAAAGTCAGGATAACTGTTATGTGGATAAATCTGATATTGAATTTAACAGGGGTTTACGATTTCCAGCATCTCCAGATCCTTTAAAAGTGGAGTATTAACCTCTTCTTTGAGTGTGCAGTTAGGAAGTGGTCTGAGCCTGAAAAACTCTGGTCACTACTGACCATCAGGGCCGGTCCTCTGCCTTCCCTCCAGCTGGGCCCTCCCACCTCTTCCCTCGCCCTGTGACATCCTACAGGAATATATTTGGAGCTCTAAACCAACAGAGCATCACCCTAAAGCATCTAAATACACACACATTTAGTAGATGCTGGTCAGAGGGGTACCTTGGCTCCCAAAATCACAGAAATGCAGGGGCTGGCACAAGGCAGGGAGAGGGAGCTGAAGAGAAAGGAAAAACAAGAGGCACCGGCCCTCAGAGCAACCGGGAAACCTGGGAAGGCCAAGCCAAAACTGAGCAAGTTTCGAATCCATGCAATGAAGTTAATAATGTCACCAGAAATTAGCTTTGCATTGTCAGAATAGGGAAATTATGTTTTAGACAGTTCACTGAATAAACCATCAGAGAGGCAAGTGCTGATTACTTAGGAAAAATACACATCCCATCTTAAATTTCAGTGGTGTCAGTCCCTTCCCCTCACAGGGAGAGAAAGGGAAAGGTGCCATGACAGCACTGGGAAGATAGATGAATGTGCTCTGGAAGAATTTCAAATGGTGATGGTGAAATTCACTAAAGGAATTGACTGAACCCGTACAGATCTTTTTCCAAATACAATCAAATCACAGGCTAACCTCTCTTCCCAAAACAATCAAAACCCAGCCAAAACCTGAAACCAGAGGGGTGTGAGGCCACAAAGCATTAAAGACAAATTATTCTGAGAGATCAGGCACTAAGCTTCATGTTCACCATCCTGACACTTCTTGCTAATTGAAATATGCAGTCCCTGACTGAAGATAAATATTTTATAGCGATTTATTAGAGTGAAGTAGTTCAGGAATCCATTAACTGCAGGAACAAATTATGTTTTATAGAACAGAAAGTTTTCAAGACAACCTCTAAGAAACAAACCTCAAAAATATTAAAACCAGTCACAAAACCCCCAACCCCACACATGAATTTGACTCAGCATGCTGCAAGACCTTCCAATTATTAAGCAGTTCACAATTTGCTGGCTTTAGATATTCACAGCCATATATTATTCTCTACACTTCTGTGTACTTTACACTGTTTCACCTTTCAAAAAAAAAAAAAGGCAAATACACTGAGATTAAGAAAAGTTTTGTTGATTCTTCAGGGCTCTCAAAGAAATGAAGCTGTCACTACAAAATAAGCTTTCTCTTCCTTGAGTGATATCTTACTCTTTAAATGCATTTATTAGAAATCATCTGTTTTAGTTCTCTGTCAAACAACTTGTCACTGCTCTTCTCACAACAAAACTCTCCAGTTATTCCCTGACAAAAAACCCACATAATGACTGTAAGTCTAAACACATGAATTGTGATCTGAGAGCATCCAACACTGTCTTGGCTTCACCAGGGGTGCACCTGATGCTCAAAGTGTGGACTTCTGTAGTTCTTGAGCATTTTACTCTCAGTATGAAGTGAATCAGTCACAGGCAGAGCTCGGCGTTTGAGGAACATCACTGTGCTCTGATCAGCATCCTTGTAAATGGCAAACATGACTTTGCATCCAACAATGCTCTCCCATATTTTCATATTCTGTTTTGTTCCAGAAGGTCAGCTCCTTGCTTTGCTCAACCTTCCTGTCATCCTACTGTATTCCCTCCGCAGGGTTTTAAGAGGCACAGGTCTGAAAAATCCTCCTACAAACCCTATCAATCCTGCTATAAATTATACCAGATCCTAAACCAGGAACACTCAGGAAGTTTAAGGCCAGGTGGACTCCACTAGCCTTACCTCTTGTACTCATACTCTATCAAAATTTCAGAGATACCCCTGAACTGAGGGGTGTCTTGGCTCTGGCTAAATCAGACCTTCCAGAGGGGTGTCCAGCCTTAATAAAAACATCAAGAGAGACAAAGACCTCATTTTCTCTAGCAAGGAAGTGCCACAAACTGCCCTAAACGTTCTGTTTTGCAGTTGCAATGCTCCTACGAGTAAATCAAGCTCAGCTAAGCTCTTGCAATGCACATACACTCCTCAAGCCAACTTCTGCTCAGTTTCATTTACCTGCGGATGAATTATCATCCGAAAAGCGTGCAACTGAGACACAAAAAGCGTTAAAACATTTAGGAAGGCGGGGGGCAGCTAAATCAGCCTTTCAACAGTGCAGCAGGGAGAACACAACACTAAATACGTTGTTAGCGCAGGGAGCCAACGTGAGAACTCCTGCACGCTGCGAGCGCTCTCACACCTGCAAAAGCAACACAGTTGGACCTGTCTTTGTCAAAGCAAGCTCACAGATCAAAAAGTCTGCTAAACCTTTCGCAGTGTCTCTCCACCCATCACTTAACATTTAAGTGCCAGCCCCGCTTTAGGTCAGTTTTAAAACCATTGTGCAAGAATTACCAGGCAGTTACAAGGCATTAGTGGACTAAGCACTTTCTTCTTTAAATCCAAGCCCAGGAACTGAGACAGAATCATAAAATGACTCTACCAAAGGTCAAAAAAGTCAATGTCAAAACCAAGATTAGAAGCCCTGAATTCCTGGATCCTAGCCCTGTGCTCAAATCCTTTCCCCACCACTTAAAACACGTATTAACAAATGCAGAACTTCGGGCACATGCTTTACTTGTACGCGCACAGGTCACAAGGGGACAGGTATTTCCAAAAAAGCTTGGCCTTACCCCCAAAACGATTATTAAAAGTATTTCCACGAACGTCAACCCTTCCATCCTCTCCTCCTCAGCCCCAAAGCAGTCCCAACTCCTGCCCTCCCTGCTCCCTCTGGCACTTACCAAAAAGCAAAGTTGTGGCCAGTTGTGGATAAAATACCTATATGTGTAAATGGAGTAGGGTTCAGACAGATCTTTGGTGATCAGTCTCATGATATCGGGCATCTGCAGCTCTGACTCATACTGGACGTATCGTATCGTTAGGTCCTCCTCGGGCTGACAGTCCGTTCCCGAGCCTTTCAAACTGCAGGCTGCTGCTAAGGACCCGGAGAGTAGCTGCAGGGACTCCTCCTCCTCCTCCCCTCCTTCATCCCCCTCCTCCTGCTCTTCCTCCTCCAAGCCAGTCTCTCCTGCCAGCCCATTGCGGGCTGCAGTCTTAGCAGCAGCAGTCGTGGTTGTGGCAGCAGGCTGGCTCCTGTCCCCTTTAGCCGGGGGAGAAGGAGGAGGAGAGGGTGCAGTCCTTCCCTGGGGAGGGAGGTGGTTGGCGTGGGGGGACGAGCAGGGCGCTGCGGCGGGGGGCGACGGCTGCTGCTGTCCGGAGCCCATTGTTTTGCTGGCTCGCTTGTTCTCCAGCCCCTCGGGGGCCGCCCCCGCCTCCGAGGCGAGGATCTTGCCCTTGAGGGAGGCCCGCAGGTGCCGCAGCTCGGGGCTGATGAGGCCGTTGAGCTGGTGGTTGTGGTGCGGGGGGCGGTGGTGGTGGCGGTGGTGGTGCCGGTGCTGCGGGCCCCCCTTGCCGCCGTCGCTGCCGCCTCCTCCTCCTCCTCCTCGCTGCTGCTCCCGTCCGCCCGCGGGTCCCTCCTCTTCCTCCTC
>WBMY01017124.1:193566-332835 GCA_013397315.1 Donacobius atricapilla
TTTTTTTTGTGATGCTTTCAAAATGTAGAGACAGGCACTGTGTGGGCAAAGATGCTGTCATTCCACTGAAGCAGCCTGGCTCTGGTCCTCTGCAGCTCCAGTAAATACAAGAAAATAGCAAAGATGTACCTGCAGGTCTGAAATTTCTGCACTGGACTCTGCATTTAGAGAGGAAACGCAACATGTGCTGGCAGAGGTGGGAATGCCAGGTCTGTCTGAGATCCTGAAGCAGCAAATAGAGAATCATATAAAAAATAACGCAGGGTTATAGGCACAGGGAAGGAGGAAATCAGTAAAACCAAAGTGTATGTGCATGCTTCAAAGAGTGTTGTTCAGTTCCCACTGAGGAAAGTGGCTGTCTAAGGGCAGGGTTCGTGCTCAGGGAGGGAATCTGCCATGTAAAAGAGGTTAATGGGGAAAGGCTGCGGCTTGGAAAGTGTTGTAACGAGAGAAATCACAAGAGGGGAGTGTTGTACAGCGCTCCGGCGTCTGCAATTCCCACAGGACTGACCCCATGCCATAATCCAAGTTTATTTTACCAGAGGAAGATACAAAAGTCACCGCCTGCATCTCTTTTGACAGCAGTAACATTTTTCTCCGTGTGAGACAAGGATTTGTGGTGTCAAGATCAATAAGCAGGAGAGCTGCTGTCTCCACCTCTGTAGCTGTGTTGAAACCAAGTGTGAAATGACAGTGAGAGAGGTTTGACAGGTTAAAAAAAGAATACAAACCAGGGATCTGTGAAGGATGAGTCAATCATGACAATATTTATTTCATTTCTTGGTCTTACCTCTTTTTTCATCCTATAAGTGAAATCCTGTGAGTCTTTGATCACTGACTGGGAGCTGGCTGCTCTTTCCCTCTCTACTGTCAGAGGCAGGAAGAAACCATGACTCAGCAGGAGGAAAAGGTGTGTCCATAACCTCATTCTCCTTCTGATAAGGTGCTCTTAAGCTTTTCAGGAAGAGTTTCCTACTGTCTGCTACCCTGCCAAGACTCCTTTTACTTCTCCCTGTCTCTGGAGAACACAGCACCTTGCAGTAGTATTGGAAAAAGCAGTGCAAAGAGCAGAGAAAATCTCTTTCTGTTGTACCCCAGTTTGATGTGAAAAACCTCTTAAGAGCAGAGATGCTGCTTCGGAGATGATTTCATGGAAGAGTATTGGCTCCACTGTGCCTGGCATCTGGCCTGGGAAGCTGATGGGGAATGATTAATTTCAAATGATGCACTGCACTGTGGATAGCTGGAGACAGCTTCCCAAACCTTTACTGAGAACGGGGAAAGAGGGAAGAGTCTGGGGCAAGGTGCAAGTGTGACATCCAGGAAAGCTCAATGTATGGCTGCAGAGCTGATGCTGGCAGCTGATCTCACTGCCCTGGGAGCAGGCCCTGGCACAGCGGGGAGGGTGCTGTGAGAATCGGGCATGCCTGGCTTTCTCATCCATCATTGTTCCCTGCTCCCAGCCTTGCACAAGGAGGGATTTGCGCTTGGGCAAGTCAGTATGTCGATCTCCTTGCGTGAACTGCTCACCCACACACTCTGACCCATCCCACTTGGTTGTGTGAGAGGAACACACTGGCAGGAAATCCAGGCCTTCTTTCTTGCATCAACATTCTTTCACCCATCAACAGTGCCAGGCTCAGTCTGGCCGCTTTGGCTGGGTTTGGTTTATAGCTGTCAAGGAGAACACGGTTACAGCACATTAAAACATCATGTGATGCTGTAAGCGAGCTCGCTGAAAGCTCTGCAAAGGAGACAGACCAAAACTGCAGTGCTTTGGAAAACAAGGAAACCAAACCCAATAATAATCTGCCTAAAACTGATCAAAAGATCATGGAGCAGTTTAGGTCTTTAAAATGCTATCATCTTTTTGGAATGTCCTTTGCTAGTTCCTGATTTGCTGATAGATTCTCTAAGGTGTGAAATAATTGATGAGTAAGTACCTTAAAAAACTGAAGGTGAGGATGGAAATTTAGTAAAATGGGGAGGGTTGAAAGGAGTTAGGGAATTACAGACACATCAGGTTACCTTCAATTTCCTGAGAAATCCTGGAACAAATAATCAAACATTTTGTAAGTATGTAAGAGAAGACAAGGAGATTAGAGACAGTCAACATGGATTTGTCAAGAACAAATCATGCCAAATCAATTTCATTTCCCTCCATGGCAGAGTAACAGGTTTTGAGACAGAGGGGAAAACATTCAAGTTGTGACTCTTGACATTAGTTAGACTTTTGTTGGGGAAGACATAAGCAAGACAAGGAAATGTTGTGAATATGGAGTTATAAAGAGCTGAGTGCAAAGTGTTTCAGAAATTCACCAGGAAGGTGTAAGAGATGTGTCTGACCAGGAGAATTCTGAAAAATGTGACCTGTACGGACAGTGAAGACCGTAATAAACTCCTAGAGAGGGTTATCATGGGAAGCTCTCAAGAACAAAAATCACTCAGCTGATCCTGCCCTGTTACACAGGAAGAGAATAGAAAAGGTTCTTGAGGTCTTTTTGTACTCTCCTTCTATTGAAACTCCAGCTATATAATAACTTCTGATTGCCTGAAGTGGATTTTACACCACAGAATTGCATGTCCAGCAGGAAGCTCAGGCATATCACTCACGTTAATGTCACTGGCAGAGCACTGGAAACAGAATTACAAAAGCATTTTGTGACTCCTGATCTAATTTAGTAAAAGTTATATTATCTGAGTATTAATCAGTGTTCCAGTGTAAAGTGGAAAACTGTGTAAAAACTGTTACTTCCTTCTCTTATAAAACACTACAGAGACAATTTCCCCTTTCAACAGAATTCCCTCAGGGAGCAGAGGGAAAATAGCTGGCCTGGGAAGTGAAACTCCTGCTTGCTCCACACCACTCTGCACCAGAGCTGGGCCTGTCACTCTCCCTTCACCGTGGCACAGATATTTGAGATAACTAGAAACAGAAACTCCAAAGTGCTGCAGGGAATGAGGCAACTTAAAACACCATCCTTGCTAAAATTTATTACTGTGCATGCATAAACCCATTTTTAGGCATTTAAGTCCAGTACATCCAGTTCTGGTATTTTACTTGGGACGGTTCATGACCTTAAGCTTAGATGTGGGTTTAAGTGTATTGCTGGCTGGGATCTCATAGTTTTGCCTGGATTTTTTTTTCTCTCATTCACACTGAATCAATTCCTGATGCCACTGAACAATAACTCAGCTCTGGTTTCCCCAGGGGAGGAATTCAGCTCGTGGTGTGTATTCCACACTGAGGCTCAGTTGGCTCACGCAGGGCCAGGGATAGGCAGAGGTATTTTGCTTTTGGGGAGGAAACCCAAGTTTCCACACTCCCTTCTGAGGCAGAAAAGAGCTGCCCGCAGTGCTCAGAATAGTTCAAGGGAATTTTTTTAATGCTTTCAAAAATATCCTCCAAGTGAGCCTTGGCAGTGTCTTCTGCACCACCTGCTACTGATACTCTGGAAATCAGGAGTGGCTGAAGGAAGATGGTTGCAATAAAAGTTCCCCAGGAATGTCACCTTTGCACCTCTTTTGATGCTCAGCAAAGCCAAAGAAAAAATACCAAGGCACTTTTTGCTCTGAATGCTTTTACTCTGTTCTTTCTTTCAAAAGTCTGTCTGGGGAGGTTTTAACCACAAAGCTTCAGCACAGAGGATGTTTCGTTGATCTTTGGTTTCTGGATGATCTCTGGGTGTTTGTGTTGCTCTGTGCATGCACAGAGTGAGCAGCCAGCACAGGCAGTGCAATGCTTCTGCCCAAAAGCATCAAAGGTCTGGAACACAAGCCTGGTGAGGGCAAAGGGCAGCTGGGCAGCTGAACTTTGTGTGTTTTGTTGGCTCAGAGGGCAGGAGGTAGGGCTGAGGGCATGGTTGGATGGACAGCAGCTGTGGGATATTGGTCACACTCAATGTGTCAGCTGGGCACAAGTTTGTCAGATCCTTCATCAAGAACAAGGTTTCCAGGTATTCCATGCAAACCTCAAAGCCCAAAGGAGTAAGAAGTGTGCACGGAAAAGAAGACAGCCTAATTCAAGAGGCAGAGGAGTCAAACCTCTCCTACAATTACAAATGGGAGCACAGGTTTGGATCCAATTTGGTCTGTGCATCATTTCCACATTTTCAGGTAGTGGTATCCAGTGTAAGTCCTGAAAATCACGGATGGGCACAAGGTGAGCTTTTCTTGTGCCTGTGTGAACACAGAGTGGCCTGAGTTGGAAGGGACCTTAAAGCCCATCCAGTTCCAACCCCCTGCCATGGGCAGGGACACTTTCCACTACCCCAGGTTGCCCCAAGCCCCATCCAGCCTGGCCTGGAACACTGCCAGGGATGGGGCAGTCACGGCTTCTGTGGGCACCCTGTGCCAGGGCCTCACCACCCTTACAGCCAAGATTTTTTTCCTAATATCCAATCTAATCCTACCCTCTGCCAGTCCAAACCCTGATTACACTACATGAGAACAGTCAGTCTTAGGCCCTGGATTGACCATTATTTGGCCCAGAAACGTGTGATTTTGCAATGAGGTCAGGAACTGCAATTTCCTGGTGCATGAGGGGTGTCCAAGGGTTTGCATCAGGACTGGCTGGGCACTTTAGCGCTATGGATGTGTTGGATGCTGCGGACACTGGCCCCAGCCACACAGAGCTCCCAAATCCTGTGTCTGCAGGCTCACAGCCCAGCTGAGCTCACTCCAGCCCCTGCACTGAAGGATCCTTGATTATTGCCTAATTTGAGCCCGGGGACACAGCCATAAGGAGTGGGTGATTGAGTGAATCATGCCTCACTTTCTCTTCCCCAGCACAGCAATTCACCCACATTTGTTCATTACTCAGACTTGTTTGCCAAATAATTTATGCACATAATTTCGGGGTCGGTAATTCATTCACATGCAGCCTGGGTGAGTGTTTAGCAATTGAAATGAGAAAGTCGGAGATGTTTTGTTTGGGCTCACAAGTTTTTGTTTCTTGATTAAACTCTCAAAACCGTGTTGTAGGGGTGACTGCTCGTGTCAGTGAATTCAGAATGTAATTTCTGCATTTACCCTCTAATACACACATACATTCATGATGTCTTCACTTGCTAGTAAACACATTGATTGCAAAGTCTGTGAAAGGGGAACACAAAAGGAGCCTAAATTAAGCCAATTATTTAAAACAATGAAACATATGGATAACTAACCTGTTGTGTGATCTTATAATTCTGTGCAAAAGAAAAAAGGCTATGCTGAAATCTGGCCAAAAAGTAAAGTGATAAAATGTGTACTGGATGCTTTCCAGCATCCTCTGAAACATTCAGGGTGGAAAATGTCAAACTGCTTGAATTTGAATCTTTTAAAGAGAAAAAAATAAGCATCAGAAGTGTAACCAAGAAATCTCCTGGATGTGGTGATACTTAGCAGAGGAATGGAAAGTGATAAATGTGGCACCAGATTTTAACACTGTTGTGTCATGATGGAAATCTGTAACTCATAAATCCTTCTTGGGTACCCCAGTTCTGGTTCCTTTATGGATGTGGAGGGGTATATGTACACATGTGCATACAGGGGGGTGGCAAAAGGCTGCAGATACGGCGGAATTGGGAATGACAACAGTTTATCTGTGCTCAAGAGAACCAGAGGGAAACAGCAACTGAGGGTTTCCAACTATCTGCAAATACTTGGCTCAGGAAGTTCCCAGGAGGAAAATTATTGGAGGCTGAGAGAGCATCAGAGGAAACATCACTTTATGCTCATCCTGCTGCTGTACTTTTCCTAGATGTTCACTTTGGCCAGTGCTGGAGACACGACAAAAAGCGAGTGTGGGTTGGATGAGTCTGGATCTGTGTGGTTGTGGAGCTGGGAGAGGCAGGAGGTGCCTGGAAACCACAGCCTGGCAGCTCTTCTTTCTGTAGCAGGCAAACTGGCAGGGATCACCTGGGGTACTTGGATATACTGGAGACTCTGGAAGATCAGTCACTGCGGAAAGATTTTTAGCAGTTTTATTGCAATCATTTTTAAAAGAAATTACTATATTATGGTGTAAGACGAAAGCCCTGTCAGGGATTTCTAATTGTTTACTGAAAGGAGAGAAAATACAGAAACAATGATCATTTTTCACTGCAGAGAGGTAACAAAGCAGGATCCCCTAAAGGTCTAGGTAAACTCTTCAGGAACTGACTGGAAAAGAAGGGGATTTCTGAGGTGCCATGGCTTGCTGGTATCACATAGTTATGTGGGATGGTTTAACCTATAGATTTGTGTCAAAGGGAGAGAATGTATCCCCACTCCTGGTGACTGTAGGGTAAACTCCAGGGGAATTCTGTGTTGGTAAGTCCCAAATAATAAACATGGGAAAGAATAATTAACTATATCTATGTAATCATAGACTCTGATGGGTATTACCTGCTCAGGAAAGAAATCTGGGTGGCAGTACTGATAACTCCATGGAGACAAGAATTCCCTGCAAAATGCAAGAAGAGAAATAAACCACTAGGCAGAGACAGAGAAGGGAAAATCTGTGTCCTAATAATGTATATTTTTAAAATAATCAGAATTACTAATAGACTTTATGTAGCCAGGTAGCTTCTCTGCTCTCATAATCTCATGGCATGAACATTCACATGTTCCAACCTCCCATGTATTTGTGCAAGAAAATGTGATGCCAAGAACAATGGAGAGATAGGGCTGGTCACTGGTTCCCTTCTGGAGCAATCAGCAGTGACCAGGAGGTTCCTTGACCTTCCGATGAGCCGTATGCCAGCTGTGAGCACTTTTGGAACCAAGTGTTTGTCTTGGCTGTCTAGTTTTTCCCGGATGCCGTGTGGAGCCATGGCCGTGTCCAGGCAGGCTGGTGCAGAGGGCAGCTGCCAACAGAGTTAGGTCTTCATTCACAAATGGAAGATGACAGGGAGCTGCTGCCAGCCCCGATCCATCCTCCCCATCACCTTTGGTGGGAGGGAGATCAGCTTCACACCTAGCCCAAGACTTGGCAGCTCGGCTTGATTCCTTCAGTGGCTCCCAAACAGCTCCGTCCAAATCCCCAAATATCCATAGCAGGGATGTGGGAGTGCTCAGCTCCAAACCAGAGCTCGGCTCCTTGCTGGGAGCCCTCCAGATGGAGCTGGGTGCTGTGGTAATTCTCAGCCCTGTGGAGGTCAGCAGTCACTGGTAGCAGTCTGGATGTGAATTTCAAGGCTCAGAGCTTTGCTCCCAAGCCCCGGCAGACAGAACCCTCTGTGTTGGGTCTTGCAGCTGGTGCTGGCTGCAGAAAGCTGCCCATCTGTGCAGAGGGAGAAGCCATCAGCACTGACTCACTGCTCCACCACCTCCTACTTTTGGCAGAAATCAGCACAAGCAGACTCAGAGGACCCTGGCAGAACAGAGCACTTGAAGTGAGGGGCTGGGGTTGATGCTGAAGGGATGTGACATCAAACCATGCTCAGCGCAGTCATTCCCAGGAAAGTGAGTGGCATCCATGGTCCTGCATGGACCCATGGAATCACTGCATGGGCTCAGGGACGCAGTGCAGGGACTCTCGGTGCCCTCAGTGAGGTGATCTGCTGGAGGGCAGGAAGGCTCTGAGAGGGATCTGCATGGGCTGGATCCATGGGCTGGATCCATGGGCCAAGACCAACAGCGTGAGGTTCAACAAGGCCAAGGGCTGGGTGCTGTCCTTGGGTCACAACAACCCCAGGGAATGCTCCAGGCTAGGGCAGAGTGGCTGGAAAGCTGCCCAGTGGAAAAGCAAGAGGTTGACAGTGGCTGAACATGAGCCCAGGTGTGCCCAGGTGGGCAGGAGGCCAATGGCAGGAATAGTGTGGCCACAGGACCAGAGTAGTGACTGTCCCACAGTGCTGGGCACTGCTGGGGTCACACCTCGAGTGCTGTGACAAGTTCTGGGCCCCTCACTACAAAAAGGACATTGAGGGGCTGGAGCACATCCAGAGAAGGGAATGGAGCTGGGGAAGGGTCAGGAGCCCCAGGAACAGCTGAAGGAGCTGGGAAAGGGGCTCAGCCTGGAGAAAAGGAGGCTCAGGGGGAACCTTGTGGCTCTGCACAGCTCCCTGCCAGGAGGGGACAGCCAGGGGGGTCGGGCTCTGCTCCCAGGGAGCAAGGGACAGGAAAAGAGGAGACAGCCTCAAGCTGCAACAGCGGAGGTCAGATGGACATCAGGAGGAATTTCTTCACAGAAGGGCTGTCAAGCCTTGGAATGGGCTGCCCAGGGCAGTGATGGAGTCCCCAGCCCTGGAGATGTTCAAGAAATTATGGGATGTGGCACTCAGGGCTCTGGTCTGGTTGACAAAGTGGTGATCAGTCAAAGGCTGGACTCAATGACCTTGTAGGTCTTTTCCAACTGTAATGATTTTGTGATTCTGTGAAAGCAGGTATCAAACAACAGGGTGAATTTTCAGACCGGTTTGGCTGACCAAACACAATGTCTGCAGGCACCAAACCCCTAGAGCTGTGGCCCTTGGCTCTCTTTACATGCCCTGACAGACACTTTTTAACCCTGCAGTCTGTGTTCATCCTACAGCCACTAGGTGAAGTTTGGATGGTCTTGCCCTAGAAATGCAGATTCGTAATAAGTAAGTAATAAGTAAGTAAGTTTTTTTTAAGAACCTGAGTAACCAGCCCAGATCATGGAAATACAGAATCATTAAAGCTGAAAAAGACCTCTAGGGTCATGAAGTCCAACAGTTAACACAGCACTGCCAAGGATGAAGTTAGATCTTAAAGACTGGAGAGAAGAACCTCACCCTGCAGATGCAGGGACTCATCTCCAGAGTTTACAGCTTCAAGGAGCCTGAAAATAAAAACATCCTTGGGGCAGAAAATCCCTGCCCAGACATGTAACAAAAGACTGCCTGCTCCAAAATCCCTAATCTTTCTCTCCAGCCAAGAGTCGTGGCTGGTCCTTAAAGACAGGGGGATCCCGTGTGGGTAGGAGGGCAGAGCCAGGACCCTATTCTCGCAGAGGAAGAGAGAGTTTTTAACATCATTGCGGCTAAAAGCTCCTATTTTCCCAAAGCTGGGGTGCAGGCACACTCTTGTGGCTGCACAGAGCCAGTGCACTCTGCACCAGCCGGAGCCGAGAGGACTTTGCTGCTTGTCCTGCCCCTCCCAGAAGGCACCAGCTCCTCCGTTCCACATCCCCGGTGATCCAGGATACCGTGGCAGCCCCCAGGATGCTGTAAGAGCTTTTATCCCGCTCTGGCTCGGAGCAGGGGCTGTGCCCTGAGGCAGTGAATAATTTAGCACTGCGGATATTAACGCTGTGCCGCAGGAAGGAGCCGGGATCTGGGAAAAGGGACACCCCAGCTGCTGGGTTGGGGATGGGGTTTGGGGTCCCCAGTCCTTTAAGAGTCACTGGATTCATGTCACCCCACACAGGGCGTCCTGTGTGACTTTATTTATGCTGGGAACTGCTTCCTCACCCTGCCCAGGTGAGCAGCTTTGGCTGCTCTCCATCTCCCACCCTGCAGCCTTGGAAGTGGACTGTGGGTGCTGGATCTCCTCTGCCTCTGCTCTGTGGGGTTTTGCTGAAGGAGCAGCAAAACCCTTCCTTGCTGGCAGCCTGGGTGAAGCCCATCAGCCCTGCTCACACCTGAGTGACGTATGAACTGTTGGCAATTGGCTATGAAAATCAGGATGTCCCCAAGTGGTGCTGAAAGTGGATTTTTTTCCCTTTCCCTTCCTTTTTTAATTTTTTTTTTTTTTTTTTTTCCCCTTTGCTGTCAGGACATGCAGATCCCATCCAGGCAGCTCCGCTGTGCATTGCCTGAGGTCCTGGGGTCCAAGAGAGACACAGCATCAGTGACCCCACTGAGTTCTTTGCAGTCTGAACAAAACCTCCTTTTCCCCTATTTTGGGGAGTGTCCAGAATCAGGAGGATTCCCCTTGTTTTTTCTTCCCCTCCTTCTCAGCTGCTTGCAGCATATCCCTGCCCTCTGGAAAACACAGAGGCTGTGGCCCTGCTGTACCAACCCCACGGCCTGTGCTGCTCATCCAGACTCTCTGCTTCCCAAAAATCATCTCGCTGTAGCTCTGATCTGTGGGTTTCAGAGCAGGCAGTGTAAGGACAGGGGTCCCTGGGACATCCCTGAGAAAAGCTGTCTCATGCTGCCAGTCTGAGCTACATATGGACGTGAGAAGAGAGAAATGCAGGGGTGTCACCCTGATTTTTTCAGCCTTCTCTTCTGTTTCACAGTTTCATGTTTTGGGTTCTTTCTCACACTCTGGTCTGTAAACACTGGCCAATGTTATTGTAGTTTCAAGGAAAGTTTTCATTCTTGTTCTTAGAGCTATGGACAGCTGATGGACAGTTGTCTTGACCAATGGGATGGGGAGAGGTGTCAATCTTCTCCCCCAGTCCCTGGCTTTTGTAGAAATACTATAGAATGGAGTCAGATTCTTTTAAATAAACTTAGTTTTTAATTCATACCTTCTAATCAAAGTGTGGGAGTGTGTTTGTGTGTGTGTGACGAACTGCATCAGAGGGGAAATAACTGGGATTGAAGTGGAATTACAAATGCCAGCATAAGTTGTCTGCTCTGGATGCATTCAAATGCGTACTTCAACTGCAGGTTGCTCTCTGAGAGGTCCTGGGGTTGTTCCTATGCATTAATTACCTTGTTTCCATTCTGCCCTAGCACTGGAGGGATCGTTTGAGAAAGTTGCATTTAAAAACCACCCCCAAAACTGAACTACCCAAATGCAGCCTTGACCTGTTTGGGAAGTTGTTTGAACAAACACTGGGTCCGTGCCTCATGATGGGACTGTCAGAAAATCCCAGAGACCTTGGATCCCTGAATTAGAGAACCCCAGAATGGTTTGGGTTGGAAAAGGACCCCTAAGTCCATCAAGTTCCAACTCCCTGCCATGGGCAGGGACACCTTCCACTATCCCAGTTTGCTCCAAGCCCTATCCAACCTGGCCTGGAACACTGCCAGGGATTTGGGGCAGCCACAGCTTCTCTGGGCACCCTGTGCCAGGGCCTCACCTTCCTCACAGTGAAGAATTTCTTCCCAATCATACGTTTAGCCCTGTTTTTTTTTGTCAATTTGAAGCCATTTCCCCTTGTCCAGTCACTCCAGGCCCTTGTCCCCAGTGCCTCTCCAGCTCTCTGGAGCCCCTTTAGGCCCTGGAAGGGGCTCTGAGCTCTCCCTGGAGGTTTCTCTTCTCCAGGTGAACACTCCCAGCTCTCCCAGCCTGGCTCCAGAGCAGAGGGGCTCTAGTCCTTGGAGAATGTTTGTGGCCTCCTCTGGACTCACTCCAGTATCTCCACATCCTTCTCAAGCTGGGACCTTCAGATCTGAACCCAGTACTGCAGGTGGGTTTCTAAATATGATTTTTTTTTTATTTTCTTGCTGATGGAAAAACATGGCATATTTGCATTTTTGAGCCTGAATAGTTTTAATTCAGTTTTTTATTTTACAAGCTCAAGAGGAACATTTACTTTGTTTTCACTGATTAGTTATACAATTATTCCTTTCAGATACCACATGAACCATGAACCATAATATTGTATTCTTTGCTAATACATTTTGGCTGAGGTATTTACATGAAAACACAATACATAAATGTAATGAATTTTTCAAATGAACACATTGGTAATATAAAGTAATCTTTTTTTTTTCTTCCGTGCACCAAAAATTCATTAAACTTTCTTCAATTAGCAAACTGACTTTTCTAAATAAGCTGCTGATTGAGCACAAGCCACGAGCTGCATTTGATAACGTTGGATGGTGCCTGTCACCAGGGGGGGAGAGATTATCTCTGCCAGCCCAGGGCAGGCATCTTCTGCTGGATCTGACACCTCTTGAAGGGGGTACCACTTCCAGCTGCTCACCAGTGAGGAGTCAGGGCTTGCTAATGCCTAAATGAGAATAATCTTCTGTCTAGGAGGTGCAATGAAGTCCTGGGCTGAGTCCAGCCTTCAGGCCTGCATCAGCATCTGTGCTGTGGCAGCCAGATCAGGGAGAGGAGGACACTGGGAATGAGGGAGGACAAAACCTGGCTAATTTTCTGCTGGATGAAGGCATAGATGTGGCTGTTCATGTTCCTGCAGAGCTACAAGTGTTGTGGAAGCGTCCAAGGCCAGGCTGGACAGGGCTTGGAGCAGCCTGGGATAGTGGAAGGTGTCCCTGCCCATGGTAGGGGATAGAACTGGATGAACTTTAAGGTCCCTCCCAACCCAAACCATCCTGTGACTCTGTGATTACATTCCATGATGACACAAATTGTTACAGCCTGGAGAAGCAAAGTCATCCTCCTTCTGAAGTTGGCACTGTACTCTTTTATTTATTTTTAATTTTATTAGTCTTCTTTTTATTTTCCGTAGAATGCAGAGGTAGTAATTCCTTTTGTGGACTCCTTTAAATATTCTCTGCAGAAACCAGGGAGTGATGCTGAAATCTTGGTCTCACTGAAGTTCGTGGGGAGCTTGCTTCTGGCTTTGTTGGGGGGATTTGGCTCTGGCTGAGTCTCTTTGTGTGAAGTGGAATAAATCCATCAGGAGTGGAGTGTCTCAGCACAATGAACACCTCCCAGTGCCTTTCACATAGATCACACTGTTATATCATGTGCCTGACCTACTTTGCTTTAATAAGCTCATCTGTGTGCAGCAGAAGATAAGCAAAACCACTCTTCTGACACGAAAATCATCCTGTCTATCAACACGTGTGTGCTGCTCTTGGCAGGGGCTGATCCTGGGCTGATAAGGGCTGGTTTTCCCTCTCGTGGAAGTAAAACTTCCACTGGCATCCAGTGAGGCTCAGACTGGGAGGCACTGGAAAAGGTTGCCCACAGAAGCTGTGGCTGCCCCATCCCTGGAAGTGTTCCAGGCCAGGTTGGATGGAGCTTGGAGCAACCTGGGATAGTGGAAGGTGTCCCTGCCCATGGTAGAGGGTTGGAACTGGATGATCTTGAGGGCTCCTTCCAACCAAAACCATTCTGGGATTCAGTGACTTGACCCTGTTATAGGAGAGGGAAGGACAAGCAGTCAGCTTCAGGGCCTGGCCATGGCCAAAGAGCAAGGAGTGGGATCAATGGTGGGATTCAAAAATTACATCAGGTTGTTCCCCGTGTTGGCATACACAGGGCTCAAGTGTCCATCTCCTCCTGGATGGGCCATGAATGTTTCTCTTTGAACACTTTCTTTTCCTGGTGCAGCTCCCCAGGGCCACCACGGGGCCACCCAGGGTTGTTGCTCCCATGGCACAATCCAGGCTCTTGCTCCTGCTGAGCATCCTCGTGCTTGGGTTTCCCACCAGGCTGAAGCTGAGCACGGGCAGCCTCATCTCCAGCATCTCTGCTTCTGGATGGACAGGATCAGAGAATCACAGAATATCCTGGATTGGAAGGGACCCACAAGGATCATCAAGTCCAACTCCTGGCCCTGCACAGCCCCAAGAATCCCCCCCTGTGCCTGAGAGAATTGTTCAAATCCTCCTTGAACTCTGGCTGACTTGGTGCCTGGACCACTTCCCTGGAGAGCCTGGATCTCCATCCTAGCCAAAGATACGATGATCCCTTGGAAAATCCCAGCCTTTCCTGGGACAGCTTCCCCCACGAACTGTGCTAGATATGTCAGGGTGGGTGTTATGGCTCCCACTGTCAGAGGCATCCCTGAGACAGCCCCTCTGAGTTCAAAGCGCTTCAGCAGTGCAGAAAAGCTGGTTTGGCTCCCAAAATAGCTCCTGCACGCGACGCGGCGAATGACAAAGCTCATTACCCAGGTCACGTTCTGGGGCCTAGCCGGCAAATTCCTTTGTGAGAGAAAATCCTGCTTGCTTTGGAATGCCCTTGACCAGCCCCAAACCTGCTTTTCCTGGGCTGGGAAGAGATGGGAGCACAGACAGGTCTGGCTGAGCAACAGGGAGGTAAGCATGACCCTTGTCGTGAGCATGAGCACAGGACCAGGATGCATCTTGTGGTGCCCTCCCTCTTTCTTTTGTTCTTTTTTTTTGCTTTGCTACTAGATTTGGGCCAGTATTTTTATCTCTGTTTCCCTCTTTATTTATTTATTTGTTTGTTTATTTGTTCTTTTCTTTGCCTTTTTTTTTTTTTAAACAGCCAGAAGATGGGAAAATAAATAAATAAAGCTAGCAGTGTAGAGGAAAGAGATTTGGATTTCACGTGCTCCCTGTTTTGGAGACACAGGGATTTTCCAAGTGTTGCTTTGATTGACTGAGCCTTGAGGATGAGAGGTGGAAAAGAAAGCATCATTTCAGCCACTGGAAAAACATGATTGGAACGTTCTGTATGAGCTTCATCCCAGCTCTGATCCTGACTTACCTCTATTTTCTCACCTGAGGTGCAGCAGGACAACCCAGTGTTATCAGGGTCTCAGGGCCTGGTCCTGGCTCTGTTGGGACCAATGGATAGGTGCCTGTTCACAGGACAATGTTCCTCCAGCCTGGAGAGCTTCATGGTTTGCCCTGACCCAAACTTTCTAAAGGTCTGAGGCTGCTGCTATGAAAATACTGGTCTGTGACTAAAAGCAAAGAGCTTTCCTCTGGAGCAGGGGAGAAAAGGAGCAGCAGCTTCTAGGTGGAAAAGACATGGAGACATAAATAGCGTCTCTGCCAGCCTCTGATTGAAATAGCTGCTTGCAGGGTGTCATCCATGGAAAAAACTGTTATTTTTCAGCCACCTGGCAACAGCAGCCGTGACCTACAAGCTGCTTCTGGATCCAACAGTTGTGCTTGGGAGGAAGGATCAGGTTTGTTCATGCCAAACCAGTTTAGGGCCCTGCAAAGCAAAACCCCAAAGCAAGAACATGAAAATCAAGCACAAGTTTAAGAGCTTTGCTGAGTGGGGCTGGAATATCTCCCCTCACTTACAGGCTTTGAGGACCTCATCTTCTCACCAGGCTATGGTGGAAGGCAGCCTGGTCCACTTTTGGTGTTAGTGTGCTGAAGCAGCTCTGAAGGTGAATTTAACCCTTCCTGTTTTGCCAGTGAGATGGGAATGCACCATGAGAGCCCGCAAAGGTTGTTCTGAATCCTGGGAATTGGATGCCAAGGTCCCTTCAGGGTCAGCAGTGCCTTTGTTTGCCATTCCTGATGTTAACATTTGGTCCTGTGGGACACCTTGGGCTCCAGTTCTTTCTGGTTAATCACAGCCTTTGTGCAGTCTCCCCTTTGCTGGGGGGGAAAGGCTAATGCAGCCCTCACTGTGCTACAGCTGCTGGCTGGGAATTGTCAATAGGTCATAAATAAATCCACCACTGCACAGGAAAGACAATGAGATTATACATCCTCCTACTACTGCCAATTACAGTAAGAGCAACAATTATAAGGTAGCACTCCTACAGCTACCCCGGGGAGAAAATGAGAGGAAAATGTTCCATTAGCCTAATGAAGAGAGAGTGCTGGAGCTACAGTCAAATTTTCTCACTATTAGCCCTGACTGTGTGCCACTAACACACGAGGGAAGCAGGAGTCATAGGGTAACAATTAAAGTTGCTGGCAATTAACCCCTGCCACGTGCATGCCTCTAATCTGATGAGAAAATTAAAAAGAGGCACGGTTACATTTTCTCACCGTTAGTCCCCAGAATGCACTAAGTGGCATTTGCAGGTGACAATGAAGGTTTGTCACCACTGAGGCCTGGGAAGTGCCACGGGTGCTGCAGATTTGGTGTTAAAAGGCTCTTGGGAGCTCCAGGGTGAGGAGAAGCCGTGTGGAGATGGCTTAAACCCCTTCTATTTAACACAGAGGAAAGAGTTACCGCTGCATTTCCTCATTATCCCGGGGAAAGGATGGAGCCACCGTGGGGAATTCTCTGGTGTCCAGCCCCTGCGACAGCTCCAGAGGAGAAAAAAGAAAGATCAACTTTGGGAGTAGCAGTGGGAAATATAAGAAACATCTTGCTGGATTGATATTGGCAAAAGGACAACCTGAGCCCTGGCTGACAACACCCACTGGCCATGCCAAGGGCTGCTTCACTTCTCCTGGGGTGGTTTGGTCAGGGCAGCCCAGTATTTACCAAGGTTTCCTGAAATGTTGCTGTTTCCAGGACTTTTTAAGGGAAGAGAAAGACTGATATCTTGAAAACCTGCCCAGGGCAAGCATTAGGTGTTCTGATGTTAAATGATGGCTCCTGAGGTGTGCTGCAAAGCCACAGATCAATTTTCAGATCAAAAGTTCTGGACTAAAATTCCAAACCCACTCGAGCATGGACCCAGGGCTGCTCTTCAAATTCCTCATTTCTGCTGTTGCCTCTGTGTCAAGTTAATATTAGCTTGAGGATCACGGTCAGGAGACAGATTGGCATCTGGCTGGGGGATTTGGCCTGGGATGGGAATTGGCTGTATTTCCACACCCCATAAAACGTGAGAAGGGAAAAATCTGCTTTCGGACCTCACACAGACTCATGGTGTTGGAGTATCTCAACGCCGCTCGGGCTGTAACAGAATTATCCTCAAAAAGCCCCTCTGTAGGGGATGTCAGGACCTTCCTGGGATCACTTACAGATCCTTCCCTCAGGGGAACAACAACCATGCCTTTACTGAGGGGCTCCTGGCCAGGCAGCTTTGGTCTGGAAGCCACATCCTGGAGCAGGAGCAGGAATTAACCTGTGATGTTGTTATGGGGTTATGGGGTCTTCTGTCTGCAGCTGCCCCTGTTCCATCTGTGCAGGACTATGTGCACTCTCCCCACATCCCAGGAGGGTTTGTGGCACCTTCCCAGCGCAGGTTTTTAAGCTGGGAGGGTCAGCTGGACCATCCCATCTCTGCCACGGGAGGGGCTGTAAAGGCAGGAAAAGGAGCCCCTTGTGCCTGAGCTGGGCATGGTTCCCAAACAGCCCAGGATCCCTGGAACCTCCCTGAGGCACCCTGGGCACAGGCTGGGGCCTCTTCAGTGCCATCCGGGCACTGGGATATGCAGCTCCAGCTTCTCTGGGGCTGAGGTACCCACCCGGAGATGCTCCTGCCTTGCCATTTTGGGGGGCAGCCATGGACTAAGCTGTGCTAATTCCCTTGTACAGCTTTAGATCATCCTCCCTCAAGCTGCACTGGACCACGCTTTCCCTAAGTTGCTGCTCAGCAAAAGGACAAAAAGCAGTTTTTGCCATGCCTACAAACACAAAAAGGCTTTCCATCCATCCCTCTCCTTGCCTTTCTTTCCCACTGCGAGCTCTCTGCCTCCCGAAATGTCCGTCACTGCCACAGATTTACTTTATTTTTGGTAACTCGTTTCTGAGTTTCAAAGAGAACTTGGCATCCATTCATTAGTGTGACACTGGGAATGAGAAGCAGGGTGGGAGTCTCAGAACCAGCAGAGAGGTTTGGAAGCACAAAGGAATGATGGCTAAATCCTAATTACCTGCTCAGAGAGGGTGTCTGGGCTCAGCCCCTGGATGATTTGTTGCCTGAGTGATGCTGGGGCAGGAGGGAGCTGGGTGAGGACGATGATGGCTCTGAGACCACATTGAACTCTCCAGAGAATCCTTTTCATGAGTTAGAGGTGGTGGGGCTAAAAACTTCACTGCTCTGAGTGATTTGTGTAGTAATTTCCGAGCTGACATGCACTGCATGGCAAATCTGATTTCCACTTTTAGCCCTGTTAAGAGATAAGGAACAGTGATTATTATAATTACGATGTGGTTACTTTATTGGTTAAATTAACATTTCGTTGTTGGGGTTGCTGTGCAATATACAATATTATTTTACCTACTGTGCCTTCAAAGTCATCTTGTCACAGCAACAGCATGGCAGCATGGAAAAAGCCTTTTAACAAGTAGGTAAATACATGCCTTTGGGGTAGGCAGAGCAATAATTATGTCTGCTTCAATACATTTGACAGTGGAAAAAAAAAGCTAAAAATAAGTTGAATCAAAAATGAGAGAAAATATTGAATGCTTTAAATAAGGCCACTGCAATTAAAAAGGTGCAAAGTATTTAATACAATGGCCTTGCTCTTTGGATCAGGTGTCAGGAGTCCAACTACTCAGACTGCTGGGTTGCTTTAGGTTCACAAGGGTGTCTAAAGGGAACTACAGCCCTTCTCTGGGGATAAAGGGAGATTTATTGCAAATCCCACCTAGAATTGAGCAGGTATAGAATCGCAGAATGGTTTGGGCAGGGACACCTTCCACTGTCCCAGGCTGCTGCAATCCCCATCCAGCCTGGCCTTGGACACTTCCAGGGATCCAGGGGCAGCCACAGCTTCTCTGGGCACCCTGTGCCAGGGCCTCACCACCCTCACAGGCAAGAATTTGCTCTGTATATCTGACTTAAATTTCCTCTCTTTCAGTCTGAACCCATTTCTCCTTGTCCCATCACTGCAGTTCCTAGAAAGAGCCCCTCTCCAGTGAGCTCATTTTGTTCCACACGTGGCCATGAAGAAAAGAAAGCCAGGAGACACCTTTCCTCTCCGTCCTTTCTTAGTGCATGATGATGCTCCAAGTTTTCCTGCAGAATCCAATACAGCTGGGCAGGGACAGGAGTAGGTTTTTGCTTGGGCAAGTTGTTTAAGGTGAGATTTTTGTGGAATTTGATGGCAGCCTTGTGCCAGACACAAAGCAAAGATGGGGAAGAGGTAACATGGGAGGAAAATGACACAAAGGATATTTTATAGAAGTTTTGGGCTTTCAGGAGGAAAACAAAGCCACATCTCCTTGTAGGCATGTGAGTCTTGCAGCAGAAGCTTTGCTGGCCAGAGTGGCCTCATTGCAGCCCAAGCTGGTGCAGCTTTGGAGATCAAATGGACCTTGGTCATCATCCAAGGGCTGGCTGAGTGTGACAGCGACCCCCCAGCATGGGCTGGAGTTGTTATGGCTCATTTTTTGCTTCCTGGGGAGAGCCAGAGTGAACATCCAGTGTTTGCTGCAGGGCTCACCTTGCTGCGTTTACCCTCCTCCTGCTTCTGGAATGTGAGGCAGGAGAGATTTTGTGGCCCATGGAATGATCCAGTTTGGGATCTACAGGCAAAAGATCACCCTCAAAAAGCTCCTGCCTTTTTAGAGAAAGGTGGCCAAGGTCAGCCAGCACACAAACCCTACCCCTGGGACCAACACTCCCCTTGCTGATGGTCTCTCTGGTCTTTCCTTCCACTCTGCCCCCAGATACCAAGGGGAAGAGAAGGAAAGCACCGAAAAAATAGAAAAATTCTTTCTCTGACCAAGCACTCCCTCAGCTCTTGTCTGTGGGCCAGCAGGCATGAGCAGCAGGAGAGAGTAAAGGGATTTGGGGCTTAGCTTTCCCAAATAATTGACAAGGACAGAGCTGGATTTGAGGTCATTACTGGGGAAAGCATCAACATCAGCCCTGCTCCCTGCTATGTGCCTGTCACGCGAGATCCAAGGGGGAGGGTGCCAAGGGGGATTGTCCCCCTGTGGCAGCTGTCCCAAGGGTTTTAGGGCAGAGTCCTGGAGATGGGGCACCCCACTGGGACATCCCCAGGTACAGGAATCTTCACGGGACCAGCACTGCCACGAGAGGAACTTCATCACTGTGATTGTTCTTCCAGTTCAAACCATTCAATTTGCTGGGCATTTTCCCTTTTCCCCAGCATTTTAGCCTACAGGTACATAGGTGCTTTTTTATCTATAAAATAAAGTCTGGGGCATAATTCAGAAGAAGGATATGTCATGATGTTCTTGTGATTTCCCGCTCGTGTCCATTCCCCCAGTAGAGATTCCTCTCCCTCTCCTCCACAGCTCACTGAAAATCAAAAAAAAAGTTCAGTGAAATTGCAGCTGTGAACCTGTAATTATTCTTTTTACAAACTAATGAGTTTCCAGTGAATATGGGGCTACACAACCACACACAATTAAACAATGCCCACACACAAGTTTGCATCTCGTGCAAAGCATTGATTGGACACTTTGAAATAATTATTTGCTGTGTGCCCTGGTCTCCATGAAGGAAAGCAGCAGGACTTTTGCATGAAGAACATGGCAAGTCAGGCATATAGATAAAATGACAATGTTTTTGAAGAGAACTTAATTTGGAATCAGAAAAAAATACCCCATAATGCGCTTTTTCCTTAAAAGGAGTCCTTGGGGGCAAAAGCTTTCTCCTGAGGGTAATCTTCAAAATCTGACTATCCTTTTCTTAGGCTGGGAGCAGGAAATATGATTTTATTGTTTTTTCCCCCATAATAAAATGCTTGTTCCCACTACTCTCCTCCCCAAAAGGCGCAGCCCATCCCGAGCGGCCGAAGATGAGACTAATCTACCTCCAGCACACCAATAAATAAAATGTAAATGTTTGTCATAAGAATGCCTCCATTGTCAGCACCATCCCGGGATTTTTCAACCTTTGACTCCCAGCAGTGACCGGATGAGTAGCAACAGCCGAGTGCTGAAAGAATTTTTCAACAGCAATTTGCTTGTTCCAATTTGCTTTCCAGGGCTGCTGCTCAGGATTGCTGGCCGGGGCTGTAAAAGGATCTCATCCTATTAATTTGGCCCAGCTTCCCCTCTTGTTCTCGTCATATTCAGTTTCTCTGGGAGTTCCAGTGAGTAAGTTAATTGAATTGGAAGTGCCACCAGGCGCTGGCTGGCGGATCTACGGTTTCATGTAGGAAAAGCGGCTCCCGCCAGCCACAGAAACAGATACAGGCACCTGTTGAGGAGGTGAAGAAATGTCTGGAGACGGTTTATTCCCGTGGCAATAGCCCCCAGTTCTGCTCTCAGGCTGGTCAGACAATACAGCTCCCTTCACCTGGCATCCAGATCCCTGGACAAGCACGGAGGAGGCTGAGGAGCAGCGTGGATGTGTTGGTGCAGGGCTTGGGAGTGCAGTGATTTTGTAGGAATGGGCTGATGTTGTCTCTGTGGCTCCGAGCCAAACGTGTCTATTTCAGCAATGCAAACTGTTATTTTTCCTAATTGCCCTGTCTGCAATCCCAGCTCACCCTCTGGTTTCAATAAATAAAACCAGCCTGACAATGATTCTACTGGCACTCAGTAAAGTTCAGGGATAAGTGTGGACACGCTTTTTCTGCCAGTGAGTGGAAAAATGGAGGCAAAAATCAGTTCATGATTACTATTGCTTTTTTAGTGAGGTTTAGCGGTGAAAGGTGCATAATATTGCATTCCTGAATCTTGAAATTGGGAAAATTCTTCTGAAAACTGGAAGAAAACTTGAAGAAGTCCTGCCAATGGCAAAGAGATTCCTCAGAAATTTGTGAACATAATCTTGAGTCTGTTTCTAAGCTTTGCTCAGATTGTTGTAGCCACCAGAGGTTTTCGCAGAGTGAAGGACCTCTGCTCACCTGGGCCGTCCCAGGGAGCTGCCCTGGCCTGGGATGAGGCTGGATCTGCTCCAGGCCCGGAGGGGACAGGAGCTGCTGTGGCATGAGGCTGAGAATGTGATAACAAAGTCATTCCCAACCTTCTCCCATCCCCAGAATGAAGCCAGACTCTGAGGAAATGTCTGCCTGGATGAGAAACACACGACAGAATTAAATAAAAACGGGTGAGGACGAGGGTGGCTGAGTTGAAGGAGCAGAGTGAAGATGTTTGCAGCGCTCACGCAGCAAACCAGTCACACCAGTGAATCACAGAACCGTAGGAAGGGACATTAAAGCTCATCCAGTTCCACCCCCCTGCCATGGGCAGGGACACCTTCCACTATCCCAGGCTGCTCCAAACCCTATCCGGCCTGGCCTGAACGCTTCCAGGGATGGGGCAGCCACAGCCTCACCATCCTCCAAAGGAAGAATTCACTCCCAAAATCCCATCCAGCCCTGCCCTCTGTCAGTTTGAATCCATCCCCTCTTACCCCGCCGCTCCAGACCCTTGGTGGAATGCCCAGAAGGGAACTGGAAGAAGTCCGAGCCGGCTCCATCCCTGCTGCTGCCGGGCGGGCTCGGGGCTGCAGCGCTGGTTTGGTTCGGTGCCACCACAGGGGGGCAGGAACGGCCTTTGGAGAGCACCGGGAACATCACTCAGCCTTCCCAGGAATTCCGCGGCAGCGCCGGGGCCCGCGGAGCTCGGCCTTTATCAATACCGCCCTGCCCTTCCGTGGAATTGGGAGGCTGACCTGCTGCGTGTAAAGCAGAGCTCTGGGAGGTGGTTTCTCCTCTGGAAATGCTGCTGGGGGCTGAAAAATAGAAATCAGCCACATTGATGTTGGGGGATGCCTCCTGGTTTTGAACAAACCCCTGTTTATCAAGCGATTAACCATCAGATTACTAGAAACAATTCGTTTTTAATGTAATCAGCATAGGATATCATCCTATATTACATATTTGATGAAAAATTTTTATTGCTCAGTTTGGGAAAAACAGCCAGCAAGGCTGACAAATGCCATTCAGCTGTTTTGCCATATTTCCCATCTTATTTATGTACTTATATATATATTTATTGTATAGACACGAACACAGACTCACACAGATATCATGAAGCAGCAACACCCCCTCCCCACTTTTCTTTTTGCTCAAAACAGGATGGAACATTTTCTGACTCTTGTACAGATACAACCCAATCGTCTATATAATTTAATGTAAATTAAATTTTCTAAAATTATTTTCCAAATAATTTAATTTAGCTAAACCAAGTCATCAATTATCTGTCGCTGATGAAGAACTACAGAGACCAGTGTGGGGTTTGTGGCTCTTTGCTTTGACTGCTTGCAGTCCCCCCGTATTTATTATGCAGACAACAATTCGGGCTTATTTTCAAATATAAATTTCCCTCCCTCACTGGCTCATTGCAGAGTTCATATAGTCAATAAAGCAAATACAGAAAACATTTTAAAACCCTCCCATCTTATTTTTTCCTGACTTGTAAGTGGGTAAACTTCCCTTGGAAAGCACATGTAACATTATATTTGCTAGAAAGACCCTAAAGCCTTCTGGACTATCACGTTACTCCAGAGTCTGGCATTTCTTAAAAGGGATTTCTTTCTTAAAGCCACTACACTGTAATGGCTCTTGAGAAGCTGTTACTGTCTCGAGTGCAAATCCTTCTTAGTTTGTGTATTATTGACCTGATCAAGTGTGATGGGGGCCTTCGATGTGCCTTCGGGGTGGATTTTGAGGCTGCGGAATCCCACGAGGAAATTTTCATTGGAAATTAAAATTTCCCTGCCCGTGGCTGGCACGGGGTTGGAACTGGATGATTTTTAAGATCTCTTCCCGCCCAATCCATTCCAGGATCCTGTGATTCTGTAATATGGGAATAAATGAGGAGGGGATGCAGCTGGGGTGGGGGGACCCCAGGACAAGCTCCAGCCCCTTCGTGTGGAAGAGCTCACCCTGCAGAGCAGCTTTTTTTAAAAAATCCCCATTATTTCACATAAGGGAGTAAAAAAATAACAACACAGATGAAGGATGGTTTACAGTTTGCCCGTGGGGTGGAGAAATACCCAACAACAGCCCCGGTTCTGCAAGGACTTACGAGCACAGCTATGCTTTAGGAGGTTGATTTTAACAGATTCTACGGACAAGGAATTTGTTTAAGCAACTGCCTGATACCTCAGGATGGGTAAAGTCCTAAAACCGAAACAAGATAATTTTCCTCCCCTCTCTTAGGCCTACTTACAGACAAACAACCCCCCTAAAAGCAGCGAGTTCTGAGTGGGAATCCCCCCAGCCACTTTCACCACCACGGGGAGAATCCCACAGATGATTTTGTTCCGCCTTTCCCCTCGGACAGGGAAATGCAGCTTTGTGCCCAATCCCGTAATCAGCTTCTCACGGGCTGACCCAGCTAAGCCCCAGATCAGGACCGTGCTCCCCTGGTCGCTGTAGCATTTTTGGAGTTGATGCTGCTACAAAATGATGTCATAATTCAGCTAAAAGGGAAAACATCTCGGCGAAGGAATAAGCAGAGTAAGAAATTGCTTCATTTCAGATGTCAGGCAGCCACACAGCAGTTGCCTGATTTTTTTTTATCATTATTTTTTTTATTTTAGGGAATGATTCTGTCATCTGCAGTGATGTATTTTCTTTCATAAATGGGTTTTGCCACAAAATTTTACACCGCGCCTGCTGGAGGTATAAATGTGCATCCAGCCATATAAACCTGTCCCAAAATGATCCCAAAGAGCCCCGGGAATGGCAGCAGTGAAGACCTGGTTTTCCTAAGACAAAGGGCAAATTTAAAAAGGGATGCTAATTAACAGCCCTCCAGTTAAAAAAGAGGTTGGTTTTTGGTTTTTTTTAAGAATTACATCTTAAATTCCAACAAATCAGGTTTAGGAGGGACTGAAAGTGAGATTGATCCCTCCCACAGCAAAACTTTCTTGTTCTGATGTAATTTGGGTGCTTAGCTCTATTATCAATTTTTAAAACAGATGCATTTATTACATATGTAATATTAATTTATATATTGTATCTATTATATGTGAAGAAATATATATACCCGCTGGAGAAGTGCAAAAAGGGATTTTTTAGCAAAAAATGAAGAAACAATAGCTCGAAATTGGGCGATATCCTCTTTTCCGAAAAGCAAAGCTCTTTTCCACAGTGCCACGCGCTGATCTGAAATAAAGAGGCAGCTCTGGAAGAGTGACAACCTGGCTGGAAGCGGGCTCAGGACAAAAATATCCCCAAGGAGTGGGAACATCTCGGGTCGGGAGCCGCCGCCCGGTCAGGACCAAGCCCCACTTGGTATTCAATTGACTTTCTAACTGGGGAGACAGGACTTTCCATCTTCAAATACTGGGAATAGATTGCATTCCTGGCCCTTCCCTTTGAACGGCTGGGGAGAATAAACGCAGAGCCCGGCCGTGTTCTGGTGATCTCCCTAATCTCGGTTGCACTTTGTCAGGACGAGGTAACTGGTAGTTAAGTGAAATACCTTAGATCAAAGGGGGATTAATCGCCAACTGAATCCTTGCTGAATAAACCTGTCATTCAAGAAAATTATTTCCACTGAACTTAGCAGAGGATTGAAGGTATTTGCATAACAGGGACCCCACCGTACTTCAGCCAGGTTAAAAGGTTCAGAATTCAGGCAGTGTTTAGCTTTTTGGCTCCTTTTCCTTTCAGCGGCCCTGTACAATGGTTTTTAATCTGATAATGCAGCTAACTATCTAAATGATGTCAGAACAGGAAAGTATTGCAAAGTTTGGCTGAGGGATGGATCAATTTCACTTTCAGTAACTCCTAAATCTGATTTGTTGGAATTTAAGATGTAATCCTTAAAAAAAAAAAAGAAAAGAAAAAAAAAGAAAAAAAAATCCCTTTAAACTGGAGGGCTGTTTATTAACATCCTTTTTTTTCTTTGACCTTTGTCTTAGGAACACCAGGTCTCGCCTGCTGCCGTTCCTGGGGCTCTTTGGGATCATTTTGGGCATGTTTAGACCATTAGTGATGCCCACAGATTCATATGCCAAAGATCAGGTGGATCTGGGCAAACACAGAAACAGATTTTCAGGGGTTTTGCTTTTCTTTTTTTTTCTTTTNCCCATTTTTTGGAGGTAATGCTGAATTTGTATGCAAGTCAGAGGGAGATAATTAATTAATGGGACCCAATAGGCTCCCATCATCTTCTAGGATCAGCCCTTGGAGGAGATTTAAGCGCCACAGCCTCGCTCAGGGTTTGTTGAGGGGTTGTGGCAATAATTTTAAACCTCACAAATTATCCCTGTTTTAAGGCAGTTGCTTATGGCTGGGACTTTTCATTGGGAATTCATTTCTCCAAGAGTGAAGAGGGGCCCTGCCAAGGCCGGAAGGCAATGGCTTTTTAATCTGTGCTATAAAAATTCAGAAAAACTAATAAAAACTAAAACATATATATCTATTTCTGGAGAGTACTTTATGCCATCTCCCTCTCCAGCCTTCCTGGGGCTCATTTGCAAGGGCTTCCACCTCTCCTTCCTTTGGTGCATGTGGAATGATGTCAAGCTACATGGAGGACGTCAGGTTTCATAATCAGATTTGGACAATAAATGGAATTTAGGCACTTCTGCATCCAGCCCGAGCCCGACACCATTCATTCTTTCGGTGGGCGCAGTTCATATTCATCACAAACTCAAAGCATCTTTCAAGTTAAAAAAATCACAAAGAATGGTTATCAAAGAAAATGAATAAAATCCATATTGAGATAATTTTTTAGAAAATGATTGAAGTTTTAACCCAAGAAAGGACTCTTAGGGTTTCTTATAGCTTAGAATAAGAACATGTCAATCACGATTAAGCTTCTGGAATTGGAATCCCTTTGAAATGCAGCTGTTTCTTCTTTAATTGTGGCAGCGGACTCAAAAGAAAAGAAAGGTCCAGCCTTAAAGATGAGTAAGGAATACAAAATAGCTCAGGATTAGTTGTGGAGTTCAAAGGTCGCTAATTACACTAAGGAGTTCCCAGACACAGGGAAAACATTAAACAGGTCACCTACCAAACGGGAAACAGACTTTGACTTCAAAAAAATAAAGAAAAAGGAAAAAGAAAGGTCTTGAAGAGATAGGTTTCTAGAGAAAAATCAAAAGCAACCAGCTGATCTCACTGGGGAGAAAATGGGTTGGGTTTAGTTCTCTGCTGTTATGTGTCTCTACAAATGGCATCAGGCTTTCAAAAAATTATCTAGAGCTCGACCAGGTTTCTTGGGGGCCACGAAAAAGCAAGAAGGAGAAGAGGGGGCAGGCCTGTGGCTTAAAATATCTGATTTTCAGTTGCACTGTGGGTCAGGAGTCCTTGGGAAAAAAAGCACCCCTGAGGGTTGAGAGCTCCCTGTAGTATTTGTCTTGATTTGCTGAGGCTGTGGCGTCCTGGAGGACAGGATCTTTAATGCACTTGGAAGGTGCATCTTTAATGGAAGCCTTTGGCAGAGCCCTGCGGCCCCTTTGAGGACAGTGAGGTTTGGTTGGGGGAGCAATGGGCCATCCCAATCCTCACAGCTCCTCTCTTTTCCAGCTCCTCCCTGGCCCCCTTGACCTGGGACAGGCTGGTGGCACTGCTGTCCTCCCACACAAGCAGCACTCCAGTTCCAAGGATGCTGGTTTCCTTGGAAAGCTGCTTGGGAATACTGGCTGGGTGTCCTGTCTGCTGAAGGGCTGCAGTAAGCAACCACCCCGTGGTCCTTTGGGTCTGGGTGTGTGTGAAGAGAGACAGTGCTTTAATGCCAGCCTGCTCACAAGAGACAGAATCCCCATTTTTAGGGGAAAAGAACCTTTTTTTCTGTCAGGTCCTGCTCCCCTGCACGGGGAATCATCACCTTATTGAATTACCTCCTCATTCCTGCAAAAATCAGCAGATTGGTGCAAGGTGAGATTTGGGGAAATAAGGAAGAGGAATTTTAGGTGGCAAATAAGTGGCACCTATCCCCATGCTGGGGGTCCTACTTGTGCCCCAGGATGTCCAGGGGAGTCACAGTCAGAGTTAAGTCTCTGTTCCCTGCACCTGAATTCTTGTATTGGGTTTGTGTGGCAAGATTTTGGTAGCAAGAGGGGAATACAGGCATGGGAACAAAATTTAGAAACAACCCCAAGGTGCCCCTGTGGGATTCCCACTGACAGGCACAGAGAGCTGCAGCAGCTCTCCCGGGGAAGCTTGTACTTCCTAAATTAGGATCCACAAAATTCCCATCTAATGTCTCACTTAGGATTGAGGGCTGCAGGGATTTTCTGCCATGGTGCTCTCAGGATGCGCTCAGCTTTGTGGGGGCTTGGTTTTCCCCACTGTAAAAGGTGTTGGTAGTACCCTTTATTTCATCTGTCCCCTAAGGATGAGAGCACAGGGACGTGGTGGTGAGGGAGTCAGCAAAAGCAGTGAGGGACAAACATGGACTTACAAACTCTCTCCTGGCTTAAATCTCAGCAGGGCTTGTACAAACAGGACACAGCGTGGCCAGTCCCTAGGAGAGCATGAATAAACAGGAGACGACCGTGGCATGTTTATTGCCTCGCTGTTTCAGTGTTTGCTGATGGCCACAGCAGTCAATGCTGGTGGAAACAGTGAAAAAATGCAGGAGGTGGGAAGGGCTGAATTATGTGAAAAAAGTGGCTACTTCTAAATTATCTGAAGGAACAAGATTTACCCCAGAGTTCTTAAGGAACTGGTATAAACCATCTTGGAGCTGTCACCAAATACCTTGGTGGGAGGAAAGGGCTTCCAGGCAATTGGAAAACCATCAAATTATCGAGTTGTGATCAGTGACAGAGTTGACAACATGGAATTGTGTTAGCGGGACTCATTCCCTCCTGTGGTGAGAGGAACAGGAATTGCAGCTTCTCAGCCTCTGGGAACCTCAGTGCAAACTCCCCATTTCCTTCCACACCTTCCACTAATGTTAAGCAAAAGAGTTGGGCCCTAAAACACGATGAGGGTTCCCCAAATCCACTGGATTTGGAAATATCGGCCATTTTTCCTCTATTTAGTGGGTTATACGTGGATTTTGCATTAATTTCTTAGAGGTCTGTTACATCTATTCTCATTGCCAAGTAATGTTCAGTCTCACCTCAAAAGCTTTGACAGTGTGTGTTTGCTTTACATTAATTTTAATTGTTGTTCCTTAAGTTACTCCTGAATTTTAATGAAATGAAACAAATTAATTCCACTAATGAAGTGAGCTCCATATTAACTCCTCAATATTTCTACCTAGTATTTGTGTTTTTTGGAGGGGGGGAAATACCAGGTTTGCAACCTACTTTTTAAGTCCTTACATTTATTGTTCTCAATTCTTTGCATCTTAGTTTCCTTCTGGCCCTCTGAAACACAATACAAAGTCTGGAGAACTCTTTGGCCACTTCTTTTGGAAAGTCTTTGTGCAAAGTTCCCTTCACAAAGATCTCATATAATCTATGCCTGTGACAAAACTATAAAAAGAAGCACTTCAAGCAGCAGACGCTCCAGTAGAAGAAACAGCACTCTGTACCAAAAGAAAATTTTTGGGGTTTTTCCCTTTAACAGATTTTTAAATAAAATATTGTATTAAAAACTTGTTTGTTTTATTAAAGAGCTAAAGGGATGCCACTGAACTTGATCACCTTTAGAGCCCACCAGAACCTCTGGAGTCCTGGGGGTCCTCAGGCTCATGTGAGCTCTACATCAGATCTTCCTGATTTTGGTTTTGAAGGGCTTTTCTCCTTTCATAAAACAGGACAAGTGGTCAAGCACATAAACAGTGAAATTATCTGGGCAACCAGAGAGGGAACGGAGAAACACAGAAAAGTTTATCATTTATAACTCCTTGAACTCTTCCAGTGTTATTTACCCAGTGCCTCCTAATTTAGTGAGTGTACGAAGCTGAGTTTACTACTTTCCTATCTTATTAATATTTATGAAGGATCCCTGAGCATGGCCCTTCCCAAAGGCCAGGAGAAGCTCTCCCTCTGGCTTCTCCCCCAGCGTGGGTGTCCCACAGGGGGTGCACAGGGTTGGGTGAAGCTGTGTGCCTTTAACCCGGGGTGTTTTGCTGCCTTCCCTGCTCCTGGTGCCTCCCACGGAACGGGGTGTGCTGCACACTCACATCTGCAGAGAGAGCTCAGCCACTCTTAAAAAAGGCAGGCAGGGCTCCTTCCCCCACTTTTGTCACTACAGAGCTGGCCCTGAGCAGAGCACTGCAGCAATTACAGAGCAAACCTCAATAAGAAATCCAAACAGGTGATGGCTGACATGAGGCTGTGAAAAGCTGCTCAGGGCTGGAAACATCACCTGCCCCCTCCCTCCCTCCAAACCTGCCCTGCTGGGTGTAGGACACGAAATAAATTGACTCCATAGAGTTGTCAGAAGAGAAAGAAGGCTTTATTTACAATCCCAACAGTTTCTTTTAGAACACGCTGTGTAAAAAGCTCTGTTATTGGTCCATGGCACTGACACTGCTCTCCATTGGTTCAGGAATAGGAAGCAACCCCTGGGGACAGCCGTTATGGCAAAGGGAACACTGTTTGCTGAACCTGTGCTGAGAAACAGAGAGAGATGTTTTGTAAAGAGAAACTGTTGACAGCTTTCCCTTGGGAAAGGAGCCAGCAATGGTTAGCAAGCTGAAATTCTCCCAGGCTCAGAAATATTGAGCCCACAGGTGTGTACAAAGCAGTTCATATACCCAGTTCATCATTTCAATTCACAGCTTCTGTGAAATAAAAGGCCTTTTTAGCTTATCAAAGCCAGAGCCCTCCATTCCTGAGCACCATAACTCATAACCATGAGAGCCAGAGACATGGGCAAGAGGGAAACACAAAGGATCAGGTTTTAGAATTCCCTTCTATGAAGTGCAAAGGGTCTCCTAAGACCCCATGAATTTAGGCAGTGGCATTGCTTCCCAGAATTTACTGGGGAGTATTTGAGTAAGAAAAGCCATTCCTGCAGAGTGCTGCTGTGCAGAGCAGAGCTCCCACCTTTCTCACGGGTAGGTGGAAGCCAAACACCATGGCCTGGTGTTCAGAACAGGCTCTAAACCCTTCCAAGCAGGGAGAGCTCCTCTTCCCACTCACATCGTGGTGTCCAGGCACGTGGACAGCTCCAGCAGGGAGGGGCTGGGTCCTGGGCAAAATCACAAACTCACCTTTTGCTGCTAAACAAAACAGAAACATCACCCGTGTGAAACAGAGCACAGCTCTGAGCTTGCACAGCAGTTTCAGCTCAGCAGCGTTTCACAAGAACGAATCCACCCTCTAGAACATTTAACCAACCCATCAGATTACTCTATCAATCTCCGTATTTTCCAGATTATAGTTTAAACCTTCCCTCCTTGCACAATCCCTGATCTGATTTACCCCACAGAGCCCAGTGAAACACGAGGCAGGGCAGGAGCAGCTCTGTTAGGACTCGGCATCCTCTGCTTTTGTGGTGCTCTCCAGGTTCTGGCAGCTCCTCACCACCCCTTCACAATCTGCACATTTCTTTCCTAAAGTCCATTTGCTATGTTCCTGCAGATCTCAAAATCAGAGGTTTCCATCTGTGAATTGAGACTTTTCCCCCCTACTTTTCCAGGAAAAACAGCTCAGTGATGGTTTCCGGAACCTCCAGCAAACTGAGCTGATTTTGCCTCCTCAGAACCAGTCTTGTGAGCTGAAAAACCCAGTTCACACCTCTGCTTTCAGAGCAGGCAGTTCACAGGCATGTGTGCAAGGGAACTCACCACTTCTGCTGGCAGAGGCATTAAAGATTCTGTAATTAAAACTGCCTCCACTTTCAGAAGTGCTGCTCAAGCAATATTCCTCCTCTTAAAAGTCCTTGTAAATTATTGACTGATGTGTATTCTGTACACATCTTGTAAAAATAACAGAACTTCTGCTTTGAACTGTTATCTGAATCTGGAGTTTGATGAGATTCTTGTGACTTCAGGACAGGAAGAGGATGCTGAAACCTTTCCTATCCAGCAATGGGAAACCAGTGAAGCAACTGGGAGTAACTGGGAATCTCAATCTCAGTATTTTGTACCAGTTAAAGTTAGACAAGAAAGTGAAACCAGCCACAGCAAGTACATTTCAAATTGTCCTCTCTAGGCTGTCAGCTGGGACTCAACAATTTAAACCCAACTCATGTTTTTAAGACAAGTGACCATCAACAGAAATTTTTAAGAACACATAGAGAGCAAAAGTGCTGAAGAATATTTATTTTACTGTATCATGACATAAATCTCATTAACGTTGTGCTTTGTTTAAATATAAAAATTATTCCCAAGTACATTAGTCAAGTAAGGGCTTGTACACCATAGGTGCTGGAGCTTTGGAATTCCAGATGTAGTAATCGGAAGAGATCAGTTCCCGGGCTAAAGGGTAAAAACAGGCAAGAAAAATAAGCATTACAGGGTGCCTTACAATCAGACATTCCTTCATCCAAGTTAAGTGACTACTAATCCATCCTTGCCAGTTTACAGAAAAGGTATAATGGCCTCTTTAAACTGTAAGGCTCTTACTATTATTTGAAAATCGTTTCTGATAATGAGACATTTAAAGTCTCAGCTTCAATTACCTTTACTAATGTATCAGTCATGAGCTTAAAATTCAAACAGAGGTTAAGTCAAAAGCAGGTGGATGGCTTGGATTTTGTTCAATGAATATAAATTGCATGCTCGATATAAAACATGAAAATGCTGCTTTTTCTGTGTTACAATTTAGGGCTAAGTGTGACCTGTCACAAAATTAACAGCGTAGACCATGCTTTTCAAAAGGCATTTACAGCGTTCTGCTACCATGACTGGCAGAAGTTGCAACAGAGAGACGGCTGCAAATAAAAGTGCTTCCATTAGGCAGAGCTGCTCAGGTTTAGTGAGTGCTTTCTCTGCGCCATTCAGGGTATTTTTGGTGCAGGCTTGGCATTGCTTATCTGTTAACAAAAAGCAGATTTGGGTTCTGCTCCACACATTCAGTGTAGAGCCACACCAAGGGGTGCTGGTGTGAGGACACTGACAGCAGCAGTGTCGCCTTGCATGCAGGGGCTGAGTTCTGTACCCAAGTACTGCCAACCCACCCGAAATGTCTCTGACAAAGGTGTCCCAAACAAGGGGCCAGACTAGGGAGGATCCTCCCCTGTGTCCCCCAAAAAAGTTCGGCCATTATGGAGAGCATAGGAACCAGCACAGGGCAGAGAGTCCCAGAAAGAGGCTGGCTTTGTCAGAGCTCTCATCTCAAAGGGAGAGGCCAGTCCCTACTCCAGGGATGCTTTAAACATCACAAAAAAGCCCCAGCTCAAAAGCAGAGAACAGAAGTCCAGCTTCAGTTATGTAATTTTAGGCATTGATACCCAGTACATCATTTCAATTCAATTTTAGCAACTCACATGCAGTAATTTTGGGCTTCCCTGGAACAAAGATCTGAACAGAATGCTGGTCTACGTAACATCCTGTCAGTGTAAAGTCTGGGATCCTAAAATACAGCTACAAAAAGAGAGGGAGAACACAGTCAGATGCACGTTGTCACCCTTGCTGTGCAAATCCTGGCAATCTGTGTCACATATCTGGGTGTGCAAGGGTACTCCAAAGTGACAGGATGTCAAATCCTCTAGGCAGGAAAAAAATCCACACTGAGAACATGAGATTTTAAATCAATGTATCTTCAATTGAAGACAATAAAAAAGTGCCTACTAAGGCCTCTTTTCCCAGAGCCTGTGACTTACTTTCACATAAGCAGTGCTCCCAGTGCACACATAATCAGTCGGGTGCTCTTCGCCTGCGGTGCCGAAAGACACGGTTCCAGTCAGGGAAACTTCCAAAGATTTGGGGAACTTCTGTCCTAAAGGCAGAGACAGCATCTATCAGGAGTCACCCAGCTGTGCCCAGGCTGCAGAGAAGGGGCTGGGGGAGGAAGGGCAGTCCCAGGGGTGAGGTCCTTACCAATGACCCAGACCAGGAGGCTCTTCTCCCGGGACAAATCCAGCTGGCCGTAGCTCACTTTGTACTCTAACTGCGCAATGGGGCCCCTGCGTGTGAGAGAGGAGGAATAAAACCACTGGAATTGCTACCACTCAGCATTTGTTAACGCCTGCTTTGTTACAGCAAGCCAGGGAATGCGGACAGGCATTATCTGTGCACAACCAGACAAATCACACCTATCTGAGCACATTGCTAATTTATGAGAAGAAATTGCAGAGCAGGAGGAAATCACCAGGCTCTGAGCCCAGTAATCACAAAGGAGCTGCTGATGTTTTAGTTCACTGATGGTGTTTTACTGACACTATGATCAGCACTAACAACTTTGTATCATTCCATCTTTGAATTTTCATGATAATTACATGGCAGCGCGGTCGTGGCAGCTGTCAGAGAGGCTTAGATGAAAACTATCGTTTTAATTTGAAATAACTATATTTTTGATAAGCTGATCTGTAGCCAGGATTAGCAGTCTTAAGAAACAGGTAACCCTGGGTTGGAAGTGATCTCCAGTGTAATCCACCTGGGGGATTTGTGGCAGTGTTTCACCTGAGAAAATACCACAGGGAAACAGGATGAGCAACAGAAGTGTTTGGAATGTTACCAAATGTTCTGGTATAATTTGGTATTCTGGAAATTTAAGGAATTCTAAGGTTGGTGTTCACTGGTAGCACCCTGGTGGAGCATAATCTGTTATACTGACTTCTGACAAGTTCATTTTGGGAAGATAACAGAGAAATGGAAGAAATTTATTTAGGCTTGCTTTGTTCTTACCTGTTGAAGAAAGGTATACGAGCTTCACAGTACTCAAAAGAATTCTTTATGCTTTCATGGAGCTTTAAATTAACCGTTATTTTTATCTGTGATCCCTCTTCAACGAGCTGGTAACATCCCAAAATTGGTGGAACAGGAACCTGGAAAAAACTATATTCATTCTCAAGATATATTAACACCATCATCACAAGATCATTAACTGTTTTCACTGCTGAAGTACTTTAAAAAAGACCCCAAACATATACTAATTACTGACTGTGCTAAACTCTTCAGGCTCCTTGTGATTCACAGACTTGGCATCTCAGCTTGGATATATTTCGCCTAATTCAGGCATTAAAGTGGCTGATTTAAAGTAAGAGCAGCATTGCCAAGCAAAGGTACCAGTAACTTCTGAACATGACTCTGACAGCTCAAGTCCTTAAGTGCCTTCCACGCAGCTTATTACATAAAAACAGTTTTGTGGGCCTGATATTTCTGAGTCTGAGAGATTTTAGCCTGCTAGCAGTTGCTCATCTTTCCCAAGGGAAAAATATCTCGAGAAAGCTTCTTCTCAAAACAATCTTGGCAAACAACTGATTAGTTTTCTCAAAACAATTTCTCTAGGTGATGTTAACCTTTCTAGTTCTGTTTCTCTAGTTTAACCAATGGGATTGGAAGTGTTGTTTCTATTCACCCATCATGTTAAGTCTGCATCGGAACACCTTATAAAAGGTAGTGAGAAATTAGACAATAAAGCCTTAAAGCCTCCTGAAAAATATTGGATGTCATTCATTTTTTCGTGTCCTACAATGACACAATTTTATCTAATGTTTTATTATCTATATTGGATTAAAACTCACTCCAGCATGCCCCTGTGGGCTGATGCCTGTAGCCCTGAATTCATGCCTGACATATTTTGGTTTTTAGAAATTCCTTTCCCAGGCAATTTTCTGTGAAGAAGAGCAATGTTTTTCTAACTGTACCTATGTTATTTCAATCCTTTCTCACAGGAGGGACTTCTTGATGTCCCTCTCGTTTGACCAATGTGATTGATGAGGTTTGCCTTTATTTCACCAATCAAATTAATCTGTGTAAAACAGTATAAAAGAGAGATCATCTCAAAATAAAGGAGACATTCGATTTCTGGCCTTCTGAAAAAGTGAGTCTACGTCGTTCTTAGTAAACTGCGACAGATGCCCACAGAGGTGTTTTTATTTCCCTTCGAGCACGAGAAAACAGCATGGGTTGGGAGTGTGCTGTTACCTGGGAAGTGTAGTAACACAGGTTGAAGGAATCTGAAGGAGGGATGAAAGGGAACTTGTAGGGCCCACTGTACACAGCGTCGTGCAGAGGCTGGGCACTGGTGGACAGCAGCATGGCAGGCTCCACCGAGGTCACGCAGTGATGCACCACGATGTCCTGGAGCGGCGGCGCGTTCGTCGGCAGGCTCAGGCTCAGGGTGACGCTGGGCGCGGACCCCTCGATGTCGCACTTGGGAAAAGGAGGCCAAGGCATTATTGTCAAACACCTGAATCAAGTCACAGCGGGACGTTCAAAACTAGAACACGTTTTTAGCATTAAAAACAAGTAAAATCCCTCCCAATTTTCAGTTGGCTTCGATCATTAGTACTAACCACCAGTACTACGACATCAGTCTCACACACTTGCTGACAAGTTAATTAATTAGGCTGTTTTTACAACACCCATTTAATGGATTCCAGCATGCTCAGGATGGCCTCTATGGTCCCGTGCCAGCTCTGTCACAGCAGTGTGCCCTGTGTCTCCTCCCTCCCTGTGCCAGCTCAGCAGGCCACAATCACATCTGGGCTTTTTTCTTGCATAAAGCCATCCACCCACCCTGCAAAATGACCTGGGAATTGTCCCTCTGGGAGCAGGAAGCTGCTCACCCACACAGTCCCTACCAGCATCCAGGTGGGAAGTGACCCAGGCTTTGGAAGTGCAGCATTTAGGTCGGCCTCCTTTGGAGATGAGTAGCCCATTCCATGCAATTAATTGAACTATCACTTTATTACCAGGTCTCTCTCCTTGTAAATCACTGGCAGTTACCAATACAGTGTGCCAAGATAATATTGTGTGCTCCCTAAGCATAATTCAGAACAAAGAATGAATTACAGTACAAATTGTAGTTACAAATTTTTATTTATTTCATAATTATTATGGACGTATTTAGTCAATAGTCCCCAATTTCCAGTATTAAACAATGAGATATTTTAATATTAAACAATGCCCAGGGAAGCCCATCCCTGGAAGTATTCAAGGCCAGGTTGGACAGGGTCTGGAGCAACCTGGTCTAGTGGAAGGTGTCCCTGCTCATGGCAGGGGGTTGGAATGAGAAGATCTTTAAGGTCCCTTCCAACCCAAACCATTCTGGGATTCTACAACGAAAACCACTGTCATATACAAACAATCCAAAATAATGATAAAACCAGTTCCTTTCACCAGGTTCTTTATCAACTGTTCTTTGATAAAGAACAAAATACAAAATCTGTTCTTTGATAAAGAACAAATGCTGGTGTTTGTTCATGAAACACCAGCATTTGTGGGATCAAAATGTTGTTGTAGTAGAACAAGGAAGGACAGAAGATTAAACTTTCATTTGTCAGGAAAAATAATTAAACATGCTCATGTAAAGACACTCCTAGAAGACATTGAGACATCTCAGCCTGGATATATTTTGTCTAATTCAGGCATTTCAGTGGTTCATTTAAGTAAGGGCAGTGTGGCCAAGCAGTCAAAGACACCAGTAACTCCTGAATGCGACTCAAATCGGGAAAAATTTTCAACTCAATCCATCATTTTACATCAAATGAGTATTTATTTTGCACAAAAACCACCCTGCACATCAAACGCTCTCACCTTGCAGTTCACAGCTCCGTAAACTTGCCACGTGTCCACCACATCCCTCTGGCCATACTGCATACACTTGACCTTCTCGGTGATGCAGACGTTCACCTGAGGTTTGCCCCTGTAGCTGCTGGACCTCCAGGCCGGCTGATCCTTGTCCGCAGGCATCTCCTGGATGTCCTCGAAGGAGCCGCTCAGGCTGCGGATGTCGGCGTTCAGCGGCGTGCCCAGGGGACAGGCCTGGATCAGCCGGTGTCGCAGCTGCCCAATCTTGGCCTTCAGCTCGGCCTCGTTTTTCCGGCTGGGAGACACGTAGTCCACGATGCCCAGCAGCAGCGCCAGGCCCTGCGAGAGCCCGCGGACGGTGAGGAGCGGCGGCCGCGGCTCCATGGGCCCCTCCACCAGCGGCAGGCAGGCGTAGATGAGGCCGCTGCGGCGGAAGGCCAGCACGGGCCAGAGCTCGCCCGCGGCGGTGGGCACGGCGTACACCGAGGAGCGGCCGATGCGGGTGCAGGTGTCCCGCTGCTCCACGAAGGCGTGCTCCTGCACCAGCCTCAGCTCCAGCAGCAGGGCCTCCAGGAAGGCGCTGTCCGAGGGCACCGGGACGTGCGCGGAGCCGCCGAAGGTCTCGGCGCGCAGCTCAACCGTGGGGTAGCGCCTGTGAGGAGAGGATGGGGGCAGCTCAGGGCCACAGCCGCTGTGCCGCCCAAAATATCAGCCTGGGACAGAGCTTCTGGGGGCAGAGCTGCCCAAACCCTCCTCTGGCTGCTAAAGCATGATGGAAATCTGACGGGATTTGCACCCCGTCAGGCCTCTTATTTGTCGCCCTGATTTTTTCAGCCTTCTCTTCTGTTTCACAGTTTCATGGTTTGAGTTGTTTCTCACGCACGGGTGATGTAAACAGAGGCAATGTTTTCATACATTCAAGGAGAGTTTTCATTCCTGTTCTTAAAGATATGGACAGCTGATGGACAGTTGTCTTAACCAATGGGATGGGGAGAGGTGTCAGCCTTCTCCCCCAATCCCTGGCCTTTGTAGAAATACTATATAATGGAGTCAGATCTTTGTAAATATATACTTCACACCTTCTCAGCAAAGTGTGTGTGTGTGTGTGTNGGTCTCGGACCCCCCAGGGCAGTTTGAGGGGTTTTCCACATGCCCTGGGCTCCAACAGAAATCCTTGGATTACTGATATTGGGTTTCTCTTCATTATTCAAACAACTCTCCAAAACCCACTGGGCCTAAAAATAACCTCGTGCACATGGAAGCCTGCAGCAACTCGATAGAAGCAGTGGTGGGATCAGAACACAAATCACTGTCAATAAAACCCTTCCATGAATACTTAGGATTCTTTCTAGCAAGTCTAAACTTTGAGTAAATACATTCTCATGAGTAAATACCCGTTTTTTAAAATACAGTGTGACTCTGTCCATCTATGCTGGCTGTCACACAAAGGTACACGAGGTTTGTACGACACTAAGGAATGACTCCCACCAGAGCAGAACCCGAAAATATTTCTAAAAGGTGAGATCACATTGAAAACAGGTTCTCAGATATTTAAGAAAATGGATGTTCTACATAATAAAATGTAACTACAACAGCTTTTTGCCCAGCTAGAGTACACCAGTGCTACAGCTTTGCTGCTATAGCAATAACAACAACAACAACAATAATAATAATAACAACAATAATTCCACACTGCACATGCAATATATGTGACTTAAAGCTTTTATGACTTTTTCATAATTTTATTTTATCAAGTATTTAAGATGTGACGATAATGTCATGGACAGATGTTTTGTACAGTTTAGAATTGCTATGTTGTACTAATACATATATTTAGTTTCAAATTTTCTAGAGATAATATTTGAGGGATATCATATTAACTGTTTAAAACTATATCTGGGATTTTTTTTGTCCTGCAGCAGTATTGTTTTTTAAAGGGGAGCAGGATGAATTTCTTTTCAAGGTAACCTAAATCCATCAGGAGGAACTGAGGAGTTGTCTTTTAATAAATAGCTGAGAAAAGAAAAAAAAATACTACTTCCATTAATGCACTGGTTTGGAACTGCAGACTCCCCCGAGCATTTCTTACATGAAGTTTGCTGACAGCCTGGCTTTCCTACATTCTGTTTTGTGGATTCCCTTGGTAGTTACCTACAGACCCTCAAAGTGCCCATCACAGGTCACACATAAAATTAAATCACTTGATGGATCATCTCGAAGCAGATGTTCCCAGATGTTTGTTTACACTCTTGCAAGCCAATATGGCAGGAAAAAACTGCAGATATATAAATGCCCTCATTTGGGGTCCTTTTCATATCATCTTTTTAAGGACACATTGACAGTCTGCTTCTTAAATTGCTATGGAACTTGCAAGCCCAGCACCGTGGGGCTTTGTTATATCTGTGGCCTCCATCTGTAGCACTTCCCTCCTGCTCTAGTCCCACCTACATCATCTTTTCTTAACTCAGTAGCTGGAGGCAGCTACACTTCCTCAGGCTTATTTTCAGAAACTCTGCTTTTTTTTCTTTGATTCTTAATCAGGCATCCAGGGCTTTTGGGGTTGTTTTTTTTTTTTGGTAAGGGAAAAGCAAATATAGCCAGAGCAAAGCCAGAGCTACAAAATTTGTAAACAGGATACAAATGACAGCAAAACACCTCCCTGTGGTCTCACATTTTATTCTGAAGAGCAAAGAAACAAAGTGGATTTACAGCTCTAAAATTTATGAGGCTTTGCAGAGCCAGGGTGTTGATAAGAGGCTATGTGTAACCTTGGTGAGCAGCTCTTATTTCTGGCCAGCATTTCCAAAACAAGGGAAGAGGAGATATTTCAGTCTGGTTTTGTCTTTGTCAAGTCCCATCCTCCCTGCTCCATTTGCTGGAGCTGTCCCCACACCACAGCAGCCTCCTCCTCCCACTGAATTTTACCAGCTGAGTCATCAGATCATTAGTTATCTGTTCAGATCCCAGTTTTTCAGTATTCCCTTGTAGAAAGTGATGCAAACTTCAATTAAAAAAAGATGGAAGTTTCCATGGATGAATGAGTTTCGGTGACTTAAGAGACTATCCTTGTTGCCTGAATTAAGTTATGATCAACTCAAAAAAAAAAAAAAAAAAGAAAAAGGGGGGAATGCTTTGATGTCCCCGATGTCTTCCCTGAGGTTAAAGATCAGGGCTCACGTATCTCCAGCTGAGTGCCTAAGTCCTGAAACCAACAGTTTCCATGTGATCTGGGCATTCTTTATATTGTCTGCGCGCTTTGTTGAATTTAAGGTCAGTTAGGAGGATAAACTTGGGGCTTCCACAGCCCTATTATTTCCTCTGGGAACTTGAAAGATCTAAGTCTGGCAATCACTTGGAGCATCAAGGCTAGTTTGCCCTTTTCAAAGGAGCGCTACTCCTTGTCTCTGCCGCTCGCTGTGTGACAAGTCACTTCAGACATCCCTGTCAGCAGCCCCCCCTGCTCCGTGGTGATTACACTCGCCGAGGTTTTGGGGACAAGGCTTTCCCTTTATCTCTCTTTGTAAATGGGAGGCCTCATCTCTAGTCCTGTAGGTAATACAAGGACCATAATACTAATCCTAAAACAATCAGAGGAGTGTCCAATGGAGAGATCTGTCTGCACCTGAAGATGGAAGATAGTCTACTTACTCTTTTTTTGGTCCTTTTTTTTTTCACTCCTAGGTTCTCTCTTAGCTTTTACTGAATTCAGACTAGGGCTGTAAGTCACTTTATCCAGGTCTTTTTTTGTTGTTGTTTTTTACAAACTTTCCCTAGTCCCAGTTGTTTTTCTTCTCATTGTCTGGATTTCTCTGAAGTCAAAGAATAAAAAAAAAAAGGGTAACAAATCTTGCTAGGCCCACAAAAGTAACCTGTCTAACCCAAAGTCTTTATACCTGCAAGAATTCTGAATAAAAACTCTTCCTTTGGAGGACTCTTTAGTGTCCATTAACTTAAAAGTTCTCCAATAACTTTTAAAAAATCTATTTGTATTCAAAAATTAGCATCAAATGGAAAGCTGAATTTCTGTCTGAAAGTACTCTATTTTTTGTACAGCTATAGAACAACGTGAAGAGAATACGAGTAAAATACAAGCATTAATATATGCTTTCTACTTTGTCCATTTTGTTAATCTGACAGTATTTCACAATCACCGCCTTCTCCTTTTCCATGTTAAGATGGAGAAGAGCTGAGCAAAATGTTTACTGAGACAAACGAGAAAGAGGAACAGAGCAAGGAAACTCATGTGCAAAATGCAGAAGCTGTGAAAAAGCCCCCGTATTTAGTTAAAAGCACATTACGTGAACCTGATTCTGAACTTTTGGAAATCGGGGACAGAAACGCACAGCATCCAGTGGCGCTGGGATGAGACGAGGGATTTTTTTAGGATCAGATGGTTTTGGTGCTTTTGCATCTGTTTTGGGGGTGGAACCCCGGCCTCAACAGGGCAGCAGTGCCCCTCAGGCCACCCAGACCCCCAGAGCAAACCATCCTCCCAGGGCACCGGGATTTCCTTGGGGACACCCAGAGCCCCAGAGCAAACCATCCTCCAGGGCACCGGGATTTCCTTGGGGACACCCAGACCCACACATCCTCCAGGGCACCAGGATTTCTTCCAGGACATCCAGACCCCCAGAGCACCCGAACCCTCCAGGGCACCAGGATTTCCTCCAGGACATCCAGACCCCCAGAGCACCCGGGCCCCCTCAGGACCATCCGCGCCCCCGCAGGCACCCGCTCCCCCCAGGGCGCCGGGTTCCCTCCAGAGCTCCCGGACCCCCAAAAGCATCCGCTGCCCCCGATCCCCCCAGGGCGCTCGTACCCCTCAGAGCACCTGGATCCCTTCTAGACCACCCGGACCNCGGGGGAGCTCCGGTGCCCGCCTTGCCCCGCCGCGGGGCCTCCCTCCTTCCCTCCCTCCTTGCCGGCCGGCTCCCGGGTGTTGGCGGCGGGCGGTGACAGGGCCACGGCAGGCCCGGCCCCGCGCTCCTCCTGCTCCTCCGGCTTCTTCTCGCCTGGCCCCGCCGCGGTGGTGTCGGTGGGGCTGGGGTGGAGTAAGGAAATGGCTTTGCCCTCCCGTCACCCGCGGTGGAAGCGAGGCACGGAAGGAAAATTGCTCGGCCGAGGCCACGCAGGAGCAGGGCAGGAATAGCGGGAGTCTGTCCAGAGATTCTTCCCGTGGGATTACGGAGCTGGAAGAGACGCGCGGGGATCGTCTCCCTCCTGGAGAGAGCCTGCGAGAAAGATGGATTGGGGGCTTTTTACGGGAGTGTGTAGGGACAGCACGGGGGAATGGCTTCAGCCTGAAAGAGAGTAGGTTTAGGTTAGATATTAGGAAGACTAATGTCACCCTCCCGGCTGTGAGGGGGGTGAGGCCCTGGCACTGAGCAGCTGTGGCTGCCCCATCCCTGGCACTGTCCAAGGCCAGGTTGGATGGGGTTTGGAGCACCCTGGGGTTGTGGAAGGTGTCTCTGCCATGGCAGGGGCTTGGAACTGGATGAGCTTTGAGTTCTCTTCCAGTCCAGACCCTTCTGTGATTCTGTGGCTCCAGCTTCTGACCAGGACCATGGGGTCTCATGATGTGACCTGTGATAAACAAAAAGTGCGTGGTGTCCCCAGTTCCTCTTCACAGGGTGTCATCCTCAGGTGTCCTGTATTTGCTCTCCAGGTCACTCAAGAGCTGGTTGTTCTTCTGGTGAGTTATCACTGGGACTCTCTTTGCCCAGCCTTCAGGAAAGGGTCTTCCTGTTTCTCTGGAAGATCCTCTCTCTGAGGTCTATGTAAATACCTTGTGTGCACTTGAATTTATGAATCACTGTGATGGCACACGAGTGTTATGACTCAGATCTTTCGGTTTGCATAGCTTTAAAAAATAGCAGGATTGAAATCCTGTGCTCCCGTAGCTGGCTGCCAGGTTTTGTACCCTCCCTACAGCACTCTAGGCGCCCCTTGATTTCTCAACATGATGACAGTGCCCTTCTGTTCTTTGTTGGGGTGTTAACTGTGAAGTAATTTCAGTATGGAAAGAAAACTGTGTGTTTTGGCTGCTTTGGGTCGTGCAACAACTTTTTCCATTTTGCAACAGCAGTAAAGATGAAATTGCAAATTAGGTGAGACTTTCGCCCGGAGATTGGGGCTAGAAATTATGTTTTCCAGCATGAAATCCAGTATTTCTGTCTCTCCTGCTTTCCCTTCTCTTTCACTCCGAAGGCAAGAGAGTTTTTGTTGATGTCCACTAATTTAGTGTTGCCTACTCAGTTAGTCTGAAATTACTGCCGTATATAAGAACATAAAAATGTGCTTGCTATGGGAGTAGCCCTTAGCTGTCTGCCGAGGGTGGAATTGGATTACCATATTTTCACGAGTGTGTGTTCTAGAGCAAATTTCAGTAGATGTGGGAAATTGTATAGCAGGAGCTGTGCTGAAAATGGACACAACATGGTCCGAATTCCCCCTCACATAACTTAAAGCGTAATTTAACAGTGGATGCTTCTAAACTGGTTTTTAATTTGGCTGGGTCCAGTGTCTTTCATTTGTAAACACCAGATCAAACCAGGTTATCACCCACTTCAGGCATATCTCTTATTAAATCAGGAGTATTGGCTGAATGGATGGGATCACGTTAATTCATCTGGAGCCAGAGGGAAGTTCAAAGCTGAAGAAATTGACTGGTGGGGCTCATCTGATAACAGGCAAAGGACTTGCAAATGACATTTGTAATAGCTGATTTTCAGCAATTTCTGCAGAACAGGATGGGAGACTTAAAGTAGGAGTTAGGCTGTCAGCTATGAGTAACCCTGTTATCAAGATAGCATTTTAAACAGCAAATGTACATGGAAGATACGAACTAGAGGAAAAACTTTCGGATCTGCAGTGGAACCTGGAAAATCATGTCTTAGAAAGACACTGTAGAACTTCATTTATTCCTTATAAATCAAGTAGTTAATTTTTGGCACACCCTCTGTGGAAAATCGGAAGAAAAAGCTCATTTTATTTCTCTGTTGATCAACATCCTGCACATAATATCCACTGCAGTCAATATTTCTTAAATAATACAGAGCAGGATTTATATGGTTAAAAAAACTGAGGGACAGGTCTGCTGTGTTAGTGTTGTTGGAAAAACAGGTATTTTCCAGGAAAGGAGCTGCAGGTGGTCTGCGTACAGATGCACTCAAGGAATATTTAGAGGTGTAGAGAGGCATGATGGATGGAGAAAGATCGGCATTAGAATATTTTTGGGGCTTCTGAGGCATCTGCATCAGATTTCCTTAGGAGAAGAGGCTTGCAGAAAAGCTTTGTAAGTGCTGTTTTACAAAAACGAAAAACTACTCAAAGCCATTATATGTGTGTAGGTGAATTATCTTTTAGTGTGAACATCTGGGGAAGGGAGAAATGTAGAAAATGTTATCCACACACACAGAGTGTCACTAGACCCTTTATTCAGGGTTCTTCCATTCTTGGCTTTGGTATCCTTGTAACCAGAGTGGTGCTCCAGCTGAATTAAAGCCTTCAGAGGAAAAATCGTGGGTTTCCATATAAAGGAGGTGTCCTGCAAAGAGCCCTAAGGTAATTGGGAAGCTGGAGGCCTCCCCTGAAGGGAATGTTACTGCACTGAACGACTCATTTCACTTACAATTATGTTACAAAACTGTTCCCAAACTTTTAGATATCAAGATGGCATAAGGAGGGAATTTACCCTTGGCATGAAAAGGTGGCATCGTGGCTTTTGGCGAAAGGGATTCTTGTAAAGGAAACTTCACCTTGTGTGTCAGGAAGGACTTGGTTAAAGAGATGAGTTACTTGTAGGGAAATTGTTTTTTTATGGTATCACCCAGTTATTTTTGAAGTTTAGCCGAGGAGGCTGAGCACAGCAGGGTTACTTGAGTCTGTCTGTGGATGAGGAGTTACTGAGTGATAAAATTTCTGCCCTATCAGTGTAACAAAGTATATTTAAAAACCTTCCTGGTTAGTGGCTGGGCCTGACCGCGTAGGGCGTAATTTATTTTTGAGAAAACAGACCTTGAGCGGGCAATATTTGCTTGTCAGCCCTTGGTTTTACCTATGACACTAACTCCGTAATGCTGTTTTCCCCCTCCTTATTCCTTGTGACAACGTTTCAGACATGCAGTAGCCACGTAATACCTGTTGAGATCTGTTTATTTTTTTACTATTTTCATTTTTTTTTTCAACCAAGTTTTATCAAAAGCAGTGGTGCCATATTCAGTTGTTTCATCAACTACCCCTATTAGCCAGAGCCACTCCCCCCAAAATCGTTTCACACTTTTAGAACTGTTGCTGCTTGTAATTTAAAAGCTTTCTATAAAATTCCTGTGTGAAAACTTTTCTTACTGGTCCTAGAAGTGCTGATGTTAGCAACTACGCAATGCTGCTAAAGTGATAAATGCTATTTTTATTAATGGTAGAAATTGAGCTGTGTTTAGAGTAATTTAGTATAAACTATGTGATGAAGTGCTTGAACTGGTGTAAGTATTAGGCCAGCTGAAACAAGGGGGTCTTGGGTTTAAAAATGAGGCCTCTGCCTTCAGAAAACATTGGGTGGAGAAATAATCTTAACTCTTCACCCTTGAGCAGTGTTTTTATGGAATAACCAGCAAATATTGTGGAAGAAACTCATGTAACATTGAGTTTTAGTATCGCCCATGCCCTGTTTTTTCTACTTGTGGAAATCAAATTCGTCCTCTGTTTTTATGCCATTTTTCCTCATTTTTATCGGCTCCATTCCTGCAGTTGAGTTTGACGTTGGCTTGCGTCCAGTGGCATCTCGTGTTGGGTTTTTTGGGCTGGGTTTTCTCGGTCAGTTCTGTGTGTGATGCCATGGTGGGACAGAGAATTGAACAACTGTAAGAACTCCTTATTTTGCCACATCATTTCTGTAGGCAGATGGATGCTCTGGTGTGTTTTGCTGTGCTGCTGATGGCTGGCTCGGGCGGTGTAACGTCTCAGATCAGCTGCAGGGCTCGGGCACTTTGGAATGACAAACCACAAGCTCAGCTGACCTCAGATAAGTTCGTTTAGAGGCAGCTCTTCACTGACCTGCAGCACGTTCTTTGCAAGCAGTCTGACAGCCCCTAAACTTGATGTTCCAACTCATGGTGTTAAAAGCAGTGTTCTCAACAGTAAATATGTAAGTCCAAGAGGTAATGGAGTAATTGTCAACACCGCACTTTTGATGACAGTAAAGCTTCTGAACACTTTGAAAATGAGGTGTGAGCAGCCTGCTGTGGCACCTTGTAAAGGGTTTTTCTTCCGTGGCCAGGAGCCTTTTGTGGCAGATGAATACATCGAACGCCTGGCATGGAGAACACCTGGGGGAGGTTCCAGAGGTGGAGAAGCTTTCGATCCCAAAAGGTAAAAAATCAAACTGCACAATGGTCAAAGTGGATGTATCTCTAACTGTACTGTTTTATTCCACATGTAATAACCAGCCTGTGTGCAGTGGGGCTGTGTGTCCTGGGAGGTTTTCACGTGGGAGAGTTGCTGACGTTTGTGACCATGAGCCGATGAATCAGTACTAATTATTCAGTAATAAGAGTAGGGAAAGTCACTTTCTGATTGGGAAGTGACTTTCCTTCTTCAAAAGGAGAGAATTCTTCCCCTTTTGAAAGAAGGAGAATTGATGTTTGTGCTTGTCAGACGTGAATGTTGTTAAGTACTGGAGTTGCTGGATTCAAGCATAATATGAGGCTTCACTGCTGTGATCGTTAAGCCAAATTAATGAGTTTCTTACTTTAGTTTCCTGAGCTGCCTTGTTTTAAGGCACAGTAGTTTGCAAATAAAGGGCACAAAAAGGTAGAACGGCAAGAGAGGCAGCTCTGGGGATGAGATCTCATGATGAGATAATCTCATTTACTAAAATGTCAGAAAATTTACCTGACACAGTCAAAGGACATTTCTTCTGGAGCACTCCGGCGCTTTGGAGGCGTGTGAGAAGAGAAAGGATATTCCTGAATTTCTGTCAAGATGCTGAATCCTTGGCATTCAGTCTGGGGCCCGAGTCTTGTGCAGAGCTTTGCTATGACTTAAGCAGGAAGAAGCCTGGAAAGACACAGCATTGTTCCCTGGAGCTCTTTCTCCATGCTTGTGCCCAGTATATACATTAGGGTAGTTCATGATTTGCACCAATTCCTACTCAGTTTAAAAGATTTTCTGCATTTCTGCTGGTTTGCTTGTGTGAAATTCTTTGAGGCACTTTCATATTTTTCAGGGCAAGCAGACAAAACCTGCAACAGTAAATATTTTTTTCTTGTGGCATCTTCTAGTATTGGGCAGGGGGCCAAAAGTAGCATTAAAAAAGAAACAGATCTTTTGGTGTCTTTTGTTTTCTTTCCTGTTTTTAGAATATGCAGCTTTTGTTTGCTAGAAAGAGTGTTGGAGTCTTTACTTCTCTTCTGAAAACCTGACCAGCAGCTGCCTCTTCTGCTTCTTTCCTGTCTCAATATATTGAGCAGTGTTGATGAATAAGTGCTGAGTTGACACAAGACCTGTTTACAAAACAAACCCCAGCCTGAATCAGTTTGTTAAAATTAACAGAGACTGCCTGCATTTCTCTAGGCTTTTGTTTGAAAGAATGCTTCTGCTGTTTAAATTTGATTTTCAGTCTACTTCTGTAAACTTAGATGTGTTTTCTGTGGAATCTGCTGCAATGTGCTTGCTCTTGGGCTTCTGGCAAGCAGGGAATGAAGGAAAGGAGTCTCCAACATCTGCCTCAGTCCAGTTTTCTTTAAGAAGTTGTGCCTTCAAGTAACGGACTGGGCTAAAAGCCTCTTGTGACATTAAACCTGGACAGCAACATTCTGAAGTGTTTCAGACGTTTTCAGTTCTTAGCATGAGTTTTATGGCTATGGAGGATCTGGGAGTAATCCATTCCTGGACCAGTGACTGGCATATTTAGAAAAGAAAGAGCTGAAAATATGACTGAAATGGGACAGAGTGGACAAAATCAGGAATGAGAAAGAGAGAGATGTTGAGAATAGAATGAAAAGAACAGAGGGAATTCAAGAATGCATTCAGATGTACCACGATTGGGAGGAGTAAAATGTGAGTCTGAAAGGAAAGTTAATGATGGGAAAGGGCAGAAAAAACCCTCTAAAATGGGTATAGGAAAACATGAAGTCAGAACAACATTATGAAATTAAGGCTGTATCAGTTACTTATTAACAATTGTAATGCTGATTTCCAACTTTACAGTAACATGTACAGTAGAGAATATTTTTCTGTTGTATCTCTTACACTGAAGGGATGTAGTGGCCTGAGCTTTCTTTTTTCATATGAGACTTATTTAGGGAAGATGGGGTTGTAGGGATTTATGTATCTGTGGCAGAGCCACATTCTTGAGTGATTGATATTTTGGTTTTCCTTTCTCCTTTGGCCCACCGTACACCGAGTTTTTATGGTGTGATAGAGTGGTACACAGCCAGGCTGATGTAGTTTAAAACAAAATTTTAGAGACAGAATTTTTCTAAAATAATGTTATATATAATAATAATTATTATTATTATTATTTCTAAAATTGTAAAATTTAAATTTGTTTATTTAATTAAATCTACAATCTAGAAACATTTCTAAGTTGGACGTGGTTAAATCAGCCTTGTATGCAAGTTTGGTTTTTTTGAGGTGTTTTAAACTCTTCAGAAGACGGCGTCTTTCAGACTTAAGTCTGTTTTCCTGTGTTTTATTCTAAATCAGATTATTGGAAGAATTTGTAAATCATATCCAAGAATTACAGGTAATGGATGAACGGATTCAGAGGAAGGTGGAGAAACTAGAACAACAGTGCCAGAAGGAAGCAAAGGAATTTGCCAAGAAAGTGCAAGAGCTGCAGAAAAGCAACCAGGTAAACCCAAAGGGCAGGGTCAGTGGGAAGCTGTGCAAGTTTTCAAAGCATCCTGTGCTCCTTTAACTTTTCTTGGTACAGGGTGTTGCTGTCTGGATAAGAATAAAGAGGGTTTGATGGCAATTTCTCCTGTCAAAGGAGGCTTATCTGCATGTTCCATTAATGAGCGTTAGCAATGCTGAAAGTGGGGAGTCTTCACTACAGTTTAAAGGAAGACACTCAACTTTATTTGGGTTGTGTGTAATTAATTAATTAGCAGCTCTGAGTAGCCCTGCGGTTCTGAGATGCAGCACCTGTATTCACTGGGCTCCTTCCTGAAGGAAATCTTGCGTTTCCTGAAGCACGTGAAATGGAAATCATCAGTTCGGGGTCTGTTCTCTAGGTTGCCTTCCAACATTTCCAAGAGCTGGATGAGCACATCAGCTATGTAGCGACCAAGGTCTGTCACCTTGGCGACCAGCTGGAGGGGGTAAACACGCCCCGGCAACGGGCCGTGGAGGCTCAGAAGCTGATGAAATACTTTAATGAGTTTCTGGATGGAGAGCTGAAGTCTGATGTTTTTACAAACTCTGAAAAGGTAAGAGCTGTCAGCGGGATGAAAGCAGTTCAAAGCAATGAGCGGGACTGCCCTAATTACAAGCTGCTACCATGACTTACCATGGTCAGACTTCAAACCACTGAGTGACTGACTTGTTAAAGTTGCATTGTTCTGAAATGTAAATGAACAACGCTGGGCTGCAGATTGCTGATAAAGCATTTGTATTCAGCGATGCTCAATGTGGCAATGTTGGCATTTTTCATTTTATGAAATTATCGGAGATTTGGGAAACGCTGGGAGGGCAACTTTGGAGTGCAATACAATATCTGCCTCTTTCCTTTGAACCCCTTGCCTCAGATCCATCCTGTAAAGCAGAACGTTTCTGAATGCAACTTCTTTGTGCAACTTTGCTCTGTTGGGTCAGTCCACTGGCCTTGGATACCTTTTTGTCTCAGCATGCCTTTGGGCTTTGTGTAGTCCTGTGGTTATGTCTCCACCCTTGGAATTTAGAGGAACCAGGCAGGAAAACTTCAAAGAAATGTTCAAGCATTTTGTTTTTCTTGTGCTTCAAGAGTACGTTCGTGAAGCAAATACAATCTGAGTGGTGTGACAAACAGAAATAAACTGAAGGAAAAGAATCCAGCTTTAAGCAAAAGGACATGTTGGTTTTTCCAATGCAGTTTAAGTAAAGTTGTTGGTTTGGGTTTGTTGGCTTTTTTTTTTGTGTGTGTGATGTATCCTCAAGAATCTTCCTTCCCTCCTTAAATTCTATAGTCAGAAAAAAAATTATAATATGTGGAAACAGCAAAAACTTGATTTGCACGTTCCGCAAAAAATATGTGCTTGAAATGCAGCTCATGGAAGACCTGAGAACAGGTTAATAGTCACCCTTTCCCCACTGAGCTGGAGGTATCTCTCAGGGAAATGAAAAGCTAATCATTTTATGTAGTTGTATTCCCAAGGAGTCACTTGCACAGGGACTTTGGATTCCTGGTCTGTGGATATGTGGTAATTGCCAGTTGATAGCTTGCCCTAATTCAAGAGGGAGCAGAGAAAAACTTCCCTGATTTCCAAGGGAAACTGAAAGGTTTCAGCATCCTGGAAGTTCTTCTACGGACAGCCTTTCCCAGAGCGGCATAATTTTTTTCTTTTCTTTTTTCTTAAGGAGTAATAAAACCTGCATTTTACAAATGATTATTGGCAGCATGGTGAATAACAAAACGTAAGTTAGAGAATGATGTGTTGTCTGCTCAAGAGGATCAAAGGATTCAACTTTCACTTCGTTTGTAAATTAAAGTTTCATGATACATCCTGTTGGAGGACCAGAAAAATTTGGTAGATAAATAGGGTAAACCTGGAAATTTGTAAACAAATGAATCTCTGTACACCCCAAAGAATGATAAGATACTCATCAAATCTGGAGGAAGGCAAATGTAAAGGCCTTAAGTCTTGTGCCAGTCTGCAGGGGAAGGGTGTGGGGACACAAGAATTTGTGGATACAAGTTATCTTACTGAGGCTAATTTCAGCCAGGTGGATTCTTTAACTTTTTGCCTCCTGGTTTAAACAATAACTTGAAGAAGTGTTTGTAAAAGAACCTGCCCAGATGAGAGCTGTCACATCTTAATGCATCTTTGTGCTAAAAATACTTCTAAAGTATGAGATGGTAACAAATATTCTTAAATGTGAAACCTTAGTGCTTTGTCAGTGTCTTCTCATCTTCAAACTGATGGGGGCTTCAGATAATGTTATGGAGGATGTTACGATTTTTTTGTGCTCTGCCAGCCCTCACAAGTGTGGACTTTTCTTTGAGACCTTGAGGGGATACTGTGAAAGGAGAGGCACAAAAAAGAACATAGTACAGTTATGTTCTAATTGATACTTTTCTCAATAGTGTGTATTCTTAAAATCTGTTGGATTCCTTTCTTTCCCTACACTCCATTTGTTGCTTCCCACTTTCTTGCAGCCATACTGAGCAATTTCTGACTCACCTCTGTGAAGGTTTTCCTTGCTGGCTTGTCCCTTCCTGTGCATTGTGTCTTCATCCTCTGAATCCTTATCATTTCCCTTGTGCTGCTAGCTAACCAGTCTTTCTTCTGCACTGAAGGTTCTTGAAGTGAGCAAACCACTCCATTCCACACAATTAAACTGTCAAAATGATCAGCAGCTCACTTGTCTATCATGCAGTAACATTGTCCTGCTTAATATGTTTACTATGATTCTTATGTCCATTTCTCTGCGTTCTGCACCTAATATTATTTCACTTTGCCTTTTCACTTGTGCATGTTTTGTGTTATAATTCTCCCTTATCGTTATTTCTCCATGATTTTTCAGGTTTTCCCCACATATATTATAGCCTTTAAGTTGTGTTTTACAAAATCAGTATATATTTCGGTTTTAATGGTTTACAGAAGCCTGATTCAATTAAAAATTAAAGATGTCCGGGTTTAAGCAGAAACCGTGGAGAATTGATTTGTCACGGCTTCTCTTGTGCATAGAGAAAGTCCTGAATTCAATAAAATCTAAGTTAGTTAACAGCTATTGTGTGAAGAGGAAACAAAGAAAATGTTGTGTTTGTGGGATTTCTTGGTTGGTTTTTTTTTTGTTTGTTTCGATTTTGTAGCTTTGGTGAATAACTGCTCATATAGAGACAATTCTGTTGATCCCAGTTGTTAGGTATTAATGTTGCTGCAAGCTAATAGAAATAACTGCTCTTTCATTGGATTTATTTGAGGAGTGTAGCAGCTTCTGCCTTAAGAGGCTATTGTAAGCTGACAGTTCAAAACATAAGCTGCTCTTAATAGTCAGAATGGATACACTTGGAGTGCCCCTATTTTTGCTGAACAACCAGCCTGGTGTGATGCCTGCGCTCTCTATTCTTACCTGTGTGTCTGCTTCTATTCTTGAAAAGTTTTAATCCAGCCTGCTCTAAGTGCTGGCAGAATAGGATTTCAGTACTTCCTTCCCTCTCACTTCAGTTCCCTGGATCATCAGGAATTGGAAGAACAAGATAAACTGCGTATTCTCCATGTTCTCCATTGTGTCAGCTTATAAAGCTTTTAGTCATCAAATAATTCAGGTTGCAAGAGATCTCTGAGACCCTCAAGCCCAACCATTCCCCCAGCACTGCCAAGGCCACCACTAACCCATGTCCCCAAGTGCCACATCCACATGGCTTTTAAATCCCTCCAGGGATGGCCACTCCACCACTGCCCTGCGCAGCTGTGCCAGTGACAACCCTTTCCATTAATGATTTTTGCCTAACATGAATCTGAACCTCCCATGGGACAACTTGAGGCTGTTTTCTCTTGTCCTGTCCCTGTTCCCTGGGAGCAGAGCCCGACCCCCTGGCTGTCCCCTCCTGGTAGGGAGTTGTGCAGAGCCACAAGGGCCCCCCTGAGCTCCTTTTCTCCAGGCTCAGCCCCTTCCCAGCTCCCTCAGCTGCTCCTCACAGGACTTGGGCTCCAGCTATGCCAGGTTTGGCCCAGCCAGCACTGCTTAAATCCGCCCAAGTTCAGTTGGAACCAGCTGCCTTTCCCCACACTTGGAAATTTATGTTTTCCATCATTTTATTCAGCCTAAGGAAGCAGTCACTCAGCACTGCTTAGATGCGCTTCCTGTGCTGACTGATGGTGAAGAATAATTGATCAAAGGTTCTGCTGCCCAGCGCAGAGCACAGATTTGCATGCTGTTACCTGTTTATTAACTTTCGTATTCATGCAGCTATTCTTATTTTGTAGCTGTGTAATTACCTGACTCCCATCTTGACTTTTGCTTTGGACCTCAGAGTTTATAATTTCTAATACATCTTACGTTTCTCCTTCTTTGGGAGAATGCTCTGCTTTGAACCCCTTTTTCCCCTTTCCATGCCAAGCATGGTCATGGGTTTTTTTTGTATGAGCTGTTTGTCCGGACAGCTCACACACCTCCACAGACATCCCCAATGGGAACATGTAATGTGACTTTTCATCATATTCTGACCTATATTACTTCATGTTAAAGAAAAATACCTTAAGCATCTTAAAAGTGCATATGGGAGCTTGAAGGGGCTGATCTCTTCCATGGGTATGTCAACCAGCTTTAGAGATAGGAACTTTGTGTATGAAAATTGGACAGTGCAGGGGGAGGAAAGGAGCACAGCCCCAAATCAGACCTTCTTTAATGACTCTATCATGTTTTCCTCTCACCAGATTAAAGAGGCAGCTGATATTATTCAGAAACTGCATTTGATTGCACAAGAACTGCCTTTTGACAGGTAAAAATCTATCTGAACATCTTTTTAAGAAAGTAAATCTTCGCACAGCTACGATTTTCCTGCTGCTTCCCTTGTCTCCCCTTTTGGTGCTGTGCTTAGTGATTCCTGGAGCTTTTGAGCTGGATTGTGTGCTTATTTCTCTCTCCTCTATTCTCAAATTTGTGTTCACGCACTCGTGTTGTAGGATCATCTTTACATACACATCCTAAACTGCTTAACAGACTTTTAATGGGATAATTTTGCTTTGCTGACTTAATGCTAGATTTGAATTAGATGCTTGTAGGTTTTTAGGGATATAAAGCAGGGAACTTTTCTGTCGTCTTTGTGCTGCATGTTTTCATTTTTAAGCAGAGTGCCTGCTGTTCATGATCCAGGATGCCAGTGATTTCTCATGTGATGTGGATTTGAATCTAATCATGCTATTTTTTTTTTTGTTGTTAACAGGTTTTCTGAAGTAAAATCAAAGATAGCAAGTAAGTTATCTATCCAGTTCAATCCATATTGCTGTATTTGAATTGTTAAAGATGATTAAAGAAGTAAGCAATACTGTCAGTATTACAGTTTTTGCCTGAATTACGTAGCCTGATGGGTTTTTGTTGTTATCCCCTTTCCTCTCCAGGTAAGTACCACGATTTAGAGTGCCAGTTAATTCAAGAGTTTACCAGTGCTCAGCGCAGAGGAGAAATCTCCAGAATGAGAGAAGTAGCAGCAGTTTTGCTTCACTTCAAGGTAAAAACTGAGGGGTTTAATTTAAGTACAAGAATAAAACCGACCCACAGTACAATAAGTGCCTGTTTTGAGTGAATGTATTTGCGTGGGCACAGCCCTCATGTCAGATAACGTGTCACTTCAGGACTGAGGTGTTCAATCTGAAATCAAGTGCAGGGGAATAAAGGAGGCAGATGAGGGGGATTGGGGGCAGCATCAGTGGAGAAGTTTCTAAGATAATCTCTTCTTGCATGGGCGTGACCTGACTCTCATGCTTGACAAAGAGTGTTGAAACTTGAGGTATAGATCCACGTAGAGTGGTAAGTGGTGTTATGTTAGATAGGTAACAAAAATGGGTTTGGAAAAGTCTGTGCTTTTAATGAATTCTGTTTATTTTGGTTTTTTTTATTTTTTTAAGCAACTTTTTCACAGGCATTGTATTTCCTTGATTTTATTTTGCACTGAAAACAACTTGCTCTAAAACTGAGTTGTTTTGTTCCTTCCACAGGGCTATTCCCACTGTGTTGATGTGTACATAAAACAGTGTCAGGAGGTAATGCAGTTTGTTTTACATCACTTCTTTATGTACATTACATTATTGATTTATTTGGTCCTATAGGTTGTTGTAAATATATTCTGAAATGTGCTTCTGAATCCCTAGGGTGCATTCCTGAGGAATGATGTCTTTGAAGATGCAGCCATTCTCTGCCAGAGAGTGAATAAGCAAGTTGGAGAAATCTTTAGCAATCCAGAGACTGTGCTAGCCAAACTCATTCAAAATATCTTTGAAGTTAAACTTCAGGTATTTCAGATTTTAACATGCTGAAGTTCATTGAGGAACGTCTTAATAAAAAATACTTTATCTAGTTACAGCAATTAATGAGGATTTACAGTATTTGTAGTCTTTGTATAAGGGTGTAGAATCAACTCATTGCTCCGTAACAATTCAGACAGATAATCAAACCCATATCAAATAAATCTGCTTGTGCTCTGAATGCAGGGTGACTGCAAATACTCAATACATAAAATTATTGGGGAATTGCTGTGTAATTCATGAGATGTCATACACGAGTTTGATTTCTTCTCTATGCCCCCTACTAAGAATATGTCAGGAAAAAAACTTACGCATTTTGTACCTTTAATTTGTTCATTCTTGGATTTGGGCGTCATGTCTGAGGTTAGCCCTGAATAAGTAAAAATAATTTGTGTTGTGAATACTGTCTTGCAGCTAATGCAATATTTATGAAAATCTAGAATAATTGAAAATACTAGATTTTTCATCCTGCAACTACACTCATTTAAGTTCTTAAAGTCAACAGCATGACTGTCCTTGCAAAAGGCAATTTCCCTGTAGATGTTGTCCTTATAGTGTAGAGATTGAGCTTATGTTTCAACCCCGATTTTGTGTGTCAGTTTTGAATTAGTATTTTATGGTAAATAATATTTTTGTCCAAATATTCAGTGATAAGAAAGCTCTAAGCTTGTTTCTGCTTTGTGTGTGTATGATGACAAGCAAATATGTAACCATCTCCTTTGCCTACTGTCAAGTGCAGAAATGCCCTGAGGCCTCTGGTGCTTTTGATTCCTAAAGCGAGGGGATTTTGTGTTAGTTGATCAGATGTATTTTCCGTCTTTTGTCTTTGCTTCACACATTACTGTTTTGTGTTATTAAATCACTTTCTTCTACAGGTACGTTTAACCCTCTCTCTGGGTAATGGAGGAAGTGTAAATTAGAGGTTTAAAAAAAAAAAAAGAGAGATGAATTTCCTTTAAGTAAGATCTGCACTTTGCAGGAAATTCCATGTAATCTAGGAGGTAGTGAGGATGACCTGTGGTTGTCAGTTGATCTTCTAACTGATGTACCAAATTTTGCAGAGTTATGTGAAGGATCAGCTGGAAGAACACAGGAAATCAGATGCAGAGCAGTATCTTAAGAATCTCTATGATCTATATACAAGGTATTTATATATCAATGATGAAATTATTGTATTGGAGCTATTGGAAAATAAGCAGATTTATTGTCAAGAAAAAGAAGCCAAAAATGTAAACTTCTCATAAAAGCTGAAAAATTTTTATGTTTATTAACCTTTACAGTTGTGGGTTTCCTAAGGAAAATTTAAAATGGCCATTTTTATTTTCAATGGGTATTATGGTGATCTTCAGGAGTAATTTTAAATCTGTGCAAAAGCCAGTCCTCCCCATCTCACTGGCAGCTTGATTGCAGTGGTGCTGTGTGTAATTAAACATGAATTATGTGAAATTCTTTACTTAAATGCGAAACTGCTCCAAGTCTTAATCACCATCAGGGTTGTGTTGTGCTGTGTACTTTACAAACATGTAATGCAGTAATTCATCCACATTCAACCTTTTCCTCCCCTTCCCTCCTTTGTTTCTTTTCCATAAAGAACCACTAATCTGTCAAGCAAATTGATGGAATTTAACTTGGGTACTGATAAGCAGACTTTCTTGTCTAAGCTTATCAAGGCCATTTTCATTTCCTACTTGGAGAATTACATTGAGGTGGAAATTGGCTATTTGAAAAGTAGGAGTGCTATGATTCTGCAGCGCTATTATGATTCCAAAAACCACCAGAAGAGGTCCATTGGCACTGGAGGGTAAGTTCCTTTTGGGAAGTTTGATAATTTCGGAGTGGAAGGGAGGTGGTGAGGGGAGAAAGGCTGTATTTGCCGTGTCAGATGCACGGTGATGAACTGCCAAAGACCTACAGCTTTTTGTAATTTGCTTTCACTTTATGTTCTGCTGAAAACTGTGTTGCTCTCAGTACGTGTGAAAATGTACTCAGTGCATGGTATTTGTACATACTGGAAATGAAAAATACCAGTTAAACCTATGTTTCAACTTAGGATCCAGATCCACAAAAGGACTGAAGCAAAACTAAGGTACCTAAAGCATGTATATGTGTGTATCTAAAAGCATACATTTTTTTTCACCTGCCCAGGTCTTGTGGTCCCCTCCCAAGACCTAGGAAGGGGAAAAGACCATAGCAATGTCAGTGAGAAAGCTCTTAGTGAGCCCAGAAGATGCAGTGGACTTAGAGAAAGGTAAAACAAGACTTCATTATCCTCAGGGTAGAAAAACTAATGAAGGAGTAGTGAGAAATGGGATAGGAAGTATTAAAACTTGTGTGAAGCAGAGGTGCTCAGGCTACTGCACCTTTCAAAGAGCTGATGGGTTCAGTGTGTCAGGAACGAGGAATGATACGGAAAAAAGTGCAGTGAAGTAATTAAAAAAAAAAGCAAAGATGAAAATTTAATTTTCTTGGGGAAAATTAAATTTATCGCAGTGCGTAACTGTATGGGTTGTTTTATGCATGGAACTGTGTCGAAGCATGCTTGACTAAATAAAGGACTGCTGAGATAATGGATGAGGATGAGAGGATTTGTGGGTGTGGATGAGCTAGGAAGCTCTCATTAGTGTTGGGAAGTGCAGTGTGGCAGAGTGGATGGAGGCTAAATTTGTCCACAGAGCAGAAGTGCTGCAGGATCCCAGTGAGATCTCACATCCCACCAGGGGAATGGCTGCTCCCATGTGTGAACATGCCAGAACACAGTTGACCATGGAATCAGAGGTGGTAGTTTTGCATTTACTGGCAATTCTTGTTTTTAAAGCTTGCAAGACTTGTCTTAATGCTTGCACATCCTAAACTGTGTCTTGGGTCCTGTTTTTTGAGTTAACAACTAAAAGATCCCGAATTGCTGTCGAGTTTGAGTACCAAAATTTCTACCCGGTGAAATCTTCCTGGGGCGTGTCTTTGTTCCAGCATTCAAGACCTCAAGGAGAGACTAAGGCAACGAACGAACTTACCCCTGGGGCCAAGCATTGACACACATGGGGAAACTTTCCTGTCACAAGATGTGGTGGTGAACCTTTTGCAAGAAACCAAACAAGCTTTTGAAAGATGTCACAGGGTAAGTGTGCTTCCTGTAATCTCCCTTAGTGGTACAGTTTTGTGTGTGGGTTTAAGTCTCGAGCTTAAGTTGCTGGTTGAGGTGTGATAGGAAGAGGAAAGGACATTTTCAAATTGTCTCTTGTGTTTTTCATGGAAATGGAGCCAGAGTGGTGGCTGAGGGTTTGTTTTTCCATGTGGATCTGGTTGTAATTTGTGAGTATTAATGCTGGCTGGTTTTGGAAGAAGTGGGGAGCTTTACTGGCTGCATTGCTTCTCTTACTAAATTAGACCCAAAACCTGAGAAACCTTCAGTGTGGTTTTCTTTTCCTACTTTAAAAATATACTAAATATATTCAGTTCAGCAGTTGTTTTCCTGCCTCAAGTGTAATTTCATCGTACACTAGTGAATGATCACCAATAAAATGCTGAGAGGCATAGTCTTAAACAGTATTTACCTTGGTAACCCTCTATAGTTCTTTAAATGCTTCAGTCTAACATGAAAAAGGTATTTTACTTCTGATTAAATTGCTGGGTTTACTGCCTGTCAATCATATTTGTCTGGTACTTGGTGTAAATGGAAACCCTTGAAATTTAATTGCAGACCTAAATGTGATTTTTTTTTAATTAGCTAAACACACTAATTTCTAGGAAATTTTAATTCCTTTAACATTCTCAATGAGCTTGGGGTGGAAAAACTTCAGATATTTAGATGTTTTAATATTTTTTAAACCTAGTGAGGCCAAAGACAGAACAGGGTAGAGACAGAGGACTGTTACCTGCATGCCCTTGGGATCACCACTTTCCTCAGGGTGGGAATCAGTGACTGTAAGGCAAGCAGGTAGATCATTATTTTTCTCAATATCATAGTTGCTGGAGGCAGTTGTTAAATTCGTGATATAAACTGGTTTTTTCCACATGTGCACAACCTTTTGTTTCTGCCGTTCTGCTGGGATCTGATTTAATATAAATTATTTTTAAATAATTGTATTTGAGTGGAAACCCCAATGGATCTTGGTGTGTAAGGAGATTTTCGCAATTAGGGTTTTAGAATTTAGGGGTTTGTGGTGAAAGCAGTTCACTGTGCAAAAGATAAGTTAGTCCCTGGCTAACTAATTGTGGTATTTATGTCACATAGCAGATGTGTGCAGGGTTCTGCCAGCTGTGACTGCTTTAGGAAAAATAAATCGGTAATTCTGATGTAGCCATATATTGAAACATTTCACTGTTTGGGAGTCTCTGTTGTTGGGTTTTTGAGGTTTTTTTGGGGGGAAATAAACATTTGTGAGCGCTGTGCAAATTACTTGAAGTTGGAGCAGTAATATTTCTTCCTGAAAGCTTTATAAAAATCTTCCCCTAATTCCTTAGGAACCAAAGCTGTTTTTCCTAGCTACAAAAGCCCTGTCACGTTTTTCTTTAGAAAAGGGATTTACTGACAGGTTGCTGTCCGAAATCCCACATTGCTTTCGGCTCGTCCAGGTCCCGATGCTGAGTGTAAATGTGGGCATTGCTGCCCTTAATAAAAGCGTTCATGCTCCATTGGCTCCAGCTGAACTGTGCAAAATGTAGCCCAGGTTCAGCTGCATTCTTTTTGCTCCAGTGATAAAAGAACACCAACTGGAGGCCCAGCTAACCCAGTGTCCTGCTTCTCACCGTGGCCAGTGCCAGGAGAATATTGAAAGAATAAAATACAGGGCGTGCATAGAGTGATCTCTTCTGTATGCGTCTTCCCAGTGGCATGCAGGTTAGGTAGTTCTTGAGACTGCATCTGGAAAACTGTTGTAAGGGTTATTAATTAAGATCTTCTTTTATTGTTACTCTTATTATTATTATTAGAAACTGTTAATGCTTTTGTTTATTGTGACATCCTGTGGCAGGTTCAGTCTGCCTCTAAATGCTGAAGGGTTTATTGATATTATAGGCTGTTCCTGAATAATTCTCTGTCTGGATACTTTTCATTTTGAGTAAAATTCCAATTATTTTGGAATACTTGTTACATTTTAAGCTTATCCCCTATGCAATATCCAATAAACTTTCCAATCCATGTAGAACTGACCTTTAGGATATTTTTTTTCTTTTTCTTTAAAGCTCTCTGATCCCTCTGACTTACCCAAGAATGCTTTCAGAATTTTTTCTATGCTTGTAGAGTTCTTATGTACTGAACACATCGATTATGCATTAGAAACAGGCCTTGCTGGTGAGTACAGTATTTCCTGAGCATTTCATCTCCTTGGCCTTTCTGTGCCCATGATCTTTGCTGTGCCTTATTGATTGGCCTTGTTCAGGATGTGTTGGTTAAATTAAATCTGTTTTGTGTGTTTGGGGGTCGACATTTAATGGCTTCTGAAGTGTAACTTTCATTTGGGGAATTGTTGCACGGATGGAAACGTGCTTCTGTCTTTAGAAAGGTTTGTATCACAGAAATTGGGACACCAGCATTCCCTGCCTCTGTTTTCTGTGTCATAACAGGAGGATGTTTTTGTATTAAATGTTTATAGGAATTCCGTGCTTGTTTGTACATTTGTGCGCTCAGAGTGACAGTAAATAAGAAAACTGCTTGTTTAAAGATGTTAAAATCTTGACTATCTTGTAAGACAGCATCAGACTCACATTCTGAAGTTTTTAAATTGGCTGCTCTGTTTTGCTTTCAGAACTGTTACCAGTAAGGTATTTCTGTGCTTATGCTTGTTACCAATATAAGCCACGAGAAGAATTCTATATATGGCACCGTGGTAAATTTTTGAAACTCTAAGCTTGTGATTTAAGCATTCATGGAAGAAATCTGCATATTTAAAAAGTCATCATGCTAATTATAAGAACTGCATATCGTTACAATTCTAATGAAACCTTCTTTCCTTTAGGCATTCCCTCTTCTGATTCAAAGAATGCAAATCTTTATTTCTTGGATGTTGTCCACCAGGCCAATACTATTTTTCATTTATTTGACAAGCAGTTCAATGATCATCTGATGCCATTGATCAGGTACCTTTGTTTCGATTTACATGTCCTCTGGTCTTTTTTTTTGGTGAAGAAAGCATTTTGTTTTCATTTCTCATCTCTATTAAGAGGAGTTTCTGCTTGGAGTAGTTCAACTTGATATTGTGGAAGATAAAATAATATTGTGGGAGGGGGAAGAAGGGAAGTTTAAACAAATTGGTTCCTTTGGAAACAAATGGGAGAGGGTGAGCTCCAGGAATATTGATAGGAAGGAAAGACATGTTGGTCCTTGGAGATTTTTGCTGCTGCATTCCAGGTGGGACTCAAGGGGGTTTGTGGCTGTGCCCTTTTCCTGCTGGGGTGGGAAATCTTCACTGGAGCCTGTTGGAAGCAGCAAACCCAGCAAACAAATTCATTTTGTTATTTAACGCTGTCACATGTCTTCTATACTGTTGCAGTTCTTCTCCTAAATTATCTGAATGCCTTCAGAAGAAAAAAGACATCATAGAGCAAATGGAAGTGAAGCTGGATATGGGCATTGATAGGCAAGTAGAGATTAAAACTTTCTCTTAAACCACACCTTTGTGATATATGTTAACTGGTCTTTTAAGCATGAATTATTCCTGAACTCAAAATCGATTTTTTTTTTTTAGCAGATAAACATACATTATTGTGTGTAGGAAATTTAGATTTTGTGTGGTTAGAGGGTCATGTTTGCCATGGCAGATTTCTGACCCACAAATGCTTCTGGAAGGATGTTAGAGGATTTTGCTTATGGTGAAAGAGTGCAATAATTCACTGTTACCTTTTTGTCTCAAACTGGTGTTTCTCCGCTTTGAAAGAGGGAGAAATGATGATTGAAATAGGTTAAACACTTGCAGGATTTCCATTAGGAGCAAGGTTTGACAAAAATAGGTTAAATGATTTGCTGCGATCTGTGCAGTGCTACGGATTAGACCGAGTCGTGGAAGTCTGGAGACCTGGAATAATTTTGATTCTGACATTGACTTGCTTTGAGGTTGTGACTCATTTAATCTTTTTTCTATTTCTCAGAATAAAAATGAGGGGATAGCTGTAAAAATTGCAAATTATAATCAGAGCTGTTTTGCAGCAGAGGAAAATAATAAACTAACGAGCTTAATATTAGGAAACGGAGCTGTTGTGTGATGCCCTACTTTTGATTTGGTGTATTATTTTCTGCAAGTGCAAGGAGAGAGTTGGAAATAGGGGATGTAAGGTGGCAATTGAGATTTTTAGCTGCTCCTACCGCAGTTGACCTTAGAGGTTTAAACACAAAGTTGGAAATACTTGGAAGCACTGAGGCCATAAGCTTAGATCTAGGCAGATACAGGTCAGTCATCAGTATTACAATGGTTTGTGTCTGTTTGTGTTAAATAATTCATCCCTTAAAGTCTTAGGAGAACAAGTTCTTGTCAGAAGACAGTACATTCAAAGGTTTGTGAATGAGGAATTAAAAAAACAATTGTGTTTCAGCACATAAAAAAGATAGATTAGTTTTGAGATGAACATTACATGTAAAATGTGTTTGTGGTGCTGTTTCGTGCTGCTTTGTGGTGCCACTGATGCTGTTGAGAATTGATTGTCTTGCTTAAAGAAATGAGTTTAAAAAATAAAGCAGATTTTTGAAACGTTGATGGTTTCAGCTTTATCCAATCTGGAAAAGTCCAACTGCAGCTTCTTGAAAACCATTCACAGCAATTATTTACCTCAGTAAAAGTGATTTATTAACCAAACAGAATTAGTTCAACTGGCTTTCTCTCAGTATGTATTTTGTGTAAACAGCCTTCTGGGAGTATTTATTCCAAATGGAAATTGAGGAGAATGCAAGATATTATTTCTTTAAATTTCTGTTGGTATGTGAACTGTGGAATGAAGTAAATCTGAAAGACAAGCCTGAGATCTATGCATAGGAAAAAAAAAATGGAGTTTTTTCCCTTTCTGGATGCATATATTCTTCTCCACCCCACCGCAGCTTGAATCCTTCAAGGCCTGGAATGTCCTTGACAGTTTTCTTTGGGAAGGCTGGGAGATGAGGGGGTGAAAGAAAGGGAAGGGAAGAGAGGAGAGCCAGGGGGATGTTCCTGGCCAAGGTGGGCCAGGAGAGGTTTGCAGCCTCTGGCACCTGCTTTGCTGTTTGACCTTTGTATGGACTCGAAGGAGAGCAGGGCCTTGACCTCAGATAATGCTCTGAACAGATCAGTCCTGTAAAAGAGAAATAATTGATACTGTAAAACTCCATTAGATTTCTGGGAACAAAAGAAATACCAAGCTCTGGCAAAGGAAGAAATTTCTTCTTCCCCCTCACTCTTCCTTCATTTTCCAAGTGTTTTCTGATGCTTGCTTCTGACTAATATGCAGTGTGATCTAATTGTGCTAAACTCCTTGGAATGCTTCCTTCAGATTCTCTCTACATTGAAGGATGCTATCCAATTTCTCTGAAGAGCTGGATTTGAATGGATTGCCTCACGATTAATGTGCCCCCTTTAAAAGCAGCAGGCCAGTGGGCTGTGTGCTCTGCTCTAAGACACTGAACTAGGAGGAAAGAGTTTTTAGAGGGGTTTTTTTGCTTATGCTCCTTTTTCTAACTGCTTATATAAAATCAAAGCAGATCTTCTCTGTAGGAAAATGGTGGATGCTGGGTGTTATCCCTCATTGCTTTATGCTGCTTAGTTTGGTCTAGAATTGTGTCAGTATATATAAATGTAAAAGTCAGGGAAATTAAAAGTTCCCCCCAAACCCAATCTGTATTTGTAACTTTCCAGGACACTGAATTGTATGATTGGGCAGATGAAGCACATCCTGGCTGCAGAGCAAAAGAAGACAGATTTCAAACCAGAAGATGAAAACAATGTTCTGATTCAATATACAAACGTAAGTAACCCACGTCCCAGCTCATGGGTGTTACCAGGTACAAGATGCTCCTTACCAGACTCCCATGTGCATCGACTTAATTTGCTTCCATTTTACATCAAGCACCTCCTAACTGCTGTGGACTATTTTCTCAGTCTGAAAAGGAGCAGGAGTAGTTTTGATCTGGTGTCAGACACAAATCAGTGGGTGCTGGAGGAACTGGCACATTCTTTCCCTTCCCAAGAGGCTCAAATTTGGAACAAGGCTTTTAGCTGATAATTAGCTTTAAGCCATCAGTTTCAGAAAATCAATTACCAGTTGCTGGGTGCTTTTTCCTCTCAGAATGGCAGGAACATGGCAAAGCATCACAGGTACAGCATGAACATTTTGCTGCACAGTGGTGTCTCTCCAGTGAGAGTGTCTGAAACCCAGCCTAGGGGCTGCAGGGGTGGCTCACGTTAGGGAAAAAGGCAGGGAGGAGTAGGGAACAAACTCAGTGTGGAGAAGTGAGAGCATTCCCTGAACGCCTGCAGCCAGGTGGGAACGGGAGAAGTGCAGCTGTAAGACAGAGTGTGGTACTCTGTGGAAAGGGTGAAAATCCCTGTATGGCCGTTAATTTGGATTTATACTCGTGACTCACAAGAGGCTTTTAATCATGCACCCCTTTGGTGGGTCACTGAATTCAAAATCCAAATTAAAATATTCTATTCTGAACTGATATGAACTATAACCTAATTGAATATTTAATTGAATATTTTCTTGATGCATTTGTGCATCTTCGTGTGGCAAATAAAAAGAAATTTGGAAAATTATTAATTGGAGAATAAACTTTTACAACACATCGCTGAGATTAATGAAAGGTAGCAACTGATGTCCAAGCTGTGATGTGGAGGAAAGTGGATTACCTAATTCTTATTGACTTCTTTTTGTTTTTATGAATCTAGGCTTGTGTTAAAGTCTGTGGCTATGTTAGAAAACAAGTGGAAAAGATCAGGAATTCCATGGATGGCAAGAACGTGGACACGGTTTTGATGGAGCTCGGGGTTCGTTTTCATCGCCTCATCTATGAGCACCTACAGCAATATTCCTACAGCTGCATGGGAGGAATGCTGGCCATTTGTGATGTGGCCGAGTACAGGAAGTGTGCCAAAGACTTCAAGGTGAGCCTGTCCATGAGGAGGGAGTGATGGTTGTAAATCCTCTCCTGAGAGGAAGAGTTTTGAAGATGCAGATGGATATTCTAAGACTTGAAGCAACTGTAATTATCTCTGTTCTTTTCCTTTGTTTCCTTTTGCCCACAGATTGCGCTGGTCTTACAGCTCTTTGATACCCTGCATGCACTTTGCAACCTTCTGGTTGTAGCCCCAGATAATTTGAAGCAGGTTTGCTCAGGAGAACAACTTGCTAACCTGGACAAGAACATCCTTCACTCCTTTGTCCAGCTACGTGTCGACTACAGGTCTGCTCGTCTGGCTCGCCACTTCAGCTGAGAGCATGGCAGGAAACCTTGCACCTTTGGGCAGCCCCAGTTGTTAGAAAGCACAGGGAATTATTTCTTACCAACCATGGGTGGAACTTTTGTGGGACAGTGACTGTTCAGGATAAAGCAGCAGCCATAGTTAAACCTGACCATGTAGAAGGCGAGCAGGCAAAAGTCTGGATGATGTTTCATGTTAGCTGAAGTTCTGTCCCAGTGAAGAATTTCACAAATCTACTTGCTACTGATTTTTTTTAATTGGAAACATGTTGGTGTAGGAGAGCAAATGGTGCATTGAAAGTATTTTAGTCTTCAATATTGAATTATCAGATACCATTTGTTAGACTTGAACTACAGAGCATAGCGTAGGTAATGGATTACATAGAATAGACCAGTGTAAAAACATTCTTCATCAATTTTAATGACTTAGACTTCAGCACAGCTAATCATAATCAAATTATCTTTGATTGGTGTTTCTAAGTCATTTCTTTCATTTAAAACGTTATCCTGCTCAATGTAATTTCTTGCTCTAATTAATTAGCTTGGAATTTCTTTGAGATGTAGGAGTAAAACACTATCCCAGAAAGGCGTAATTTATTCATTGTGTAACATTCTAAACAGAGCTAAAGTGGTGAAAAGTTTGGGATTTTTTTTTTTTATTATTATTATTTTTGGTTCTTTGGCTTTGGGGTTTTTTTATGTAATAGTCAAGGGCCCGCTGGAATGTACTGGCATTGTATGATCTGACATTATTGTTTCTGTTCGATACCAGCACACTGAATTTTATATATTCTCCTGAAGTAAATGCAGCTGCCTTGCCTAAGGCATCCTTATTGCAAGTGAAGGTGCCCATTGTTGGGTTACTATAAAAGAACTTTTTCTCCTGTCTTATTTTGTATGTAAATAAATTCAAATTCTAATGAAATGAAAGAATAAAATGTAGCCCAGTTTTTCCTGTGTGGCAGGAATGGCTCCAGCCAAAACCTAGAGTGGCAAATTCTCGTGCTGAAGAGAATTGATCCTCAGTGCCTGAGCAATATAAGATGTAGAAGTGTGTGCAAGCTGCTCTTCCACTGAGCATAACTTTGATATTGGACAGAGCCTCCTCTGTGTCTGTGGTGCTCCAGGGTTTATTCAGGAGTTCCTGATGTGGACCCACAGTGTCCATACAGAGAACTGAAGCAACAGCGCTGTTTGAAACATCTGGGGTGGCTTTTCCACAAGCAGCTGGAAATTGTTGTGAATAGACCTTTGTTTTCAGAGTGGGCTCTTGTGGAAACCAGGTTGGAACTGCAGTGGAACAAATCCTTTCTAACACGTTCCTTCTACTGTGGGCTCAGCATGTTATGGAAACTTCTTTGTCTCCCACCTCCGGAGCAGCATTTCTATCCATTCACTTTCTGGGTTGGTCAAAGAATTTTATTTTCCTCTTCTGTTGATGAATTCCCAGGTGAGGTCAATACTGACAAGACTTGTTGGAACTTCTCTTGCTTAGCTGGGGTTCTCCTGCTTAATTTTGGATTTAGGGGAGCATTCTGTTGGTAGACAAGAGAATGGATGCCAGCCTGGCTCACAGGATCCAGGGAGTCTGGCTGGGCTGCTCTGCTCTGTTCCTTGGCCATGGCAAAGCCACAAAGGGGTTTGGACACTGGAGGAGGCACCTGCTTGTACTGCTGCCATTGTTGTTTCAAAAGCTCTGATATGAATTCAGATGATACCTCTCTGTTACCTCTGTAACTGAAAGCCAACAATTTTAAGGCTGTGGTTTTATGAACCAATACAAAAATCTTTCTAAAAATAAATAAATGAATCAAAGTGTCAATTTGCTAACACTTCAGAACAGTGAACATCATCTTGAGATTGCAGATCACAGAAGTGCTTCAGAATTTGTTGTATGACTGTTTGAATTTTTTTAAGGTTGTATGAAATGTATTTACCATATCCCTTGCTTTATTAGCTGTGTTTTCCATGCATATGCTCAGTGCAATATTTCCATTATGCCTGTTAACAGGAGGCAGCAAAAAGTAGGTGAACACTTAGATATGTAAACTCTTCCTCAATAAAACGAATTCCTTCCCCATACTTTTTTTCATTTCATTTCCACGTTCCTCAAAGATATTTATACTCAATTGTATAAGCCCTTCTATTTAAAAAAAAAAAAAAGAATAAAAGTAATTTTACTGACCAAATTTATCACTTGTGTGAGCTTTCTCCTTCCTTTAAAAATCCTCCCAGTGCACACACTGAAAGTTTCCATTTCTGGAGAAGGCTGCATTGTCGGTAAGTTTATTTTATAATGCAAGTTGGATTGGGATGGGGTGGGGGAACTATAATTTTCCCACATTTTTAAGTTTAGAGCTCTTATAGCATATAATTTAGAAAAATATTTCCAGTGGCTTATGAATGCAATAAAATAGTATCTAAAATACAAATATGGCTTTTAATGTTCATATAATGAGTTAAAGTATTGCCTGTCTGATGTTCCCTCCTACAACACAGGCATTTATTTATCAGGCTGGCAGCCAAACCTGAGAGGGGGAGAGCGTGTGTGTGTGTAATTATGTTGTCTACAATTGGTGAAAATGGCTTTGCAGTAAACTCTTGTAGGCTGGGAAAGAAGCTGTGCGTTTTCCAAGTCCTGTAATTTATTAAGGCCATTTGCTATTTTGTTCTGTTTGTGTATGCGCGGAGGGCAGGAAGGAATTCTGTAACAATCCTTCCCAAATAATGCAAAAAAAATGGGGAAACAGCAGTGCTGGGAAATAGAAGATAGAGAAATAGAGGGTAAGAAGTGAAGAAGACATGAACTAAAAGGGGATATGGAGAAGGAGCAGTTTTAAATGAAGAAGCACATGAAGGAGGAGGTTAAAATAGCAATGATGGAAACCTGACACACACATCAACCTGGGAGACAGCAGGATTGGCATTGACTTTCCACAGCTACGTCCCACCCTGCAATGAAATCAGCCTCCAGAGAAGGGGGGCTGGCTGAAACACTGGGCTGGGGAGCTGTTCAGTCACCTGGAGACTTGGACTCAGCAGGAGGAGAATCCAAACCCAGAGTGTGCTTGCTGTGAAGGACAGGTGTGTGAATCTGCAAGAAGTGGAAATGCATCAGCAAGGTGCAGCCTCGGTGGAGGGAAGGAGAATTTGCCAGAGCTGAGCTTATCATTCTCTTAGAAGACCACAATGGGCTGGAGGAAGGTGAGTGACTGCTGGATTTCAGGGTGGTGTGATGTTGGCAGAGGGCAAGTCAGGCTGTCCTGGCTATGGTAAGAGGACTTGGGCTGGATTTGGGGTTTGGTTTTATTCTCCTCTTCACAAAGTCATTTTAATTCATTGGTGGTGTGATGGAGTGTTGCCTGAATTGACTGCTCTGTTTCTGTAGGAGATTTTGTGTCTTGCAGAGTGCCTTGGTGAGGGTGAGGCCCTTGAGTCCCTTCCTGAGTTGGGTACACCTTGTCCTGCCCTTCAAAACACAAAGTTCCAGGTTTCTCAATCCAGTATGTGCATGGCAGTAAACATTCTTAATTCTGGACGTCATGAGGAACTCCTGAGCAGGAGGTGGCTCTTTGGTTTAAGTTTTCATGGCAATAACTGTCTTAATTCAGATTAGTGCTTGAGCTGAACCACTATGGGCAGGGAAAGCAGTTTGAGGCTGTGATTTTTTCTGTACAAAGGGAGCAGACACCTGAACAATTGCTTGTCTAACTTTAAATGCAGGTAGCAGCCCTTCCCCTTTGCCCTTCTTGTCCCCAGAGCAGCAGGGAGGACAAGCCAGCCAGCAGCTCTCTTCTAGAGGGCAACAAAAAGGTAGGAGCACCTTTCCTGTCCTCATGTCCTGCTGGGTTTTGGCTTCTGAGCATTTTTTCCTCCCCACCACATCCTCTGTGGTAGCTGTACATGGAGACAGATTTCTGGTTTGTTTCTGCATCAAGGCTGGCATGCTGTAGACTATTTTTTTTCCTTTCCCGGTATTTCTACACCTGTTACACAGAGGGGAGGGAGGCAGATATCCTGCCCAGTTATGTTCAGTGCTTTGCTCGTCTTTCCCCCCCTCCATTCTAATTTCTTTTGGTGGGAGGAGATTTCTCTACCACATCTTCTGCTTATCTTGCCGTGGGGAAGCAGCTGTGTTTGCCTGTCGTCTTTTCTCTTGTGTGGGGCAGCCCTGTGTCAATACAGCCCTCAGTGTGTGTGGAAACCTTGGTTATTCTATTAGCTTTATGTCCCAGTGCCCTCTTTTCCTTTCAGATCTCAGGGCTGCGCTATCCCTTCCCCTGTTACCACTTTGCCAGAGAAGGAAAAATCTTTGACTTTGCAGTGTGGCTTCTTGTAGACCTTTACATATTACCTGGTGCTTCTTCATCCATGTGGAGCCTGGTAGGAGAATTGTAGCTCCCTTCCCCTTTATCCCTCTACCTTCCCCAAATTCTCTCATCTCTGCAGCTGTCTGTTTCCATCTCCTCTCCCCTGACCCGTACATTATATTGAAACTTCATGTAAGGGGCCAACCATGGGGGGAAAACTGTTACATATCTCAGCTTTAACCTTTAGTTAAACATGCCAGGAAAGTGACATGAAATGCAAAGTTGAGCCATTTCTGAAGAGTATCTTCGAGCTCAGCTTAAATCAAAATAACTTGTTTTCCTACTTGATTGACGTTTTCTTAGTAATTTACTTATTTGTGACTTCAGTTCATCCTGATATGGGATGAAACTACATACGAGGCTTGCTTGTAGCAGTCCCAAATCCTGCTCATCTGTGACGCTGTTTGTCACACACACAGACACACACTCACACTTTTTCAGAAGGTATGAAACTGAAGCTGAGTTTATTGAAAAGGATCTGACTCTATTATAGAGTATTTCTATAAAGGCTAGGGATTGGGGGAGAAGGTTGACACCTCTCCCCATCTTATTGGTCAAGACAACTGTCTATCAGCTGTTCATATCTCTAAGAACAGGAATGAAAACTACCTTGAAGTTATGAAAACATTGGCTGGTGTTTATAGACTAAAGTGTGAGAAGACACTTAAACTATTGTTGGGGGTTAGATTTGGTTTTCTTTTTTTTTCTATAGAATTTTTTCCCACAAAAGTCGCCAGGAGACTAATTGCTGGCTACTTANACTAGTAAAGAGCTGTTATTCCTATCCCCATATCCTTGCCTGAGAGCCGACTTCATATCAAAGTTTTAATAATTCGGAGGGAGGGGGTTCGAATTCTCCATTCCAAAGGGAGGTCTTGTCCTCCCTAGCAGATACCTGTCTTTCAAACCAAGACAACTATGAAACTGTGAAACAGAAGAGAAGGCTGAAAAAATCAGGGCGACACATCTGTACTGCTGTTTTTCCTCTGTGGAGTGAGAAGACCTCGGAGCTGAGGCTGGAACAGGGCTGAGCCACAGGCTGTGGCAATTCCCACCCTTGCCTGTCCTGGTCCCAGCTGAGCAGCTCCTCCCTGCTGGGAGGGACCAGCCCCCATATCCTCTGCCTGCCCTCAGCAGCCACCCCTTCAATGAAAAACCTTTTCCTCATATCCAGTCTCCTTGTGGGGTCAGAGTTGTTCCATCCCACCAATGTAATTGTAGAGCATGTGTGACCATCTCAAGAGAGCCACAGCTGTCACTGCCGGCTTGTTCTGCTTATCTTCCGATGTGCAACATTCTTTGAAAGCTAATTATTTAAAATTTTTTCTCCTTGAAGTGTTAAACCACCTCTTCCTCCTGCCACTGAAACCCCAAATCATCTGCAAGGCTCTGGATGCGTGAAGGAAGGCGTTCTGGTTCAGGATCAGTGGCTGCTGCTGAAGCTCCTCATGCAGTGTTTTGGTGTTCTCAGACCTGGATTCAGCAGGGATAGAGGAGAGAACAGAGGTGTTGGCCCTTTTCATTTGTCCCTTTTGTGTGCACAGTGGGGCTATGTACGTTTTAGGGCTGTTTCTCCTCCCCAAAGGAGGCTTTTTGCACCACAGTCTTCCCTTGAAATGGATTCACCATAGCCCCGCCTGAGACCTGTTCTCAGGGCTGCCCTTGCCCCCCTCAGCCCTCTCCCAAGGGTTTGTCCTGGCACAAGGCAGCCCTGGCAGTGACTTGGATGTGCAGCTGCTGTTCCATGGTGGCCATCAGTCCGCTGAGGGCAGGAGCTGTTGTGCTGTCAGGGGTTCTGCCTCATCAAGGGCCCCTCTTTGCTTCAAAAGAAAGAGGCTGGGGAGAGGAGACGTGTCCAGAGCCAATTCCAAGCTCCAGGTGTCAGGATAAACAGTTCAGGTTCACCTGGGCTGCAGATGGTCACTGTGAACCCTCCACTGCTTTAACTGGTGTTGGAGCATTGTGGAGAAGCCAGTGAACATGAGCTTGCATTTGAAACATTTTTATAACATCCATTTTATTGTAAACAATTCATTAAAATGGCTTGCTAAGTCTTAGGCAAGTGGATTTTTGAAGGTTGCTCATTTTGCTTATCCACCCAAAGTCAATTTGAGTATGAATATATAACATTTTACTCATAATAGCAAACAACTTCAGAGAAGAAACATTTATTCTGGAGGCAGAGATTCAAGCTAGACAGCAATGATGCATTACAAATATATAATTATTTGCACTAATATTTGAGCAGGTGGAATGGATTAGTACATGGTCAACATTGCGCTGCTGATAACATGTATTTTTCTATATTAATATGTACTGTGCAACATGTATTAAAATTGTCAATAATTCATTTTAACAGAGATAGCAATATTTATATTGCTGTGTTCTACAGACAGTAGAGTGAATTGTTAAAATGTGTAAAGCTGGGCTAGATTTAACTTAACTTTGTTTCCCAGCATGTGTGGTTTTAATTTCTCATTAAGAAATAAAAAAAAGAAAAATAACACCTTTCAGCCTAGAAAGATTCTTGCTCTTCCATGGAATTTCTTATCCTTTCCTTCTCCCTCCAATCTCTTAGGGAAAAGCTTGAAATAAGATCTCCAAGACCCAACCCAGCCCCTTGTAATAGGTGGATTCCTTCTGTGTATTTTCCTGAATTATATGGAGCTCAGGTGTTTGGGGTGGTTTTTTTCTATTTTTAAGACATACTTTGTTGCTTGTTGTTTTCCCTTCTCAATGCATTTTTGGAAGCCTCTGAGGGTAAAGTCAGTCTGTTTAACCAGTGAATGCATCACCTTTTAATAAGAAGGATCAAGAGCAGACATTCTGGTATAGGCAGGAAATGCTACATGGGGATGAGCCACTAAGTTTTAGAGGAATATCTTAAACTGTCAGAGGGCGGGGTTAGGTTCAATATCAGGAAAAAATTCACCCCTGTGAGGGTGGTGGGACGCTGGCAGAGGCTGCCCAGAAAAGCTGTGGCTGCCCCATCCCTGGAAGTGTCCCAGGCTAGGTTGGATGGAGCTTGGAGCAGCCTGGGATAGTGGAAGGTGTCCCTGCCCATGGCAGGGGGTGGAATGAGATGAGATTTAAAGCCCCTTCCAACTAAAATAATTCTGTAATCTTGGATCATGTTGTCTGCCGGTGTTTCTTGACAATTGTGTTGTTCTGACATGCAGATCTGGGGTTGTATTCGGGGGAAAAAAAATTGGATCTTGCTGCTTTTTTCCTCCTGGGGAAATCTGTCTGCAGGGAGGCAACTAAATTGCAAGCAGCAGCAGTTCAAAGCAGCCAGAATCCCTGCATCCATCTGAAGACTTTAAAAGAATGTTCCTGACCAGCTAGACACAAGTTCAACTGGGCTAGTGAATCTCTCCATTTGTGTACCCTTTTTTTTTTGTATATGTGGGGGGTTTTTTTGTATATATGCTGATACATATCAATATCAGAAGTGGCTGTGGGGATGGATTGCACCTTCCTCTTGTCTAGGCAACTCCTTTATTCTGAAATAGCATCTTACATTTGAAAAGCTTCTTTAAATGTGGAAAGACATCTTTCTTCAGTGTCAGAGCATCTGCCATAAATGTCTGCGTGAACTGAGCCCCCAGTCGAGACTAAAGACAAGAAAAGTCTTGCTTAGCTGTTGAGAGTCATCTTGCTGCTTTTCAATTTACTTTTTTCTTCCTGCAACAGTGAGAGCCTTAAATAGTAATTTTGAGGCAGATCTTGAAGTCCAGGTCTTCTGAAGGAGACCAGAAATAGCTGGCTTATGTTTGCTCAACATATAGGGCACAGTGCCAAATTCACTGCTGGTGTGAGCAGCTGTAACTTTGCCAGCTTCTATGGAAATATGAATTTTTAAAAGTCCATAAGCACGTTAGACACATACCTTTGTCTTCCCACAATTAGTTTTGTTGCCTGCATAGCACGAGGCTTTCTGTAGTACATAATCCAATGCCTAAATATAGTAATTCCAATGCACTTGAGATCAATTAGATTTGTACTTTTAAACTCAGTTTTGTCTATAAAGATAATGTTATGTTGCTGAAGGGATTTGGTATTTAAAGAGTCTGAACAAGTCTAAGTGGCTCTTGGGCATTATAATTTTTATTTAGCTGCTTTTAGCCCAATCACTAATCAAATTAAAACCTACCATGACTGGTGTATAACTCAGAGCAGACAGTGGAGAGTCTTTAGCTGATAGCACTTAATATTTTGATGGGAGGGGTGCTAAGGTGGTGCTTTTGTTAGCAAGAAAAGACTCCTCTTTTCTGCAAATTGAAAAATACGTTAAAGTGAGTTTGGGGAAACAAAACCACAAAGGTTCAAGGTTGTAGTAGTCCCTGCAATGATGGGCAAAGATCTCTTTGAAGCCTTTGCACTGTGAAGGTGCTTTGCTTTAAAGGAAATTACTTTATTTGGTCTTTACAAGCAACAATCCTGTAAGAATAATGCTGCTGGTTGTGTGAAGAGAGGAGGGGGAGGGTAAGAAAGAGCTGCCAGCTTCCCTCTAGGACATTATTCCAGAAGGGTCCCTCAGATCAGGCCACTAAAGGGACAATTCCTTGTGCAGCAGAGATGTGATCCAAGCCGTGGCTTGTTTCCCTCGAGAACGCCGGAGCCATTCTTTGTACAACGTGTAATTCTCTCCATGTTGGTGTTTTCCATTCAGACCCACCACGTGAGGTAAGGAACAGGAAGGTGGGCAGTTTTCTGCTTTGTTTCACGGAAAAATGGTACATTTAGCGACGTGAGGGGCCAAGCTGAGACAGAGAAGGCAGGAAATAATGACTCGATGTTAGCGCCGAGTGCTCGACTGTTCAGTCACATGGCGAGGGCAGAAATCAACAGTAATGTCAGCTAAAGAAGAGAGTTCATCCTGGGGCTTGATTTCCAGGACTCAGTCAGGTCCTAATCAGGCTCAGGGAATGTCTGTGCTTAGAAATTCCTAAGAGTCTGTCAGCTTGATTTTTTTTTTAAAATGGCATGAGTGTCAGTTGTGCTGTCACACACACTCTTACACTTGTCTCCAGCTTTGAGTTGGAGTGCACTCGTTTTTAATTGTCCGTGCCAGAAAATTGCTTCATGCCAAGAAAGACAAGAAATAGCTCTCCTTCTTGAGCATTCCCTGTACAAGCTAGACCCAGAAAGAACTAGATGTGCTGAGGAAGCTATGGGAGAGTGACATAACATCTTAAGAGTTTTTATTTTAATTCAGTGGGTAGTTATTTTTTGGATGTTGAACTGGGTGGATTCTGAGGGGAAATGGAACGGAGCCAGTTCTGCGATGGAACAAGATTGCGGAAGACAACACAGCTACTCTGCACTGCCACACAAGACAGAACTGGAGCCAAAAGAAGCAAAAGTGGAGCAGTTCCCCAGGCATGGTAACATTGTGGGGGACTGATTACCACATTCCCATTCTGTGAGTTGAAATGGGCACTGTGCTCATTGTGCAGGCTCTCTGTATCATGGACTAAGAGAGAAGGGATCTGTTTCAAAGTCTGATTCATCCTGGCAGGGAACTAAAGTAGGACAGATGATTTGCTTCCTAGAAGAGTCTCAGTTGCTTCATCACTTCTGAAGGGATGCAAGCCACTTGTTTAAACCAGCTAAAATGAGATGCCTCATGAGTAAGATAGCCTCACCTGCTTGTAGAGGCCAAGAAAGCCATGGCTACTTGTTAATTTGACCCCTGAAAACCATCTGTAATGAGTTCAGCTTGTGTGGCTCATTGGATTTCATCTTCCCTGTACACAGGAAGAACCTCGAGATGACTTTGCTTCCCTGCTAAGTCTGGTGGTAGACTGGAGAGCAGAGAATTTGACAGCAGGCAAATGCTTCCCTTCTGTGTGCAGGAATTGTCTTTAAGGAAACTGCACAGCCCCTCTGGCTGCCGTGGCACTGCTCAGGGGTTTATCTCCCGTGGCAGTGCTGAGTGAAGGAGCACGTTAGGGTGATGCAGGCATGAAAACTGCTTCCTGAATTGCTTTGATCTTGGTCTCTTTGGTGGTCACAAAGCCAAGGGATGAGCCTCTCCTGGAGGACCCATTCTGTTGTGACTGATGAAGAAAACAAGCGAACGGAGGAGCAAGAGAAAAACAGGTTAAAGTGGACAAAAGGCTTGGACTGAAATCTGAAAAGCGCTTCCTTTATTTCTCCTTGCTTTACTCTAAACAAGTCTTTGATTTCTTTAATCTGACACCGGCTAACTTCAAACAAAATGAGTTTTCTTCTAGCTTGGTTCCCCTTCTGCTTGGCATCCCTCCCCGTGCCCACCTGCTGGTCCTTGGCAGAGCGGAGCTGGCCCCCCGTGCCCGCGCTGCCCCCGGTCCCAGCGCTGCCTGCCGGAGCGGCAGCTGCTGTCTGAGCCCGTGGCTCAGCTCTGCTGCAAGGGAGACAATCTACAGATGCCACCCATCTGTTCCGTCCCTGGCTTCTGGGAGGAATGGCCTCTCTCCCCTTCTCCTCGCAGGTCTCCCTCCTGATTCTTTTCTCCGCAGCGAGCTTCCCTTCGCGGGTGGAGTTTTGCAGTGCCGGGCCCAATGTGAGGGGCTTTTCAGGGTTTTTGGTATTTCAGAGGCACTCAGGCAGTGTGTTGGGGTGCACCCCATGGCTGCCTGCTTTGCTGCAGGGCTCTGGTTATGACCTGCCCTCATATCTCCTCACTGCTTTCACCCTTTTGTCTTGCAGGATCCATTTATAGCTAAGGCTTATCAGGCCATAACAGAAATAATGTCTGTTGCCCTTCCCAGTGCAGCTGAAGAATTAAGAGGTTTTTTTTTTTTCCCCTGTGCAGCATGGAAGGTTATTTCCAGCTACCCTATTTGCCCTTCTCTGTGTTGTGAACTGTGAACCACAAAACATCTTTTTGCTCCATCAAAGGACCACTTGGGCTTGCTGATCCATTTATTTTTTTTTTTTTTAAACCAGTTCCCCGAGTTGGAGAGTCTCTGAAGCTGAAGGCCAGCAACAACATCAAGGAGAAATTATTTATCTCCTTCTGAAGAAAATCCTGGGTTTGGCTGGATGTGCTCCTGGATGCCCATCTCTCCCAGGGTGCTTCCATCTGACCTGCCATTCTCTTTCAACTCTGCCTTGGGTCTACCTTACCTGGAGGCAGTTCTGATCCTCAGCACTCCCTCCCTTCTCTTCATCCCTCCTCCCAAGCCACCACACACTCCTCAGCCAAGGCATTTTTGGCAGGATAGGCAGGAACTATTCCAAGAATAGGATCTTCACCAGTCAAACAGTTGCTTGTCATCTTGTCCCCTCCTGATTCGCAGGTGGCTTTGAGTTTCCCCGTCTGGCAACACAGGAGGCAACAGCTAGCACAGCCTCGATGACTGAGCTCAGTGTAACAGCAGAATTTGGAATGACAGCATGAGACATCACCTTTTTGCACTGTGGTACCCTGAAGGCAGGCTTCTTATCCTGCAAAATCCTGGAAATTGTGGTTGACATCAGCCTTGATGGAATGAAATAGGTGTCAGGACCAGCCCAAGGTTGCCTTGTCGTGTTTAGTGTCGGATTAGTTGGGTTTTGGCATCACCGTCTGCTGCTGTACCTGTTGAGGGTGTGATGTAGACTCACTGTGTCAGTTTAGAATCTGTGAGTTTAATCTTTGCTCACTTGGGTTTTTCTTTAGTGTGACCTTTGCAGGTGGAAAATTCACCTATGGCTGTACTTAGCTGCTTGTGTTCCCGGGTGTGGGATAGACATGGGATAATTCAGGTGGACAGGCACCTCAGGAAGTCACCTGGTCCTCCCAGCCCCACTTTTAAAGCAGGATCAGCAGTGAATTCAAGTCGTAAAGAGCACTGCATTCAACAGCCCCAAAAGAGGAGCAGAACCTGATTTACCTGGCTGTGTGCATCTTAACCCTGGGAGGGTGTTAATTACTTTTCTTGTGTTGAATACTGGAGTAATCCAAGCCTGGTTTCCTGGGGAAGGATGCCCAACAGGTTCCTCCCTGTGCTCAGTGATCTGAGAGGTCTTTGCCACCCTAAATGATTCTGTGATTCTGAGCTCCTTTAGATTTCTCTGGAGCATGCTCTGTGCTATCCCACGGGTGGAGGAGTGGCTGTGTGTGCTGTGGATCCTTGTGAGACACACAGCATCTGGCACATCTCCTGTAAATTAACATATGTGAAAACTGGACACCAATTCACACATTTCAACTGGTCAACAGATGGGATAAACAACAAACTGCTGCTCAGCTCACTCTGCAGCCTGCCTTTGGTAATGCACTGATCTGTATTTCTGATCTATGCATTGAACTTTTTGTATAAAATTTATAGGAGAATTTGGTTTTTGTGTTCTTTTTTTATCGATGCCTTGGCCACTTTTGGTTAAAATGGAGCTAATGTGCCCACCTGAGAAATTAATAGAAACCTGGAATGGTTTGGGTTGGAAGGGACTATCAAGACCATCTCATTCCAACTCCCTGCCATGGGCAGGGACACCTTCCACTATCCCAGGTTGCTGCAAGCCCCACCCAACCTGGCCTAGAACACTGCCAGGGATGGGGCAGCCACAACCTCCCTGAGCAACCTGTGCCAGTGTCTCACCACCTTCTCAGTGAATTCAGAGAGAAGAATCAGTTTGGATATATCCATGGTTAGATCCTGAGCTTACCTGCTGGGTTCGAATTTAGGAAAAAGCTTTAGGTTTAGTTCCTAATTTAGAGAATTGTGAAGTCACTTTCCACCTGCCATCACTGACGTCTCACCTGGTTTAAAGCTCAGCTGGACGACAACTATGCTTCTAAGAGAGGTTCAGTCAGACACTGTCTGAGATACCTGGGGTTTGCTTGGCCAGAGGAAACAGAGACACTGAGCTCCCCATGGAAAGTAATCCGGGGTTATTCCTGTGCAGAAGTCCAAAGGCATAAATCTGAAGTTACTGATCCCAAAGCTTGGGGAATTAATCTTTCTTACAATGTCCTGTAGCAGCACAGAGCTCAGGGTGGATTTGCTAGGCAGATTTTTGCCTGAAATTCTTCATGGGAGCCCCCTGCTCTCTGGGTACCCTCCCAAATGATATTTATGTTCCTCTTGTACCAACACAAAATACAAAGAATACTCCCTAAAGGCCAAAGGATGCCATGAGTGAGGGCTTCATTTGGTGAACAGTGAAAGATGGCTTTGAGGACCACACCATGCAGAAAGGGAGATGTTGTGGAGCTGCAGAAGAGCTTTGCCCTCTGGAAAGGCTCCTGTGGAAGCAGGGCACTGCTGGGAATGTCTCTTTCCTCCTTTTCTGTGCCCAAGTGGGATTCAGGGCGGTGCTTCTCTCCTGCTTTCTGTCCTCATGGTGAGTGAGCCTCTCTTGGTCTGTCTTTCTGACATTCAGTTTGTATACGAATAGAAAAAAGGTTTTAAATCATAGAGTAATAAGTTCTCATTCCATTATGGAGACAAGTAATTTTTGAAGTTCCTTTGCAAGGATGGAAAATGTTAAATACTTCCCCAAGAATTTTAGCCACTTACGTTCTTGATTCTCCAAGGAAAGCTTTTCCCCCCATACCTCTGTGAAATTTGGGGTTTTTTTTTCAATGTGGCTGTCATTTGAGGTCAATACTCCAAGGAGGGAAGGTGCCTCACTCACAACCCAAGCAGAGAAACAGTTAAGCATCTTAAGCTGTGTAAGCAAAAAGAGAGGGGAAAGAAGTTGCCAACATATTTTTGACAAAAGACAGGAAAATGACAGGCTGTTTGGGGTATGCAAAAAATTTTTCCTTTCATACATATTGACAGCCAGAGGGGGGTTATTATTGAGAATATGGGTAAAGTTACTGCCAGATTCTGCTGGTACTCATGTTTAAAAAGAAACTATGGAAACCAGGAGTAGGAATATTAATTAAGTTCAAATTTGGAATGCCTTTGCCAGGAGTGGCTGCATGAATTCAATGAAGCAGCCTGTTGGGTTGCAATTCACTATGTTGTTTGCAATTTAATAGAATGCTGAACTTTTCATAAATTAACATGTTGTTTCAATAATCTGATTAAAAGGTTATATGTTGATAAGATTAGCCTTAGCTGAGTTTTTTCCCCTTCTTGCTTAAAGAACCAGTGTATATTTTCTTTAATCAGTTTGCAGCCATGAACTGTACCTTAGGGTCTTTGACTCCTTTTGATTTTGGAAGTGAAGTTGGAGTCAGCTGTGAATTTACGTCAGTGAGGATATGACCCTTGTCCCCAGGTTCTGGTGACCATCTCAGTTATAAAAGTGTTTCAAAAATACTGATTTTGAAAAAGGCTTTGGTTAGCTGTGCAAGAGGACTTAATCCTATTTTTATGGAACGGGATGGGATGTGTGTTGTCTCTGGTAGCAGCCAAAGGAATGGAAACACTGAATGCTGGCTGGAAGTGCCTTCAAACAGAAGAAACAGGTCCTTGTTTGTGCAGACAGGTTCCATCTCTGCCCCTTTCCTTGTGTGCTTTCTCTTCTGCCTGGGTCCAGTCCCACAGCTGTTCATTCATGTCCAGCCCTCCAACAGAGCCTTCATGTCCAGGTACATCAGTTGGCACCACACTTGTAGGGCAGAAACAACCAAAACCCCCCAGATGACCTGAAATTTACATCAGATGAGGAAAACCACAAACCTGGAAAATCATGTAATCAGTTACGAGCTGGGGCCCAAACAGCAGACACTTCTCTTAACTATTCCCATAAATTTTTCCTGTTTTATGTCCCAATCCTGAGCTCAGCTCGGTGAGCTGACATGCACACTCAATGTAGATGTTTGTTGACCAAATCTCCCTATCCCGTGGTCTTTTCTGGCAGCCAAGGAGAGACTTTCCAAGTGGCAACACTCCCTTTGCGGCTCAACCAGGGGAAGGTGGGAAAAGTGATGACGGGAGAGGTGGGGGACAGAGCTGGAAGGCTGAGTGTCGACTGTGCGGTGTGCAGGAGGGCAGGCGAGTTACCCTGGGGACGCTGCTCTGCTTTTAGGAGCACAGTGAAGTGTATTCCAGGTAACTCCCTCAAAACCCTTCACGAGGAAGTCGGTGGTTCAGGGAGGCTGCCAGCTCTGTGGAAGAACAGAGCGGCTGCTCTGGTGCTTAACTGCCTTACATCTTTGTGGTAAGAATGGGGGCTGTGCCCAGAAAGCACTTATTAAGCAAAAAATAACCCCCCACTTTTCTGCGAAAAGCGAGTTATAAATATAATCACGGTCAGCAGCAGATCTCAAATCTAAATTGCATGCTTTGCTGGGAGGTTTTTTTTTTCCCCCAAGCAGAGGTGAGGAGATGGCAAAGGTGCACTTCCCTGCCGCGGCTGAAGGGAGGCAGCCTTGTTCCAAGTAACGCTGCTCCTGGGCGATAATCCAAAATGCACAGTAGGCAGAAGTTAAAAGGAAGTGCTTGCTTTTAGGTTTTTAAACTATATCCCTTAATCCTGGGTGATGATTGACAATCATGATTTAGAGTATGAGGTGCCCCTTTCTAATCCGGCAAGTTTGATGTTATTTGCGTATCTAGTATGGCTTTATTCAACTAAAAACTAAATGGGAGCCTGTGCAATTGATGCCACATTTCAGAGATGAGTCCTGGACTGGGAGTCTATTTACAGATTAGTGGATACACAGCTTCCATAGTAGTGGCCTTTTTTTAATGCATGTGTGTGTGTCATTTAAAGGCTCCAAAAGCCAAATTTACAATTAAAATGTTTCTTGCTGGGTAAGAATACTGGTGGGAGACTTTTTACATAATTTAATTCACCGTGAAGAGAAGCAATATACAAGATTATATTAATCCTAGTTTGATAATTATAGTAAAATAAGAATACATGTTTGTATTTAATAGCGATAAAAAAGCTATCGTTTATTGGCTTTGTGTCTTTATTAGAACGTATGTACTTGATCTCAGCTCCAGCAGAAATGCTTCTCCTCTTGCTGAAGTTCGCAGCAATTGAATGGAAAATGAAGAGGACAAAACAGTTAATGAGTATTTGCCCAGGGTTTGTTTTTTGTGAAGGTGAGCTAATACTTCTCTCCTGCGATCTGCAGCTTTTAAATCAATTTTGCTTAACGAAAATTAGTAATAAATCGTGATACATTAGAAATGTCAAAGAGAGGGGGGAAAAAATCTGGGGGGAAGGAAAAAAAGCGGGATATAACTTAAGCATGTAAAGCTTTGCAGCATCTTCTGCATTTTCTAGGGTTTACTGTTGATTTACCAAATGTAGAGCGGCTAAGATGCACACTCTTGCTGATTGAAGCTTTGCATGTATGTTTAGCATTAATCACAAGCAGCTGTGGTGGAGGGGAACCTTCTTTCCAGCCAGCCAGATTATATTAGATTAAAATGATCCATATGTAAGGTGTTGCGATACCTACTACTGGGGCAGGAGGGAAATCACATTATACTTGCAACTAGATTAACACAGGGATTGAGCTGACAAATAATTCTCTCCTGCTTTTTGTTTTGTCATGTGGGAGAAGAGAAAATGTTGCTAGACCAGTGAACTGCCTGGACAGGCACAGCTCTGCGATTGCTTTGGCCACACCTGCCAGCTCCTGGAGTTGACAGAGGATCCCAGAAGAACCTGATGCCATGGGAATAATTTATTCATTTAGATTGGAAAAGGCCTTTGAGATCATTGAATCCAACTGTAAACCCAGCACTGCCAAGCCACCACCAACCCATGTCCCCAGGTGCCACCTCTGCAAAGCTTTTAAGCCCCTCCAGGAATGGGGACTCCATCACTGCCCTGGGCAGCCTGTCCAGGGCTGGACAAACCTTTTGGTGAAGAAATTTTTCCTATCATCCCAAACCATCCTAAACCCTTCCTAAACCTCCTCTGGTGCAACCTGAAGCTATTTCACTTTGTCCTGTCCCTGTCCCCTTAGAACAGAGCCCAACACCCACCCCTGGCTGTCCCCTACTCTCAGGGAATTGAGGAGTACCAGAAGGTCCCCCCTGAGCCTCCTTTTCTCCAGGTTGAGCCCCCACAGCTCCAGTCCCTTCCCCAGCTCCAATCCCTTCTCTGGACACACTTTGTCCCCTCAGCATTTTTCTTGTTGCGAGAGGCAAAAAAATGACCCCATGATTGGAGGTGTGGCCTTGCCAGTGTCCAGCACAGGGAACGGTCACTGCCCTGGTCCTGCTGGACACGCTGCTCCTGGTCCAGGCCAGGTGCCACTGTCCTCTTGGCCATCTGGGCACACCTGGGCTCAAGTTCAGCTGCAGTCACCAGCACCCCCAGGGTCTTTCCCTCTGGGCAGTTTTCAGCCACTCTACCCCCAGCCTGGAGCTGCAGGGCTTGTTGTGACCCCCCAGCCCTTGGTCCTGTTGGACCTCACACCACGGCGCTCAGCCCATGGATGCAGCCTGTGCAGACCCCTCTGCATAGCTTCCCCACATGAAGTGTCTGAACCCCAGCCACAGAAGCCCCTCTGCAGGGAGCACAGCTGCCTGTAAACCACAACAGGCCCACGGCTGGAAGGGGCTGGGGGCAAAGTTCTGCCTGCTGGGTGCTGGGGACATTGTTGTGCTGTCCCATTGCTGGGACAAAGCCTGGGGGGGCACCAGCTGGGCAAACAGGCTGCCCTGGATGGCGACTGCTGTGCCAGACCTCGCGGGACTGTGGCACCAGGAACGGGGCCTGAGCACGTGCTGTGGGCTTGCAGACCTCCTCTGTGAGGGCAGGGATGTTTTCCTTTGAGGCCCGAGACTGTCAGCAGAGAAAAATACGTGATGTTTTCTGTAGTGTCCCGGAGAAACAATGGCTCAATAAAATATTGCACAGAGCTAAGGAGTGGGGAGCGGGGGGGCTGGGCTGGATTTGCATAAGGCCAGTGTAGGAATTTGGCTGCCAGTGGGGCAGGGGGAAGCAGGGGGTTATAGAATTCACTCTCTTGATCGTGAATAGCGCTGGGGGCTCCACGCTGAACTACTGGGATGGAGCCATGGTGGGCCTGGGCATGTTTCCAGCGTGCTCTGCCACAGAGGAAATTCCTCCCTTCAGTAGTTTTGTCTGAGTAAAGAGGACAGGGCTGGGATCCTGACTGTCTGGGACCCTTGAGGAACCCATCCATATTCTCATCTTTTTATTGAGTTTTTGCTGATTTTTAAATTTTTTTTTCTTTTATTTTCACAGAGCCTCTAACAGCATCAGATTTGGGACAGCACGGGGCACTCTGTGAAACAGGTTGTGTTTTGGCATCCATTTATTCTTATGCCAAGATCACCTCCCTGATACTTTTCTGCGTTGGGTGGGAAGCTCAGAGCAGGTTCCTGTGGGCTTGACATTTCTGAGCCTGGGAGAATTTCAGCTTGCTAACCATTGCCAGCTCCTTTCCCAAGGGAAAGCTGCCAACAGTTTCTCTTTTCAAAACATCTCTCTCTGTTTCTCAGCACAGGCTCAGCAAACAGTGTTCCCTTTGCCAGAACAACTGTCCTCAGGGGTTGTTTCCTATTCCTGACCCAATGGAGAGCAGTGTCAGTGCCATGGAGCAATAATAGACCTTTTTACACAGTGTGTTCTAAAAGAAACTGTTGGGATTGTAAAGAAAGCCTTCTTTCTCTTCTGACAGCTCTATGGAGCCAATCTATTTCGTGTCCTACCGTGACAGGTTCCTGCACCCTGAAATTATAATCTGGTGTCTCATACTCATGTATTGCTGCGCTGTTGCCCCGTGCTGCTCTCCTACCTCATGAGCCAGCTGTTGATCCCTTCACCCAACAGACACGTGCTTTTCTTCGTTTTGTTTGCTCTGTACCCCTCTCTCATGGTCAAGCCACTTCCTTCACCCATCTGCTGCTCAGATTTTCTTTCTCCACCTGGCTCCATGAGATCTGGTGGCACAAGGAGTTTGAATCCTGCCACACTCAGAGAGCTGTCAGAAGAGGTATCGTTGTACCTTTCTAACATAATTTGTCACATATTTCAGAACCATGGTAGGGTCTGAAGGTTGTTTTTTATGCCTGCTGAGCTAGTGTGGTCTCCAAACAAATCCATGGGTGATAAAGCTCAAGGAGGCATTTATTTTACCTGTAGTGTTCTATACACTAATGGACTTACTTGATGTGCCCAAAATTTCTGGGTAGGAGTTTTGATGTTCCAGTTCACTTACATGTGAAAAATGCAGGGAATACTTTGGTTTATACCAGGACTTAGATGTCTGCAATTTTTTTTTTCTAGGCAGGGACTCCATTTTTTATGAGATCCTGGGCTGCATCTGCAGCTGAATGCTGCAGCATCATTGTTCTGTAACAGTGCTGCATTTGGAGGCAAAGCAGGGCAGGGACTGCAAATCACTGTCAGTAAGTCAGGAGTGGAGAGATGTGAAAGGCATTGAGCTTTGGACTCCTGATTCCACTCAGGAATCCTTGAAAATTAAATCTGTTGAGCTCAGTTAAACTCTTTCCTGTTTAATGAGTACTCTGGGTACCTGGAACGCATGCCAGTGAACTTCAATAACATATTCCACAGCTTATGGCTTCTTATTATCTTTCCTTGTATCCCAGAGAATGCCAGCAAGCTGTTGTACCAAGGATCAGATGGACACTGGCGTAGCAGCGCCATTAATGTGTGAAATCAGGAAAGCTGTGAAACCTCTGTCCCTGCGGTCTCTGTGTCCTCAATGTGCATTTCTCAAGCTGAACTGGTGAGGGGGGAAAAATCCCCAACTTTCCTATTTGAATTTGGGTTGGTTTTGAGGATTTGTCTGCCTGAAAATCTACATGTCCTCATGCATAGGTGCAAGGCCAGGGCATCTTCCAGAAGGTGGAAGTGATAACTGCAAGTGTCCAGATCAACTTCTACAAGTTATGATCTTCCATGCCCAGGAATCTGATCTCTCTGTGTTGGGAAAGGCAAACTCTGTGATGGTGAACTGCTGTTTTCTCCATATGTAGGTCAGAACTTGAGCAGGACTTGTCATCACTCTCAGATTAAATGCTGCTACCATTCTTCAAGGATAACTCTGTTTTCCACCCATGTGCAAACCATCTGTTTCTTGTAAATTTGTAGATACAAACCGTGGCTGTTTGGACAATTGATGTCTTTAAAAGATGTCTTGTTCTGTACGTCTCAATGAGATTTAAAAAATCAATCAAAGCCTGAAAACTATATACTTTCCCCAACCCTAATGAATGCGTGTCTCTAAGCGGAATTGCAGCTTGCATTATATTTTGAATTAATTGGCAAACAGTTACATAAAGAGATCATATTAAGGTCTCTGAAGAAGGAAGCTGGGTTAAGAATGAGCTTTCATCTCTAAATCTGCTTTTTCTGACTTTTTAAAAGCTTGATTTGTCAAGATGTAGTTGACTTCTGTTTTGTGTATAGATTTTCTGTCTTTGTTTTTCTTTTAAACAAAACATGTCAAGGGGAAGCCAATATAACATCAAAGCACTAAAATAAAGAGCTTTAAGGGAAGGAAAAGAGAGATGTTAAGATTAGGTGAAGGAGGGAAGGCAAAGGTGTGAAGGAGATATAAATCAAGTAAATAAAGACATGGCAGTGAACTGCTCTAATGAGACACAAGGCTAATTAAAGAAAAGGAACAGATTTAATTATTCTCAGATATTTTACAAGGCACAAGAATGAGGTTATCTGTAATCTCAGTCCTGCTGCAACTCCAAATACTTTTTCTTTTGCTTTTTTTAAAAAATATTCCCTTATGAAGGGACTGAAAGCCTCCCTGAGTTCCAGCCTCGTGAGTCATGTGCTACTTTCCTGCTGTTCCAAGGTGCAGTAATGTTTTCATGGCCCTGCTTTCCACTTGATGTTCAGGGAACCATAATCGAGACCTGGGTCTCACACATATTTCCTGGATGAACCCTATTTTGGAAATCAAATTGTGGGCTATACTATGAATTCCCATTAATCCAAACTGACCTGCAAATGAAGTGCAAATAGGACAGTGGACTTGGGGAAGGGGTTGGAGCACCAGGAGGGATTGAGGGAGCTGGAAAAGGGGACCAGCCTGGAGAAAAGGAGGCTCAGGGAGAACCTTCTGGCTCTGCACAACTCCCTGGGTGCAGACAGGAATGTCAGGCTCTGCTCCCAGGGAGCAAGGGGCAGGACAAGGAGAAATGGCCTCAAGCTGTGCCAGAGGAGGTTTAGTTTGGATGGCAGGAAAATTCTTCACAGAAAGGATTGTCCAGCCCTAGCACAGCTGCCCAGGCCAGTGATGGATCCCCTTTCCAGGAGGGACTTAAAAGCTTTGTAGATGTGACACTTGGGGACATGGGTCAGTGGTGGCCTTGGCAGTGCTGCGGGAACAGCTGGATTCATCGATCTTAGGGAGCTTTTCCAACCAAAATGATTTTATGCTTCTGTCACCTCCCACCGCTAACAGTGTTATTGTTTTAAGCATGAGCTGCAAAAAAACTCGTCAGCCACACTGCGAGGCCTCCAGCTCTCCCTGTCTACTGATAAAGGCACCAAGGCACTCACCATGAACTGGGGCTCTCCTGGGACCAAGGGCCTGCAAGCTTGGCTTTGCAACCCCTGATTCATCAGTGCCTAAATTGGGTCAGACAGGTGGGTTAGAAAGGACCTAAAGCCCATCTTGTTCTTCTCTCTGCCCAGGGCAGGGACACCCTCCACTATCCCAGGCTGCTCCAAGCCCCATCCAACCTGGCCTTGGACACTTCCAGGGATCCAGGGGCAGCCACAGGTGCTCTGGGAAACCTGTGCCAGGGCTTCACCATCCTCACAGGGAAGGATTCCTTCCCAATATCCCATCTAACCCTGCCTTCTGTCAGCGGGGAGCTGTTCCCCCTTGTCCAGTCGCTCCAAGCCCTTGCCCAAAGTCCCTCTCCCCCTCTCATTTGGGCCCCCTTCAAGAAGGGCAAGGCTGAAACAAGGTCACCTCTGAGCCTTCTCTTCTCCAGGCAATCTGGAGAGGAGAATCTCGATCTGCTTTACCTGGAAAAGAAGCAACTTCTAAAGATTGACTCAGGCCCGTTCCCACCCAGAGCTGGGAGGAGGCACGTGGCACACAGGCACAGGAGCTGCCTCTGCAGAAGTGAGTGGCAAACCTTTCAGATATTTGCCAGCCTGTTTTGTCCTCACCAAAAAAGAAAGAACTCTGTGACAGGTTCAGCTTTCAGACATGATGCCTTTCTCCCCCACCACATTCCTCACCCCCTCCTCCTTCTCCTCCTCCTCCTTTCCAACCATTCCCCTCATCCTCCAAAGGAAACTTGTGTGCGCTCGCCTCTCGCGCCGCCTTGGCACTGCATGAGAATCCTTGCAGCAAAAGGAAAGAAAGGGGGAAAATCCTGAAAGCCATGCTTTTCCCAGCAGGCTGGCACCACCGCTCCGGCTTTCATCTGCGGGAGCAGCGTGCCAATCTCACGCCAGCACAAACAGATGTGACTCTAGAGCTTTGAGTGTCCAATGAAAGGGGCACTGCTCGCTCTGAAAGCCGCCAAAATGTACCAGCCTCGGGATTTTCCATTGAGACAGGCGGTTTTCTCAGAGCTCTGCTTCAAGGTGCCTGGGTTTGGGGTCGAATTATTTATTTCTTTCCCCTTTTCCTTCGTGCCCTGACTTTATTCAGCAAGGTTCAGCGCACGGTTCCTGGCTCAGAAGAATGTTATCAGACCAGGTTAAACGCACGGTGAGGCCGCTCTGTACACACAATGGATGGATGGGGTGAAATGTATTCCACGTGCCCCGGGAGCTCACGTGCATTGAGAACCTGTGCAACAGATAAACTGTATTTTAATTTTCACAAAACCAGCCCGTTTTCATGCCATTTGAGATACAGAAAGCGGTAAAATACGTATGATTCCGTACGCTCCGCTGAATCAGAAAAAGGAGGTGTTTAGTTGGCAAAACCACTTAATCCAGACATCTACAAGGGAAATCATGTAAGTCCAATGGCGCTTAGTGGCAATGAGTGCCACTTAATAGGGATTGCAGTTCTGCTTAACTGGGACACCTCCAGATCATTTAGGAGGCTTAGCAGAATGGGGTGAACAGTTTGCAGGCTGTATCCTTCCAAACACCGCATCCTTTTATTTTTCTCACATGCAAAAGAATTTCCCCAAATGGCCTGCAATGTTTGGGGTGGTATTTGCTGCTTGGAATTTTTGCAAAGGCTTCCTAAGGGCTGTTCCTGGCATGACCTGTGAGGGTGGGGAAGCCCTGGCCCAGGTTGTCCACAGAAGCTGTGGCTGCCCCTGGATCCCTGGCAGTGTTCCAGGTGAGGTTGGATGGGGCTTGGAGCAACCTGGGATAGTCGAAGGTGTCCCTGCCCATGGCAGGGAGTTGGAACTGAATGAGTTTGAAGATCCCTTCCACACAAAACCATTCTGGGATTCTCTGTGTTGATACAATAAGAAACCACTTCTTGCTTGTGAGTCTAAGCTGAGACTTTTCCACAGAGGATTGGCCAAATTTTTGGAAGACAACAGGATTTACTGTGATCACCTGTCCTGACACCTGGGTGATTTTAGCCAGAGAATGCAATCCTGAAGTCTCTCCATCAGGCCCATCAGGGTTTGGTTGCAATACAGTTCAGCTTTTGTCACGGTAGGAGCCACAAAACTGTCTCCCTTCCTCAGTGATGCCTTCTTGGTGCTCAAGCTTTGTACCAGAGATTAAATCCCTTCAGACCCAGGAGCCTTGTGTCGGGGAGAGAATCAGCAGCTCTTAACTGATGGATCCTGCTGGGAAGAGATTATGTAGCTGAACTGTGTTCTCCAAGACAGGAACATTTTTTGTTTGAAATGTTCTGGAGGGTTTTTTGACTAACCTTTTTTGACTAACCTAAGCTTGAAGAGCTGGACAGACCATGATCTCCTTTGGCACTGTTTCACCAGCTTCCACTATTACTGCTTAAGGGCTCCAACGGCAATGGAAGCCCTGCTCCACAATGCAAAAGGTAAATATATGCCGAGAATCTATTTCCTAAATAACTTGGGATTTGGATAGATTGAACAGACAACCAAAAGCAAGTGGTTTTATCCCAATTCCACGCAGGGGAAGCTGCACCTTGGAGGGATTAAACAAGTTCTTCAAAACTCAGAAGCAGGACCAGGACTTGAACTCTTGTGACTTTGCTGCCCAGTCCCATCTTAACAGCGAGTCTCGCTCCCTCCTGAGATAAGGGATGCTCAAGGTAAGATTAGGCTCAGGCTGGGAAGCAAACCCAATTCTGAGGCGTCTGACAAGATGTTCTTGTGAATTTTTAATCGTTGGCTGTGTGGATATGTGTGTAAGGCAATAACCTGAGGAATTCTGTCCTACATTTTGGAAACTGTTGTAGCTTTGCAGCTCTTGGAATGAGCCTTGAGTGAAAAATCTGCTCTGCTGTGTGTTCTCTATCATGCTCCCTCTAGATAAAGCTTTAAATCTGTGAACTTAGTGGCTGTTATTCCAGGAATTTCTCTTTGGAATTGACTGACAGTATCCCTAATATTTGGCTAGAAAAAAAAAGCTTTTCTGGAAAAGACTAAGACCATGATGAATCACAGTCTGATTTCAAATTGATTATAGCCTGTTCCCATGTTATTCAAATACATTTACATATCCTTGTGATTTTAATACCAGAAAAAAAAGTCAACATTTAGCTAGTCCCTTACAAAATAACTTTGAATCTTTAGCAGCTTGAGGATAAAAATTTCTTCTTTTTTTGCATAAATCTGGTTCATAGGTATTGGTTTCTTCTTAGAACTACCAGTATGAGTTTAATTCCAGGGAACAAGAACTATGCTTAGTTGTTTAAAAAAGCACATAAAATGAAAGTGGAAGTAAATGGAGAGCTTTTCTTTTCTCTTAAGGAAAGGCAGGACAGGCAAGAAAAGCTGCAGTTGAAGGTAATTTCTATTTTTGCTATGAAATTGGTCTAGATCCACATTGTATAACCTTTCCTCCTGTTCTTTAATTCACCTCAGACTTGAAATGTTTTTTAAGGTCTGTCCAGTGGGAGGTGAAGTCCACATTTCTAGATAAGGATTTTTACTTTTACTGGTATGTCTTAAGGGCTCTGCTGCTGAAATAGAAGGAAAAGTCAAAATTTTGTGCATTGCAGTCTGTAAATTCTTGCTCTATAGTCAGCTGCATTCACAGCTGGCACATACAAAACAAATGTCTGATGGTTTCTGCGATTTTATTTTGCCCCTTGGGACAAGTCAGGAGTTGGGCCTGGCTATCAACCCTTTAAAATTGTGTCCAATTGTGAAACTGGGGGGAGAAATAACTTGGAAAATTTAGGAGCTGGTCTGTTGAAAGTCAGCTATGAAAGAGGAAGTTTTTTAAAAAAGAAGCAGAATTTTCCATTGACTGTATAACTTATAACTCTGTTGATTTAACCCCTCCTTTTGGAAAGGTTTGAGCTGTTTCAGGTGCCTGTCATTGATGGAGATCTGAGAGAGAGCAGCTATCCAAAGTTGGACCAGGGAAATAATCAGTAATGATTAATAGCACAGAATGATTTTCATGCTGTTTGGCAGGGAGGGAACCTGAATTGGTTGTTGATTCACCAGAAGGACATGGAGACCCCTCATGGGACTGGAGCCACTAAGGGAGGGAATCTCACGCCTTCCTGTGCTAGTCAGAGCAAAGTTACTCAACCCCTGTGATGTGAATCAGCACATTTTGGAGGAGTTCTTGGAGTGTTATCTGCTGGGCCAGGAGTTGGACTTGATGATCTTTGTAGAAGCCTTCCAAACCCAGGATATTCTCTTATTCTTTGACCATTACATAATCCAGCTGCTGTGGACTTGGAAGGGCAGAAATATTCTTCATCCAGTGGCCAGCTGATTTGACCCCAATGGTAAATGGAATGTAAGAAAGAGGTTGTACATGGGTGGCTCAACTATCACCTGAGAACTGCAGATTTTCTTAGCCTGAGGTGGCATTAGTCCTGATTTCCACAAGGAAGGGAAAGACAGAGGTTCATGTGTAAAACTCCACGCATGTTCCAATCCTTGTGCAGCACCAGGGAAAATGTGTCTTTGTACAACTTCTATTCCACAGCAAACAGTGCAGTGTGCAATTGGCATTTGGTTTAATAATGAAAACAATGTTTTATGCCACAGTGGTCCCAAGTCTACAGTTGACTGCATGGTCATTTAACAAATTTTTCACGAGCAGGGGATCTCTGTAATAAAACTCTCCCTTTTCTCTCCCTTTTGCTGATGATTTAACAATGAGACAAACTGGGCAGTCAGAACACATGAACTTAAAATCACTTAAAAGCCTCAACAGCAAAAAGTTTCTCAGTTAGTCCAGAGAATTTTTGGGGGTTTGTTTGTTTGTTTGGGGTTTTGGGTTGGTGTGTTTTTTGTTTTTTTTTTTTTTTTTTTCTGTCATTTCTGTCCTGTTAATTTGAGCAGAAACTGTAATTAGATGTAAGTGGTCTTGTTCCCACAGAAATGAATGGCAGCATCTGGAGAGAGACAACCGTTCCAAATGCTTTTGGCTTCCAGCTCTCCACAAGTCACCAGGATGGAGCAAGGGCCGGAATCCAGACTTCTGTCGGCCTAATTTTGTATCTGTGGAAGCACAACACTAAATCCAATATTCAAATGCCTTGCCGTGCTGGGTGTAGGAGAGAGCACATTCCAGACTTTTATGTTGCCTGCTCCTCCTAGGAGGCCAATCCCTGCTGTGTCTCCGGGTGGGGTGGGATGACCAGAGCTGGGAAAAGGAGGGATGCTGGGCAGAGGTTTCTGGTGCCTTTGGTTTTTTCCCGCCCTTTTCCTTTTCCATTTCATTATTCACTTTGACAGTAACTGGGCTCTGCTTCCCCAGACAGGAGCAGGGCTGTGTTTGTAAACAGTAATTGAGTTAAAAGATGTTTTGTGTCAGCGCTGAGCTCGTTTCTTTCTCGGCTTTCTCTGCAGAGGGGGCGGCTCTGGTTCAAGGTGCCGGTCTCTGCCTCGGAGCTTCGAGGCTCTACAAGGTCACACAGCTTCTTATCACCACCAAAATGCGTCTTCTCTGGACGTTTATCACAATCAGCACCAGGGTGCTGCATTTTTTTATCAAACCTTCAGTCCCCTAAAGGAGAATCACACTTGAAGCTGATAGTGCTCTCTGGGAGTAAACATTTCCATCCAGCCCTCCTGGTTAATTGAAATGGGATAAAATTCCTTTGCTTTCTTCAGCTTTTTAAACTTCTCTTTCTCGTTATGATCAGGAGGAACTTGCAATCCTTCAGAAGCTCTTTTCCTCTCTGGCCTTGTTCTACTTGGCATTGCAGCCTCACTCACTTGATACTTTGTGTGGCATCTACAGGTTCAGGACAAATATTTTGGCAATTTTCAGTGCCTTTTATTAAACTTCTATTAAACTTTTTCACCATGCAAAGCCAATTCTCTTGTTTTACCTAGCCGGCACTGATAGAAAGAGGAGACTCCTCACTACTTGCTGCTTCTCTCTAGGGCTGTGTCTTGTTTCCTTAAAATATGCAAAAGGAGGGGGAAGGAATTTGGACTAAAATTTTTTAGAGCTGCCTGGAAGATTTACAGGAATGGTTCCCATGAGTCTAATGGGACTTGTGTCTCTAAACCCTTTCAAAACTCTCAAATCTCTGACTTCTGCTGTTGTGGAGGCATCAGTGATGGCCCAATAAATGAGGGGAATTGAGATTTATAGCTGAAGGGTTGTCTCAAACTTAGTGTTGCATATAAAAGCAAATAAGGTGTTTCTTCCCCAAAGCCAGGGTGCTTACCCTGAGTGCAGAATGAAAGCCTGAGCATTTACAAGTAAATCTGTTATTCAGCGTGGGAATTAAATTAAATTATTCATCCTTTAAGAAATTTAGGAATGTCAGACTCTTCCTTCCTTGATAATTTCAGTAATGTGGAGGTAAAATAACTTTAGACTTACGGCTGAGGTTCAGTGACATGTTTTCTCTGTACATTGGACTGTTTACATAAAATTATTTTGCACCCGCAAATAATTATATCCTGTGGACGGTGCTTGATATTGCTGGATTTAAAGAATAATCATGGAATCACAGAAACATTTGAGTTGGGAAAGACCTCCAAGATCATCAAGCCCAACCTTTGGCCCCAGTCAGCACCTTGATAACCAGCTCAGAGCACTGCGTGCCACATCCAGTCATTCCTTGGACACCTCTGGGGTGGTGACTCCACCACCTCCCTGGGCAGCCCATTCCAGAGCTTAGCAGCCAATAAAAATAAAAATAAAAATAAAAATAAAAATAAAAATATAACAACAACAATAATAACAATAATAATAATCTTTCTATTGCAAAGTAGTTTCATCCCTGGATTTGCAGCCGCAAGAAATTTTTGTTTACTGTTAGAACTTGCCCTTTTTTCTCTTTTTCAAGGACATGCTGGTAGTTCTGATGGAACTCTAAATTATTATTTTAATTCAAGTAATTTGTTCACAAGGACAAATGCCTGTAGAGTGGCCACCCCAGAAGTGCCTAAATGGCCTTTCTTCAGTCCCTGTCAGCATTTGCATCCTGCTGCTACAATTTGGATTTCATTATGCTCACTTTATTTGGCTGTTCCTGTGTTCCAGTTTGGTGCTTTTCTAAGTGACGGCAGTCTGAAGATACCTGATCTTGATTTAATGATCCAGAATCCGTGATGATGTACAGAAGGAGAAGTATTCACTGATTTATTGGTTGTTAGGACACTAAGAGTATTCTCTGTGAATGGTTCCCTTGTACAAGGGTCACTGTCATGGGGATCTGAGCTACCTGAACTGTTACCTTTGGTTAGTGTGAGCTACACAGGCTTAGCCAAACTCTGGCCTGTCCCATGCCACTTCTTCTGGCATCCTCTTCTAGTGTAGGCTCGTTGCGAAGTGCAGGAGACGTTTGGTGATGATAATTTAGACTACAAGAGCAGGGAGATGGTCTAGGTGACTAAACCTAGTTATTGATTTTTATGGTGCCATGAACCCTGCCCAGCCCAGGACAGCTCTTAGTCCTGTTTAACTGTCCCCTTGTGTTGTGACTGTGACACAACAGGCATGAGGGAGGCAGGAGAACACCAGGAGGCAGAAATAGCTCCACTCATTCTCAGCTGGGGACTGTACTCCTGACAGAATCCTTCTCCTCAGTGAGTAGCAGAGGTGGGTAGCAGCAAAGGTGGTGCTGATAACTGAAGAATTGAAGAGACCTCCTGGGTCAGAGCTTTAGGTCACCTCCTGACCCACACAGTGATGAAGAGCCATTCTTAAACAGATCAAGGTCCATTTAAATCCTCGCTGAGGTTTGTTTTCTTGGGAAGAGGGAGCGCTGTCCTGGATAAGTCCACTTATCCAGGCAACTCCATGCCCTCTGTGCTCTTACACATTGAAACCTTCGTCTAACTCCCAGTCTAAATAAATCAAGGTTCTTTTATGCTCCTGTGCATTACTGTCCTTTGGCATCAGTAATTTCTCCCTGTAGGCACTAAATCTCTAGATTTACTTGCAGCAGATCTATCCCCTCCCTTGTTTTGTTCAGGCTGGGGAATTATTGTTTATGTGCTGTCCTGCCCCATCAATCCCTGGGACAAAGCACGATCCCACTTCTCAAAGAGCTGTTGGCTGTCTGAGGCTGCTTTAATGAGAAGTCACTTAGCTCTGCTCTCCCCCAGCTCGTGCATTATCCCCTGAACAAAGCCACTTTGGTCTGCGCAGAGTCCAGAGCTGGGCTCAATGTCAGAGTGACATCCAGTGGAAGAGCAGTGGAGCATCTCCATAACACACCCACCTGGCAACATCTCGCTTGTCATTGCTTGAAATTCATTTTCTCCTTGCTCCACTGAGCAGGGCAAAGACTTGCCAAGGTCAATGAGTGATGAGTGAAATGGGTTTTGTTGTGAGACCTGTCAATACTCATCAGCTTCCTTACAACAACAGGGTGACTCCTGTGACGCCTGGGACTTGCACCTGTCCTTCTGAAAGCAACATCCTGATATCCTGAAATGACGCTCTCAGGAAATCAAGAGCTGATCTGCTGGGAACACTGAGGTCTCAGGGCCAGCTGTTCAGTTCTGGGTGTCATCTCCACTGACTGAAAGCAGCTCTGATGATCCACACTGACTGCTTGTACCAGATAAACTCCCCTTTTTCAGTTATTCTCTGCAAAGAGAAAAGTGAATTGCTGATCTAGAAACAGAACAAAATGGATTACTATAATAAATCATAACGGGAGAGGAGAGGACCCTATAATTTGGCCACTTAATGTTTAACTTCAAGTGGGAAGAGGTGGGGGCAAGCAAGAAATGATTTGAGACAATTCAGGACTTTTTCTGCCCATATTAAATATGCGGTGGGCAAAATGAACCTTTCTTTCCCACTTCCAGGTGGTTCCCACGTGGCCTTTTTTCTTCCCATGAGTCACCAGCAGCAGTGTCTGGGATTCACTCCATTCTCTTGCCCTATTTGCAGGGTTTGACCACCAGGACATTTCTTCCCGTCGGTTGTAATGACTCCTGATGGTGGGCAGGCAGCGGGTGCTGCTTCAGTCCCACAGCAAGCAGAAGGAGAAATTTCAATTATTGACGCATTAATTGTGCTGAGTTTTTATCATCATCATCATCATCATCATCATCATCATCATCGTCATCATTTTAATTCTCCAAAGTAGGTGTTGAGCTTGTGGATTCTGGAGGAATCTGGGGATCCTGGGAGAACCTTTCACCAGGATGGTTTTCCCCACCTCCTCCAGATGTCTTAGAGGCAAACATGAGAAGAGCTTGGTCCACTGGAGGAAGCACCGAGTGTTTAAGGAAATTTGAAATCCTTTATCTGTCAGTGTTCTTGACAGCAATCAAGCACAATAGAAAATAAATAAATAAATAGAAATCCCGTAGCCATGGAAGCACACTTTAGATCAGATTTCTATTTGCATGCTTCATACATATACATAAAACATATTTCATGTACCAAGTTAAATAATGCACAATGCTTAAACTATTCTTACTTTTTATCCTTTGGTTATTGTAATTACAAGTAATTTTGTGAAGGATTTTCTATTTTTAAGAAATCACACTTTTGTACTTGATCCAGCTAACAGGATTTTCTTACATTACTTCATAAAGAGACCATCTTTAAACTTCTAATGTTATTTCTTATTCATTAGTACATATGCCTGTAGGGTATGTTCATAAATGGGTTAAAGTTACAAAGTTATGCTTATAAAAGCTCATGGTAATTTGGAGTATCAGGAGGATTTATTAATTTTGAAATCTTAAAAGAGCAAAAGCTAAAATGAGATTGGATTAAGTATATTCTTGCATGCAGTTATTCTAAACACCCTTAAGGACCGCAGACTAACTTACAGAGGACATTATGCAAATATGAATATATCTCTAAGTGCCTCATAGGCTTGCTGATGTAATATTTTACATGGTTAGTTAAGTACATCAAGTAAAAGGTTTGACCTTGATATACTGTAAAAGGTACTTATCCCACAACACCCAATTGTTTTCGGTGCCATTGTGAAATGCATCCCTCCAACGTGCAAACAATTTTGTGCACAAATCTCATTAAATGTCGCTCCAGCAGCCAAACAGCTGTCCACAACACCCCATCTCTTCAGAAGACCAAAGAGCTGCTTTATAATTTATCTTTATCAAAATGCCGTTTGCATTTATCGACAGCACCAGGCTGTGCTTATGTAGTGAGAAGACAATTTCTTGGGAGGACAAATAGAGTTTCCAGGCTTTATTGCTGGCACCTGTTCCCATTACACAGTTCAATTTTATTTTTTTGAGGACACATAGAAGGTGGAGGACTACGATGCCCTGAAGTCAAATGATGTTTTGGGGAAGGAAAACAAGCTCCACATTTGACTTAAGCTTGGAATTTCTGCAAATTTTTGGCTTTACTTGTCTCTTTGATTAGGCAGAAATAAGCTTGACTATATGGACTTAAATGTTATATTTTCCTGTGTCTTCACGCCTCCCACTCCTACTCCATTCCATGAGCACATATATGTATGTGCGTGTATATTTATATACACATATATTTATATTCCATTGAGGTGGTAATGAAACAGAAGAGAAAAATGGATTGCTAAATGTTGTGTGTTATCTCTTCTGTGTGTGTATCTGAAGGGAAGATTGGCTGATGTGGCACCTGCAGATTACTTTAGGGTAAATCCTTGTTTGTTCTGTTTAGCATTTCCGTGGTTATCACTGAACTGGAGGGAGAGACTCTGTAACTGGATGAGGTGGGTGTGGATTCCTTACATTAATCAGATGGAAAAAACAGATATACAGTCTTGCACACCAAGACATCAGCCCCCTTCTACAGCCTGCATCATATCAAGAGCTTCCTGTGGGGCTCAAGCAGTAAAGTGTATAATCTCTCTCAAGTCCCTCCAGAGTGACCAAAGTGCTCAAAAAATATTTCTGGTTTATTATGCTGGATTGTAAATACCCAGTTGGGATTGCCTTTCTTGTCTGGTACATTGGCAGTGATCAAATAGTTGTGTTTAACCCGAAAAAAAGGAATTAAATAATGCAGTTTCATTGGGGTGATGTTGATGGTGTGAGATAACACACTCCAGGTTGTGTTCTTCCATTAGGTCTGTCTTAGGAGAATGATTAATTAGCTATAAAGTACTACTGATAATATTTCATTAGAATTTGCCAGCTGCCTGGGAAAACTTGACCTGTTGGATGTGACACAGAATGAGTTTTTATTGCAGAAAAAACCCCCAGAACATCCCTGTGTGAGTAACAGCAATTTTGGTGCCTGCCAGCCATGTTGTGGTTTTTCTCAGTGGAAAAAAAAACAACAAAAAAACCCCCAAAAAACAACAAGGGAAAACAAATGGTTTCCATATCAGTTCAAAGTCTCCTAGCTCTTCTGTATAGGAGGATGTTATTTTCCAAAGTGAGAGTGTATTTTGTGGTGAAATATTAACTCTCAGATTTGTTTGGTTTGGGGCTCTCTTCTTTTGGAGTTTGTGTCTTGTGAGATCAGGAGAGCTCGGAAGCAAGATGATGTTTGAGGAATTTTATTCCTCTGTGAGCCTTATCTGTAAGGAAGCCTGTGATGGGTATGTATCATCAAATAAATCATCCTTGTCTGGATTTTCAAACAAACCCATTTCCATTCTACAAAGACACATCCAGGAGGGTGTGTTAGTAGGTCCTCAGCAGAGAATAAATGGAATAGGATTCCTAAGTATAAAAGATCCTTTTCCTTGCCTCTCTCCCTTCTTCAAACCAATATTTCTGTGTAATTCTGGATATCCATTCCTTCCTTTTGGCTATATCTCACAGAACAAGGCTGTTTGCTACAGGATAATGAAAAAAACCCCCATGGTTTGGTTTCTTTTGCTTAGAAAATATAATTACTACAAAGGGTGGTTTTACCAAACACAGAGCTTACCACTGGGATCTGTGGGGATGAGATGCCTCGGAACAGAAGGTTCCATCTCTGCAGGAGTGGATGTTAATAAGGAAAGGGACTGATCTTCAACGAAGTCTGGCACTTGAGGTAATGTACCCCACACGTTGTGATTTAGGACCTGCTCCACAGAAGTGAGGTATTTGGGTAAGCAGTTGGGTGCCTCATGAATTTACAAACACAATTAAACAGATTAGGTGAGGTTGGTAGCGCGCTAGAAATATTTGTTGGTTCCCCCTGGCATCTGTCTGAAACTTTTCTCCCTGAGAAACCTGACTATGTCTTAATTCTGTGTGGTGTTAGGAGGAATGGCTCTTCTTGAGATGAGTTAATTAAGGAAGTTCTTAGCCATGCTTTTTTTTTGTTTGTTTTAATCCCAATGTCCTTTTTTTTGTATGACCCCACTACATTTATCCTTTTTATCCACTCAAACCTCATAAACAGCAACAACAAAGTCCTTAATACATCCACAATGCACAAAACCTGCGTAGAAGCACATGCAGTGCTTCTGAAGCACACGAAGCAGCAAGTACTGTTCCTCCATCCATATCTGACTCATTTTAAATGCAGATGGGGGGGGAATATCACTGGAAAGATAAGTTATCGCTCTACTGAAGATAGCTTTTTTTCTTTATGTTTTTTTTCCCCTACAGTGCTGAGTGTGTGTGCACATGAGCTGTAAAAATCCAACCGAAGCAAAATGTAGATTTCTTACCTTGGGAATAAGCATAACACAGTTCTTTAGGATCCCACAGATTTCTATCAGGGCTTTCCACATACATCCCCTTTTCTCACTTCAGAGGTGACTGGCCAGGGGGAGGTCTTTGTTTTGAACTGAGGTGGAAAAGTGCAGACTGGAAGAATGAGGGTCTTCTCACCACAAGAAAGGCATTGAGGGGCTGGAGCATGTCCAGAGAAGGGAATGGAGCTGGGGAAGGGTCAGGAGCCCCAGGAGAGGCTGAGGGAGCTGGGAAAGGGGCTCAGCCTGGAGAAAAGGAGGCTCGGGGGGAACCTTGTGGCTCTGCACAGCTCCCTGCCAGGAGGGGACAGCCGGGGGGGATCAGGCTCTGCTCCCAGGGAACAGGGACAGGGTGAGAGGGAACTGCTTCAAGTTGCACCAGGACAGCTTTAGATTGGATATCAGGGAAAAATTTCTTCACTGAAGAATGTCCAGCCCTGACACCAGCTGCCCAGGGCAGTGGTGGAGTCCTCATCCCTCAGAGTGTTCAAAAGAAGTGTGGATGTGACACTTGGGGCCGTGATTTAGTGGTGGTTTGGCAGAGCTGGAGAAGTGGTTGGACTCGATCTTAGAGGGCTTTTCCAGCCTTAATGACTCTCTGGTTCTCCATGTCAGAGAGGTCTGGGGCAGATGAACCCCAGCTGCACACAGGCAGAAAGTGAGCCCAGCTGTCTGTGTGTCAGGCAGACATTTACACCTGGGCCAGCCACCTGGTGGGGAGCAAAGGTGCTCTTAGGGCACCATTTGGTTGACTAGATTTTGATAGTTACTGTAAGAAAAAGTGAAATGCACCCTATGCTCCTCTGATTTTCCTGGATAGACCTTCAGAGGTTTGAGGGAGAACCCAGAATGATCAGCATAGATGTACCCATGCTGACAGGGCTGACGAAATATATCTCTGTAATCTAATCTTTAAGCCCTAGCCAGAATATTTCAATGTGGTGTGAAGGTCTTAATTTTTTTAACTCGTATAATTAATCTTTTTTTTATTAAACTTCCAACATATTTTGGAATTGAGGCATTAGTTTCAAACTGAAGAACCAAAACATTTAGTTTGCGAAATATTATCAAAACATTTTGCATTACCTTAAATTGCCGTGCAGTTTGACCACAGTTTGTCTTTCATGAAAGGTGTGCTATGCACAAACATCCTCTGGCTCTGCTCCTTTCTTCTGTTTCCAAGGTCAGTGTCTGCAAATGTTTCTCCTTTTTCTGTCTTATTCCCATTTTCCAGTCTCACTTCCTCTTTTGGCCATGCCCAATTTAATAAGCTCTAATGAGAAATGTGTTCTGCACCAAGCACCCAGCCTAGCTTAGGCTGCATCCAGCTTGGATCCGTCTACACCTACCGATATAAACATAGAAGGCAATTTTTATTTTTCTTGAATCAGCTTCAAAAATTCCTCATGTCTCCTGCCTGTGGTTTTGCTGCAACAGGCAATCTGTTGTGTGCAGGAGTAGGGCTGTTGCCTCTTTCTTGGATAAGAGAGAAAACCTGGTGGTTGCACAACACCTCATCCGTGACTTTGGTGCAGGACATCGCGAGCTGGTCGGGAGAACTGGCAGGTGTAGGAGTGATACGAAGGTGCAGCTGAAATTTAATTTCCTCCAGAACCATCCTCCACAAGCTGTGCAAACTCTCCTTGGCTAAATAAATACACTTAAAGACAAAGATTTACCATTTTCCTAGAAATACTCGTGGTAACAACTGCCTGTGCTTTCTCTCCTGGAGCCTTAACAAACAGTCTGTGCATTTGCATTTTCTCTAATGGTCTCAGCAGTAAACTTCCTTCCAAAAAGAGGGGGGAAAAATGGAAATCTTGTGTTCCCTGAATGCAGAAAGAAATTACACATTCTGTCTCTGTCTCTCGTACATAGAGATACACAATTTAGTACTTTACATCTTCAAAGCGCTTGCTCAAATAGGGACTAAATTGTGTTTGTAAACTCTCACTTTGGGAGACAAGTTCAAATAGGGCTTAAGTCCCAAATGGAATGTTGATGGTCTCAGTCAAGTTCCTAGTGGACATTTGCCACAAAAGCACAGCATTCTTAGCTGGTATTGATAACAATTAGTATTATTGCTCTGTGATCAGCACAGCCCCCTTCAAAGACGTTTTGTGTGATGCACTGGGCGTACACAGAATTAAAGACCTGCCCTGCCTCAAAATGTGAACAGAAAAAAAAAAAGAGGGGAGAAATTTTCTGCTCCTCTTTCTGTTTTGCAAAGGAGAATCCAGGGGCTGCAGCCCATGAATGCAGTTAGAATACAGACTGATGGTTACTGCTGTCCCAGTTCAGTACCTATTTTGCTAAATTTAAGGCAAAATTACGAAGTGGTGTGACCGTGGTCCCAGGGGTGGTGGTGTCAAAGGCAGGAACAGAACCCCGCTCTCACCGGCCCTTAGAAATTGTGTTAACTGGAAGGTTATCCTTCCTCTCCAAGTGGAGTTTAATGAACATAACACACTTCAATAGGTGTATTCATAAGAAGTTACCCATTATGGATGTAATGCATGAGTTTTTCTCTCTTGGAAATTGGTTACTCTTACTGGCCATTTCCTGGTCAGGTTTTGATGAGTCCCTTTCAGGCACAGTTCCCATTGAAATAGGTTTGCCTGAATGAGGACTTAAGGAACAACTGAATAAAGACCTCTATAATTGCTCTATAATGATTAAATGGTTCCCATGAGCAAGGCAGTTCAGAAAGACGTGCTTTCACTTAGCAACATTCGTGCTGCCAAAACGAAATAGCCGCATCCACTGCAGGCAGAACTTAATTCATTGCTGCTGCTGTTATGTGGCAGAGCAGAGGCTGGGCAGGAGCAGGCAAGGAGAGTGGTAGACCCCGTGCAAACACGTTGTACATGGCAGTCCAAGTCCACGTGTCTCGGGGTTCCAGTCCAGCTTCCCTCTGTGCCGGTGATGTGTCTGTTTGGAGCAGGTTCATTGCTTTGCCTTATTTTTGCCCCATTTGTTCTGCTCTTGAAGCAGTGTTATGGGTAAGGGTGTCAGGGCTGTGGTTTCAGGCAATGTTTCTTCAGATTGGTTGGGCTAGGGACAAGATATCTGTGTCTATAGAGAGATATATTGATATATATAAACTTTATTTTGAGGTGAGATGAAAACTGTTCCTACGGGAATGGCTGATTCTTCAGGCCCTGTAAGTTGATCCAAAAAGCTCCATTATTTTATTTTTTTGGTCTCTCAGGGTGTTGTTCCATTATTTGTCGATTTTCAAATCTCCATACTATGACTTAAGAGTGAGGAGAAGAATTGTACTGAAGTGTTTGATAATGAAAAAGAAGAAGGCAGGAGGTGGTGAATATGATCTGTTACAAAGCAGCAAGAGGCCACAGGAACTGAGCAATCTTCCCGGGGCTCCCAAGAGCATCCTCCTGTTGTTGTGCATCTTCCCCAAGATTTTTGAGGCAGTTTGTTGGAACTCTGGAGATTACCCCAGCTTGTTTTGGAATGCTCAGCCCCACTCTGGGAGCCCAGGCCTCAGATCAATATCATCCAGTGAAATCCTGCACCCCAGAGGTGGGAATGGCAATGCTCTAAGTCACACCACCTTTGGAGATTTCCCTTGAAACCACGGCTCTGTTAAACAATGGAGTCAAATCTCTTGGAAATGAGTTCATAAAAATTAGCTGTGCATTGTCAGCTGTAAAGGGAGAGGAGGGTTTTGTTCCTCAGGGCCTTATTCTAATCTCAGATGCACAGCATGCATTACCATATAGCTTAAAAAAGCAGATATTTCTGAGATGATATGTGGGATTCTGTGCAAACCTCCCAGAGAAACCAATATCCTTCAGGAGTTTTTCATGCTGTCCAACCCTCTCAGGCAGGACGTGAGCCCCTGATAGAGCATTTTTGGCTAAGGGGTAAAAGAGGGGGTGAGGAAGCCAAAGAGAAGCTGAGGTGAAGAAGCAGAATATGCCGGAATTGGAGCTGGAACTTGTGAGCAGCCCTTGGCTTCTGAGAGGGACGTGTGGTGGGGTGATATCCCATGATAACAGAAGTGAGATATCACTGGGATATGAGACTAGGGAAGGTATTGAGTAGTTCAGGAGTCCTGAGACAGAAAACACATTGTGAGAGGCAATGAGGGTTGGTTTGTTTATTTGTTTTGGTTGTTATTTGTTGTTGTTGTTACTGGTAATCTTGGCCTTCGACAGGAACAGGTCATTTGGTCCATTCAAACCAGAATTAATTGGTGTCAGCCACCAACTGGTGTCTCATCTCAGTCTAGCTGCTGGAAAACAGCACCACAAACCCATCCTGACAGCAGGAGGTGCTGAGCAGTCACGGAGACACGGGGCCAGAAGGAATCTCAGGAGATGATTTAATAATGGACAGACATCTCTTCTGTCCCTACAGACCGATTGTCAAAGTCTTCTCACATAAACAATCCCACTGGGTGTGTGCGCCTCATGCCTTTGGGAGTTTGAGGAGCAGGGGTTCCAGGGGTGGGGGATAGCAATGCCTCCCCACAGTGCTGCGCTGCAGGATGGGGCTGGGCCAGGCAGCTTGGGGGTGCAGGGCTGTTTGGCCAGCAGTGCTCGCTAACTTTTCTCCAGAAACTGCAGAGCAGGACTGCCAAGTGGCGCAGGCCTGGCTGGCAGCCCTGGGATGCTGCCTGCCAGGGGAGCTGCACTCCAGCTGGGCCAGAGCCAAGAGCTGCCTGTGGAAGCTGGAACATGGAATCAAACAATCACAGAATGCTTGGGGTTGGAAGGGACCCTCAAGACCATCCAGTTCCATGCCCCTGCCATGGTCAGGGACACCTTCCACCAGACCAGGTTGCTCCAAGCCTCATCCAACCTGGTTTTGACCAATTCCAGGCGTGGGCCAGCAACAGTTTCTCTGGATAACCTGTTCCAGTGTCTCACCATCCTCAGAGTAAGGAATTTCTTCCTGATTTCTAATCTAATCTGCCCTCTGTCAGTTTGAAGCCATTCTCCATTGTCCTGTGACTCCATGCCCTTTCAAAAGTCTGTCTACTGCTCAACAACCAGGCTTGCAGTGGTTAACTGAGGATGATGGTGACCATATGGTAGCATTTCTTGTTTAGGAAAATTTTTGCAAAACACTGCGTGGAGCTCTATAAAGATTGTGAGATTTCCCATATACCAGGATGGGGAAAGCTCAAGCCAATGTGCAGCACCCTCGTTTCTTTGTCTGCGTGGTCAGACATGGCTTTGTGCACCTGAGAGCTGCTGGCCTCATTTTCACACAGCTGCTTGGACAGAGGGCTGCTGGCTGAGATGGGAATCACACAATCATTTTGGTTGGAAAAGGCCCTCAAGATCATCGAGTCCAAATTTTCTTCCAGCACTGCCACACCACCACTAAGCCACGTCCCCAAGTGCCACATCCACACATCATTTAAATCCCTCCAGGAGTGCTGACTCCACCACTGCCTTGGGTAGCATTTTCCAGTGCTTGACAACCTTTTTCTGTGAAGATATTTTTTCCTTATACCAACCTAAACCTCCCCTGGTGCAACTTGAAGCAGTTTCCTGTGGTCCTGTCCCTGGAGGAGAACCTGACCTGATGCTTTGCAAGGGCAGCACCTGATTTAAAGGTGTGCAGGAATCCTGTGGAGCAGCAGAATGCTCTTCCTGCTCTCTGTTAACCTATACCAGGGTTCTTGGCTTTTGGCAATCACCCTTGGGTGGAACAAGAACCAAACAGAGAGCACAGTGGTGGCAGCTCCAGGTTTGTACCTGAAAGGAAGTTTGCATTTCTTGGGTAACCAAAGCATGGCGGGGAAAAACAAGTCTCTGTTCAGAGGAGCTGTAGCAGAGCACTGTTGTCCTGATGGCACGTTGGAGGGTTAAGATTTTTAGGTATTTCCTTTGCACGTTTTCCTCATCCCCAACATAATTTCCCAAGAGCACGTGCTGGGCCTTTGCCAGCTCCTTTGTCTTTCATCTCAGAGCTTTCCTTTTCGGGGCACTGGGACGGCTGGGGGGAGAGGAGACAATCCTGGCTGTGGTCTGGCAGGCACCAGGGTGGAATCCCATCTCTGAGCCTTGCTTCTGGAGCTCTCACACTACCTGGGAGCAGGAAGACACGAGCTTGTCTCTTGCATCCTCGAAGAGACAGAACAGATACTGCTCCTGACCCCCTGGGATCCATCGGAGAGGAAGGAGCAGAGCCAGCTCCAGGGCTCCATTTCTCTCCCCAGGCCTGTGAGATGGACTCAGCCATGGCAGTGTCAGAAATTGCTGTCAGGTCTAGGGGATGGATCTGGGTGTTTGTCACCTCCAGAGCCAGAAGCTCAGCTTGCCCCAGCGGAATCGCCCCATCAGCATACCTGGTCTTTGGGGAGGGTCATGGATTTGTCTCCTGACACTGCTCAAAATTCTTCCTTTCCTGCAAGGTTAAACTGGGAATAATCCTCATAAAATGGTTTATGCTGTGGTGGCTTCTCAAGCCTTGGCTGAAGCTCTGCGTGGCTTGAGGAAACCTCTCCAATAATCTCTCTGAGATACACTGAGCTCCCCAGCCAGCAGTGACCTGCTGTTGTGCTGTCCCCCAGCCAAAACTGATGTGGGTTTGACCTTCAGATCCTTCCCTGAGGAACTTTGGAGGAAATAAGGAAAAAAAAAACAGTAACAGCAAGGTGGATTTTGATGGGAGCTGGGGCTCTGCTCCTCCCTGAGAATTCAAGCAGCTCTCCAAAGTCTGAACTATGCATTTCTATGGCTCAGCAAAGGTGTGTCAATGCATTTCCAAGTGTTGTCCTCTGCCAAGCCCTGACCCAGCCCAGCACTTGCTCAAGTGAGGACAAGGACATCTCAGAACCTATTGAATGCACCTTTGGGCTCCAGCACATCTGTAAAGCCTTGCTGGAAGTAGGCAGGTTCCCAGCACCGAGACTCCAGGGCAGGGATTACTCAGGAAGGGGCTCAAATAATAGGAAAACAATGACTAAAAAGCTGCCTGTTCATTGCAGCCTCTCTGGAAACACAAGAGATGGGTTTGGGGAGCAAGGACAAAATGAAAGGGGCAGAACAATAAGCTGTTTCAAGCACCTGAGAATATATTTAAAGCAAGAAAAAGAAAAAAAAGACTTAAATTTCTGAAGCAGCACTTGAGTGCATTTTTTTTTTCTGAAGCTGTTTCATGTATCACCTTCCTTATTGATTTTTTTTTCCTTTGCACTGAAAATATACATTATCTTCCAATCCTTCTTCAGTGAAGTAAATCTAAAATGAAAACAAACTACACATTTGGCCAACCCTGCCTTAAAATTACACATCAAGAACATTTCCAGTGACAAATACTTTCAAGGCAAACAAACTGAAGAGAAATTAAAAAATCTCTGTGGGGCATAAATATGTAATTACACTCACACAGGGAGCATTTTATCAGGTAAACCATCCTACTTTGTTAATTGAAATGCTGCAGCACAAGGTTTTTTGACAAAGGGGCTGAATATGCATGCATATTTTTCACTGCTGCTGTTCCATTTCTCTCTTTCCTTTCCCTGTGTGCTCCAGCGATGGGGTAGTGATCACTCCTGCTTTCTTTGTTCAAATATCCTCATTTCTGCCACCTCCACTTCATTCTGGCAGGGAAAGTTTTCCTTTCACTGGAGGCGCAGGATTGTGGGGGGTTTTGTTGACTTGAAAAAGAAACCAAACCAAACCCCAGAAAACCAGAAATCAAGCGTTTTTCTTAAATTAAACTCTCCAGAAACAATAAAACGCCGAGAATTAAAAAAGAAAGCAGACAGAATGAAAAGAACTGCAGGAAGTAGGTGCAGCTGTGTTGACCTAATCCCACTAAAACAACCCTACCAGGGCGAGGATGAGTTACTGGAGCTGATGGGAGCAAGGCTGAAGTTTGGGACTAAAGAGGTTTGAGGTCCAGAACCCAAGCCTTTGTTACAGGAGCATTTGTCAGTGTTTAGTGGCCATGGGCAGCAGTCAGTGAAATATTTACAGCACAATCCCTTCCAAGAAACGTGGCTGCTGGCAGGGTGTTTAATTGTCTAACTGCAAGCTGCAGTGCCAGCTGTGGGTGTGCTCACCCATCTGTGAGGGCTCTGCCATGCCAGTTCTCCTGCCCCGAGAAGGAAGCAGGGAATATCCTCCCTGGAAGGATGGGCACAGAGCAGCTACCAGAGCCTGCCTGCCAGTGCTGACAACTGTGGCAACACTGAGACTGAGAAGAAACAGTGCCCCGACTTCCTTTAAGGCAGGAATCTGGGATGCTGGGATGTCAGCACCTCTTCTCCCTGCAAGTGGGTGGAGAATAATGTGCTCCCTCTCACAACCCATTGCCTACTTGACATTTTCTCTGCATTTTCTTCCCCTCTAACGTGCGCTACAGAAGGTGCCCCAATTGCACAGCCTTTAGCCACCATCACATGGGGAAACTCAGAAAGGCTTCAGTGCTTTTCTTCGTGAGTTCTGTATGTTCCATGTTCCCATTCTGCCTGGTGCCCATCTCTGCTTCCTTGCATATAATCCTTCTCTTTCACAGTAATGTCCCACAAATGTGATCTTCACTCCATTTCCAGTCCCTTTTCCAGGCTCTGCTGGTTTCTTGGGAACAGAAGAAGATTGGCTGACATTTCCAGAGAAGGAGGGCATTTCCAAGCCGTGTACCTCTCCAGGTAAGTCATGTCAAAAGCCCATGGACACGTAAGCCCTTGGAAAACATTCTAAAATTGACAAAATAAGTTTGAGTGATCTGTTGCTCTGTCTCTATTTCCTTTGTTTGGCTTTACAGCATGACAACAACACTGTGTCCTCTCCCAGGAGTGATGTGATTGAATGTGAGTTGTTTTGAAACTAAACCATAATGGTTGAAGACCAAGACGTTGCCAGCACTCAGAAGTCTCCCATTTTCCCTCTGACCTAAATCTTGAATAATTTTACACAAGGAGGATAAGGTTTGGTACAGGACAGGTGAGAAATCTGGTGTGGTGTAACAGAATATTTTAGCCATTAGTGTGTCCTTTCCCTTTTATTTTTGATTGAGTAGAAGATTTTTTCCCTTTTCCCTCCCTGGAAGATTCCACATGAGAATCCCTCCAGTGCTCTGCAGGACCTGGCTGGCCACGTGAGTGACCAGCAGCTGAAATTCAGGTGCTGTGAAAACATTTTGTGTGGAAACTGGAGCACCCAGAGAATTCTATTATCTTGAGAATTAAGCACCATCTTGGCAGGGATTTTAACCCAGACATCCAATCCACCCATGGTTCTAGGTTTTGGTATTTTATCCTTGGTCTATTTTGTTAGATGGTTTTGGCAATAGGATATTTGCTATATTCTTCAATATCCTTGGCTGGCTCACATCCCTCCTGGCACACATTCACAGGGACACTTCCCCATCTTTTTCTCTCCCCTCCCTTTACCTTTTGAGCTGTAGGGTGGTTGTTTGCTCAATAAACAATGTTTGTAGTTGGCGGTCTCCAGGTATCTGTGTTGACTGAAACCACTGGGCTGTGTCAGAAAGAACAAACAGAGCAGCTTAGTGGCACTGTTATGGTTCATGTGAAGCCCCCAAACATGGCTGGTGAGGATTCCCTTAGTGACAGACCAGGGGATGCTTGGAGGAGTTTGACACTGAATTACTTTTTGGTTTTATTACCATTATCTTCCTAAAATACAATAATAGCTTACCTGTGTTTACATTAAAAGCAAATAAGATACCTTGCTTCAATTTGGCTTGGAAGGTTGGTTATTCCAACATTCAGCTCTAATTCTTCACCTGGTATTCTCACAGGAACATCTTTCTTGGACATTTCAGTATCTCAGAAGATTTACAAAGCACAGCATCCAGTGGTGGTAGTGCTGAATTGTCAGGGGTCGGAATGCAGGGATAAAAAATGTTGAAGAGTCATTCTCTGACACTCTGTTTTTGTTTGCCATTTTAAGAAACAGTCTGGGATCACTTCCAGGCTTTGGTCTTGTCATGACCGCATCGGACAGGTTGGCCAGAAATTTCCAAAGGTTTTGATGATTAATTTTTCCTTGTGCTTTGGTTAAAATATTGTGCTCTTGCATTTTGTGATTGGGCTTTTTGTTATTTTTAATGGGTGGATCTGTGTTGCTTTCAGTGCCTGCCCTTTCTTCCTCATTTATTAATGAATAAATCCAGGCTGGTTTTGCTGAGAGCTGTTACACTTGCTCCTGCTGGTGGGTAGGTCATTCCATTAACCCAAGCTGTGATGCCAGCTAAAAGTGCACCTGTTTGTGGTGCCTTTAAAGTCCCTCAGTGATTTTATAAACCGGCTGGTGAGACCAGCAAAGTGTTTGCCAAACTCAGATTTAGTCTGTGGTGCAGTTGTAGCTGGATGAAGTGTTGAGATATCAGTTGGATCATGCCACTGGCAAGGCTGCTGTGACCTTTGTGAAGTGTTACAGGAGCACCTCAGAAAATGGAATGTTGATTCCCCATGTTTGTTTTTTAAATACTGAAATTCCTATATAAGACGTTGTTTTGCCATTTCAATTAGTTTTTAAATTTTTTTTTCATTTTCTTTGCATTTTTCACTGTAACAGACCACCCAATTATCTTCTTTTTTTATTGCCTTGTATGCTGCAGTCCAGAAGTGGGTGGAGGCAGCAAGATATAGGAGGGTTCCATGGAAAAGGAGGTGCAGGGAGAATTCCTGTCAGCTGGGCTTTATGGACAAGGCCACAGGTTGGGCAATGGGCAGAAAGTCCCGACCGTGGAGTTTTGCCGTAAAAGCACATGAGGAATAGCTACAGCTGTTGGAGAGCAGAAGGGAAAAGCCATTTGTGTGGGCATCACACTGGACTGCTAGGATCAAACCCCCATTTCTTCTCCTCTCCAGAATCAGTAAAGGTATTTCTTCAGCAGAAGTGCAGAGGGAGCTCAGGAAATCTCCAGAGAGCAGCACTTGGGGACATGGTTTAGTGGTGGCCTTGTCTGAGCTGGGGGAACAGTTGGACTTGGTGATCTTGGAGATCTTTTCTCACCTTAACGATTCCATGGTTCAGCTGAATCCCAGGAGAGCTGGTCAGCCAGCAGCCTGGCACGTGCTCTGCACATCTCAAGGATGCTGCCTCATGGTGTTGTTTTGCTTCCTGGTCTTGCAGACAAACTTTTTTGCTGAACAATGTAGATAGCAGCTTTGAAGGGAAAACAGACCCCCAGCCCCTTCAGGAATAAATCCAGCCTCACTCTAAACCTATGCATTTCCTTGGCCCTGCAGCATCTGTCAAAGAGCTGCTTCAGCACCTCAGAGCTTGGGAGCTGTAACTTCTACCCCCAAACTATTTGGCTTGTTCTGATGTACTCTTGTACTAATGCCAGCTTTCTGTCTAAGCAGGCTTCTTTGCTTTTGTTGCGCTCACTTCCCTGCCATATTTCTACAGGGAAAGCGGAATGTTTCTGCATCTTCTCCTGGAAGGTTGAAATTCCCATCTCCCTGGCTTCTCTGTGCTTGTTGAAATGGGAGGATCTTTCCAGAACGAGGCACCCTGCTCAGCCAGTGATCATGGAGAGGATCACTCACACTCCCCCAACTCCACCTGGGCAGATAAACCTTAGGACTTCACTTGGGTTTTCCATTCCTACAGGATACTGGAGCGCTGTAGTCACCCTGGCAAAACATATCCCAGTTTTATGGGTCTGTTTTTTGTCAGCTAAGGGGCCTTTATTAAAGCGGACTTTTTAAAATCAATCTTACATCTGTGACCCTGAGATCATCATCGTGTTTCCACAGGATTCCCATTTGTCTTCAATGCCTCTCAACCTCATATTTCAGCAAGCTGGATTTGTATCCTCCCATATTTCTCCCTGCTTTGAAGAAATAGCTTTCCATTTCTCTTTACAGATAAACATTTGATGCTTCATTTGACTTGGACTCGTTTTCCTGGGCAAAACCTGTAGTCTTTCTGTGAGGGTGGTGAATGTGATGTGTCAGTGCAAGGAATTGTCCTTGGCTTAGCCATCTCTACAAGGACTTACCTGCCTTGAGCTCTGCAATTATGTGATTTTAATTGGCTTTTAATTTGGGAATATTATATAATACACCTAAATGAAAACCACAGAGGTGTTATTAATGCACAGGTTATGAATTGTAAACAAAGTGATAAGTGACTGAATTGCTTCTGAGCTCACACAGGCAAATTCACATTTTCTTTCCCACGTATTTAATATGAAATACACCAGAAAGTTCATAACTAGGAAATTACAAAGGTTTAAAACCTATACTGCAAAAAAGACATTTTTGTGGCTCTGGAGGTTGTAAACATGCATTCCATGTTGAGCTGTATGTTGCATTTATGCTGATTTAATCATTCATTAAACATTAGTAAGAGGCCAATTACGCTGTTCAAGAATAAGATGTTTTACGAGGAAAATGACAAAAAGATACATGTAATCATTGAAATGCCAGTTTACAATCAGATAGGATGGGAAATAATCCCTTTAGCAAGCTTAAGCTTTTACATATTAATGGCAACGTTGGGGAGAGTGGGAAGAGGGCTTTAACAGCCTTGTGGCCTCCCAGCCCTGATGGGGAAGTGAGAGCTCGTGGTGCTCTGGACAAAAATCAAACAACTTTTATTCTGTGCCACAGATACCTTGAGACTTGGGCTCTTCAAAGGCCCTTCCTGTAGTTGGCAAATCTGTGTCTCCACATCCAGCATAAACATAGACAAAAGAGGGTTGGAAATATAATTCTGGCTCTTCAGAGAGGTCATGGAACCCCAGAATGGTTTGGGTTGGAAGGGAACTTTAAAATCATGTCATTCCAACTCCCTGCCATGGGCAGGGACACCTTCCCTGTCCAACCTGGCCTTGGACACTTCCAGGGATGGGGCAGCCACAGCTTCTCTGGACAACCTGAGCCAGGGCCTCACCACCCTAACAGCCAAGAATTTTTCCTAATATCCAATCTAAACATGGTCTCTCTGAGTGTGAAACCATTCCTCCTTTTCCTGTCACTCCATTCCCTTGTTTAAAGTCCCTGTTCAGCTCTCTTGGAGCCCCTTCAGGCACTGGAAGGAGCTCTATGATCTCCCCAGAACCTTCTCCATGTGAACGACACCAGCTCCCTCAGCCATTCCTTACAGGAGTGGATTCCATCCCTTTAATCACCTTCCTGGCCTCCTCTGAACTGAATCCAAGGTGAGATGTTCTGGGGAGCAAAGAGAGTTCACATCCACTGGGACATTTCCATACTTACATTTTAAATGTCCATGTCAAGCGCTTCATGGAAAAGGGAGGATGGGTGAAGGACTTACCCATAAAGTCAGACCTGAGAAACCACGGCTGCTGGAGAAGCAGGGAGGGACAGAAACTCATTTTCCCACCTGTTTTCCAAGACAAGACTTAGGGACACCGAGCAAAACTGTTGGGTCAGGGATGCAAAATAACCAGGAAGAAGTGGTTCTTTGCACCCAGAGCTGTGAAGGGGTGGAACTCCTGGCTGCAGTACTTGGTGGATGCTCGAAGCTCATCAGAGTCCAAAAAGCCAGCAGATAAATCCAGGGAAAGAAAGTTGTTTGGGGGATGTTAAACACCATGTTTCTCTTTCTCTGGAAGCTTCTCAGCTGCAAGGTTTTGTGCACATGGAAATGTGCTGTGGGAAGAAGACAACAGCCAGAAAACCATGGACTGCATTGCTGAAAGAACAGAGACTGCCTTGCAGTGTGTGAGATGAAAATCAAAAAGGTGACAAAAGGCCAAAAAGTTCCACAGGCAAGCTCAAAAAAGAGGCAGAAAACATATAATTTTAAAATTTTAATGTCCTCATGAACTCTACTCCAAAATGTCTCACCTTTGAGTTGCTCTGGGTACTTTCTGTGTCTGTGTCCAAAAGTCTCACAGTTCCCAGGTTTCCTCTAGGAATTGAGTTCTCCTGTCCTCTGCTCTAAGCACATTTGAATTGAAGACTGAATAGGGTCAGGCAGAGACAACCCATCATAATTTGAGCAAATACTCAATCCTTATGAAAAATAAAAGACAGAAAACCCAAACGTTAGGGGAACTTTTTTGCAATGAAGAAAATCACAGAATATGAAAGCTCCTTGCATTCCAAGTGAACAACAGAGAACAAAGAAATTATGTTTCCCATGACTGCGTAACTGACAGAAAACAACTAAGAATATGTTCAGTTAATGGATGTGGGACCAGGATATCCTGGGGCAGCAAGAGAAGAAAGCAGTGAAGGCCCAGGCCCAGGTGAGCAGAATATGGGCTCCAGATAAACCTCAGCCAAGCATCACTCCAGCTTTCCAGAGCCATGCCAAGCCTTGATGTTCTCCGACTGCTCTACCAACTCCTGCATCTGGTTCCCCCAAGCACACAGCCCCCTTCTCCCAAATCCAGTTGGTCAGCTGTCCCCGTTGCCATGCTGGCCTCTGGGCAACGGACCCAAGCGATGCTGTTGAGAGGGAGAAAAATGTATTCCAGCGATAATATTGAAGGGTTACAGCTGCCAAACACACTGTGTCTGTGGAAACACCTGTTGAGTAGCTGTTGCAGTGGGAAGAGCAAGATGAAGAAAGACAGCTGTAAAAGTGCCAGCAGCAGTGGGAAGCTCTGCTAAGACTGCTTTGTGCCAGTTAGAGATGTGCCAAATTATTTGGCTGCATTTCAAATATCTGGGTGTCCACTACATTTGCCAGCTCGCGCTCGCAGGGAATACTTCAGCATTAACACCACCGCTGCCACGCTCCTGCTGCTCTCCCGCTTTAATTTCAGCCTTTAGGCTTCCATGCTTCTTTTATTCCTGGTTCCTTCCAGTGTAAAGGAAAGCCCAGTTTTGCGGTGCAGAGCCCAGAGTGAGGGCTGGGAACTGCAGCTGGTGGGAAGACAAAGCACCGCTGTAAAGGTTTTCGGCAGTTGGCTTGTGAGACCTGCTGGGTTATTACTTTGCGTCTCCCCTCTTGTGCTGCTGTTGTTCTTGTGGGTTTTTCCCAGAGAATAATAATTTTATCTTTTACAAACACTTAGCTAACCTGGACACTTCTGCCTGTCCATCTGGAAATCCTTGGAGCTGCAGAGCTCAGCTTGGGGAAGTTTACAACGGGAGCAGAGGGGAAATGCGAAAGTTTAGGTGGGCTGGATGGGAGACAAAGGTGGAAATGGCAGAATTCTTCGGGGAAATATTCCAAACGTGCTGTAGCTATAGATGTGGCACCTGGGGACGTGGGTTAGTGGTGGGCTTGGCAGTGCTGGGGGAATGGTTGGGCTTAATGATCTTAAAGGTTTTTCCCAGCCTATATGATTCCATGGTACCCTGAAAAAGCACTGTCTGAAGAAACAAGGAATGGAGAGAGGGTAGAGTTATAGAGTAATGAGGATCTTTTTTTAGATGATCTTCCTCCTGAAGTGCCCCGAGAGTGCAGGTTCATATCCAGGGCCTCCCAGATCCCCCTTATTTTCACTTGTGACCATCTGCACTGCCAAAACCCTGAAAAAACACTACAGTGTAAATCCTTCCCCTTGTCCACAGTGAGAGCTAAGGGTATGCCCAAAGTTAATTTTACCTTTTTAAGGGTTTTGAAAGCTAAAATAAGCAACTAAATCTCAAAGAATTAAATTCTTGCTCAAATAATTCCTGTTAACTCCCCTAACTCCTCACCTTGCCCTGGTGATATCCCAGGCAGGCCAGGAGACTCTGGAATTACAGAGCACTGCTGTGCCTGTACAGCTGCAGCAGTTCACTTGCTTTTCTATTTGACACCATCATCTATTGTCATGATTTCTTTAAATTCCCAAATCCTAAGAATGATCAAAAACTCCCCTGGACCAAGGAGATAATGCTTTTCTCAGGGAGCTTTTTTCCTTCCCAGGAAGGTTTATCTGTTAAGTGTTTGTGGGAAACAATTCATCTTCTTCTGTTTATTTATGAATATTTCCAAGACGTGACAGTTGATTAGCCCTGGAGGTGGTATTTCTCTGGGAGGTATCGTTGCTTTTCTGGTTGCAGACAGAGATGGAAAGGTCTGAAATCCCAACAAACAGAATTGCAGTATTTTACCCCTCCTCTGTGCCTTCCCTCACCTCGTGGCAACCCTTCTGGGGCAGAGATTCACTCCTGTGGGTTATTTTTTGTCACAAAATGGGATCCTGTGTGAACTTAAGTCTCTGAATTGACTGTGATGCACAAAATAATGTCTAAACCAAAAACTCTTCGCACCTTTTCCCTCAGAACAGGACCTTTCTTGAGACTAAAACGAATTCATTACAGAAACACAAATCCATGCTTTTTGAAAGAAAAATACCACACACCATTCAAATTGGCACAAGACCAGACATGCCCAGGACAATTTATCTTTCCCTTTTAGGCTAATTTTCCAAGCACCCTCTGCTCTAATTACAGATTTCGTTTTCCAGACCCCAATCCACCTGTTCTTCCCCTGGATTGTTTAGGCCAGGATTACTACCAGTATGCCTGACTTATTCTGATGTCACAATCAGGTGAAGGTCAAAGAGCCAGTGGTTCAACAGGGCTTGCAGGACTCCTTGGTTAATCTTTTCTCCAAGATAACAGAAGTTCTCATTTTTGGAAGTTTCACAGAAATTCCAGCCACTCTGTTCCTGTCTCTGTGCTAACCACTTAGGGAAGGACAGAGCTATTTTCCCCTGAACTTTCAAATGTCCAGTGGCGCTAGAAAGCTTCAGCCTCTTGAAACCCCTCTGCCTGGACCTCACAAATACTGATAAAAGGCTCTGTGGAAAATCTTGGTCATGTCAAACTTCTCTTCAGACAACCAGAAAATTCATCTTTCCTGTTAATCTTCCTGACTTTGTTGCCAGAGTCGTGGGTGATGGTCTGTTCATCCTGAGAAAATGTTATCCGAGTCAATATTTAGACAGAATAAGCCTTAATCACAACATAGTTATGCTTCATTAAAGAGATTTTCCATTTGCTTCGTTCAGAAAATAATGCAGGATGTATCAGAAGCAAACAACTGGGGTAGATTTCCTATTCATGCAGCACTTTCTTCCTTGCACAGAAATAAAGGACTATTTGCTAATGTGCAGAAGCCTTTCTTTTCTTCCTTCAGAGGAGGCAGAGGGACAATTTTCCTTGCCCTCACCAGTGTAGATCTCCTGTTGGGTAGTGCCCAACTCCTCCCAGTGCTGCTGCTTAGGCCCAGAAGGGCTCAGACTGTTGTCCTCTCAAGCATCCCTTGAGGTGCCACCCAAAAATACTGTTCAGCTCTGCAGACCATTCTGAACAACCTGCTTTTAGGACTGGTCCCAGCCTTGGTGGACTCCCAGGAATGTAGCTCTGGCTTTCAGTCCCATCTCACCTTCAGAGGGGAAACACCCAGGGAAAAGTCACAGAATCATTTAGGTTGGAAAAGACCTCCAAGATCATCAAGTCCAGCCTGTGGCTGATCACCACCTTGCCAAATAAAGCATGGCCCTGAGTGCCACGTCCAGTTGTTGCTTGAACATCTTCAGGGATTGTGACTCCAGCCTGGGCAGCCCCTTCCAGTGCAGACCAAGACCTCCAGGTCGCAGGGGAGCTGGTGGTGGAGGGAGGCCAAGCAGTCAGGGTCTGTCCCCTTCTCCAGGGTGTGGAAGTGCAGATGATTTTTCCTACAGTGCTCAGAAAAAAAAAAAAAAAATTCCTTCATCTCTTTCCTGAGAGAAGGCCAGTGCTGAGCCTAGCAGATAATTCAATAACATCCCATAAAAATACTAAACTTCTATATTGGAACCAAATTAACATTGTATTTCATGATGTGAACAAAGGTACCCAAGTCGATTTCGTCTCTCTCTCCCTCCTTTTTCAAATTTAATATCACACAGAAGAGAGAAATGAAATCTGTATTTAAATGGCTGTGGAACATTGTGCATTTAAAGTGCACAGCAAGTCACTCCCTAAAGCACTCCATATGATATGTAAATCTTTTGATCTCTCACAAAATGCATGATTTCCATAAAGAATAATGAGTGCTAGCTTGGGAAGTACAATATTGACTGTCACTGTACTGCACTTAGCCACAATTATTATTTGCATGGCTTTTGCAACATAACTGGAGGGGAGAGTCCTGTGAATATTTTTAATGCATTCTAATAGCTACTAAAAGAGATTTTATTTTATAATAGATGTATTCTTTCTTTTGGGTCTACAAGCTTTTTTTTTTCAGTTTATTCATTCCTTTTTTTTTTTTTTTTTTTTTTTTTTCTCTTTATAAGGAGGCATCTATGGGGAAAAGCAGAGGAGCACACAAGTCCTGAGAAAAGAGACAATTGACATCCTGCCCTGCCATGAGCTGCAGGAAAGCAGGGGAATCAACAATAACATTTATTTATTCTTGAAGCCAAAGGGTAAAGTTTGACTTGAGAAAGGATCTTGGGCATGATCTGCGTGAGAGAGAGCTTGAAGTGATTGTCACCCTTTGAGGCATTTCTGGGTGGATACTCTGCAGGGTGTAAATGCATGGAGATCCCATAGGATCAGTTTGTCAGTGACCACTGGGGTCAGTGGAGCCTTTGGCATCAATCCAGCCTTTTTCCTCCGGCTTTCCACACGGGGAGGGCTCAAATGCCCTGGCCCAGTGGCAGTTGTGCTTATTTCCAATGCTGCTGATGGGAAGGGAGAAGCTGAGCCATGGCAATCTGCATGCTGAGCTTTTCTCCCATCAATTTCTCCCATCCCATTTTTCCCAGCTCCCCGGAGATGCATCAGACCCCTCCTGGAGGTGGGGAGCTGGATCCTGTCTAGCAGAAAAAGAGAATTCTCCCGTCTTTCTCAGGGATCCCAGCATCCTGATTGTTCACCCAGGAGATGGGAGGACTGCAAGCTCACGATGCAGGAAAGAGAGGTAGGGATAAGGCCTATCACAAACACCACATTAAATTAGGAAAAATTCAAGAATCATTGCATCTCTACCTTGTTGTTCCCTTCCTGAAGGTTTTGACATCTCTCTGAAGATCTGTTCCAGGTAGTTCAATGCATTTTTTGCTTGCAATACAGCAAAGCTGAGAAGCTACAGAGCAAGGCTAGGTTTGGTTGAGCTGGTAGGGAGATGATCAGGAAAAGGCAGATTATTGAAGATGAAAGTTTCTCATATTAAAGGAATGGTTGGACGGGTCCAAAAAGACTCAGTGGAGTCAAGGGCTGTTCCAGGACTGACTCCTCAGGGACCTGAGTGTCCACACAAGTGACACGCCATGTCTGTGATCAGAAATCCAACCCCAGGAGGGGTCTGAGCTCCTGGTGACCCCTTGGAGCAGGGCACAGACCTCTCCTGGCACCAGGCAGCAATGATCCCTGCTGGTTCGCACTGATCTGGTCTCAAGGTCCTGCCTGCAAGGAGGAAGTAAAGCTGTGTCTTTGTGACCCCCAGTTTCTCTGAGGGTGAATTAGGCATAGTGCCATTCTCTTTCTTTACAAAAGCGCTTTGAGAGCCAGGGAAGAAATTGTTGTAATGATGGTGTAGCTGAACAGCGATAGAGCTGAACTGAGCTGAACTGAACTGAGAAGTTGGTCTTCTGATTTGAAGCAGGCTTCAGGAGACCAAGATGGTAGCAGACTCTTTCCGAGCTCACTGCAGAGTCAAAGCCCATTTTCATCCAAAATAGGATTTGTGAATTTTTTTTTTTCAATGTATTTCAGCTTCATCCCAACCTAGAAAGAATTTAGAACTTGAAAAATTAGTTCCGTCCATGGCAAAGAGACATCAAAATCCCTTTGTTTGTTTGACTACTTGGTTCAAACCGTGACACATCATGGAGAGGCACCATTCCCATTTTTTCATTGCTCTCATCCTTGAAGATTTAACTCCTGCTCAGCACGGATCATTCAGTTCCTCTTTATAGGACTAATTATGCCAAGGAGGACTTAGATCTTGTGAGCTAATTCTTTCAGGTTTATTGCCTGGTGCTAGTTTATTATTATATATTAAATTATATTTATTGCCCTACCTTTTCTGGAACAATTTTTATTTTCCCACCTTAGAAACATTGCTCCATGCACAAGCCCATCTTTATCGGTAAGAAAAAGGCAAAAATTTTGGGTTGAATGGCCGCACTGTTATGTTTAGCAGAAGAAACAGATTGTTGATCTTAAGGCTTTATTTTTTTAATTCTGGACCAAGGGGATAATTTCAAATAATAAATGGTTCCTCTGTGAAAACCTTTGTCAGAAATGAGCAGCACCAGCTCCCCAAAATCTCCTGAACTTGTTTACCTGGTAAGACTTGTAGTAATTTTCCATAACATCCTGCCATTTATTATGCTCTGGAAAGGCACTATAGTGATTTCAAGAGGAGAAAACTAATAAAGATTATTCATTTCACATCCTCATGCAATTCTTTTGTAGGTGGCTTTCAACAAAGGGTGATATTGGATTACATTCATTTTGGTTCTTAATAAACTAGTAAATCTCCCATTGTTCTATGTTGTCCAATTATAAAAGCAATGAATATGAGACTAAGCACTTCAAGATAACCATAGCTTTAAAGATAGACAAAAAGCTTTATAGATTAGGATCAGAATAAAACTGCCATTTTTGTAGCGTTTTGATGAATAATATTTTGTGAATTAAAGAGTTCTCTCTTAGGAACGTCAATAAATTACTCTTTAAGTAGGAACTGCAGATCTCAGGAAGAGTTTCTGAATATCTGGGATACTGAAAAGGAAAGGAAGTAAATCCGTCCTAGAAGTCATTTCCTTGCTGTCTGAAGAGGTGATTATGAAGGGTTTTTCCTGAGGTCTGTTTCCCTGTAGAAGCCATCTGGTGGAATTTTCTTGGGCCATTTCTGTTGCCTTCCCATTTCGGTTGTGGTGCCTTTTCAAACATGCTTCTTAGCCACAGTGTGTTTCAAGAATTGAATCTTCAGTACTTTCTGAAGGCTTAATTGGCAGTAAAATTCAGCATTTTGAAGTCATGATTTGCTTGTTCTGTTTGGTCCAGAGCAAAGATTTTCAAAGTTGTCCAAGAACTGGTTCTGCAAGATCTCTGGAGGTAGTGAAGAACAACATTGGCAAGTGTTTAAACACACTGGGCAGGGGCTGGGCCTCTGTAGTAAAATTCTGAGAATTGAAAGTTGTGGAAAAAGAAGAGTTGCAAATCACATCATTAAATATCACAGAGTGCTCTGTGGGCTTGTGAACTGGGATCATTGCCTTGCTCAACTCCATAGGAATTCATGAGACATTTACAAAAAGATTTATTAATCTACTAATTGCCGACAGATTCTTTGTCAGCAAATCCTTAATGGAAAGCAGAGCCCTCCACCCCTTTAATCCTCATAATCCTACCTTGCATGCAACTTCCCAAAATTTGATGTGGACTGGTTTAATATTGCAAAATTGTCCCTTGGCAGAGAAGAAGCAGTGAGGTACAGCTCTCCCCAGTGGTCACACAGGACAAATGTCTCATCCAGGTGCTCATCCCAGCTCTCAGTTAAACTGCAGCGTAAAAGGAACGTGCACCACAGGTGTCAGCTTGGCACAGAGGAAAATGCATCACGAGGAGCTGGAGAAAGAAGCACATGGACAGATGTGGGCATGTTTAGATGCCCGAGCCCGAGTGTTGAACATCTGTCCTGTCATTGTGATCTTCCAGCACCCAAATCATCCCTTGGCTTGGGCTAGGAGGAATTTTTGTGTGAGGAAACTGCTGCAGTACCAAAGAAAGCCTGAAATTCCTGTTTAAAGCAGGCTGGGAGGGTGCCATGATTGGCACACCTGGCAGCAGCACCAGTGGCACAGCTCAGCGGGGAAATGAAGAGTAGATGAGAAGATGCTTCCATGCTGTCAGTACTCTCCTCATAACCCTCTCACTGCTTCCCAGGATTTCAAGCATCTCCACCTCTTCCCAAATGGTTCTTCCATTCAAGAGTGAGCTTCTGGGACATAATAATTCCTTTGCTCAGGATTGTCAGTCACATCGTGGGACTGTGCCTGGAACGGCAAGCGCAGTCTTTGATCAGTCCTGCTGAAACAACCTGTTGTCTTTTAAATTAACATTTCCATTGGGAATATTCAGATGCTGAGGCTAAAAAGAACCATTTCGCAGCACACACACAACTACACACGCAGTGACTTTGCATTTTTATCTTTTTGATTTTCCAGTGGGTGTATTTGCCTGGGTTTTTTTTTCTGACCACATCCATCTGCTTCCTAGTTCTTACAAAAGCTAGTTTACATGCAATAATTGCCATTAAAATGTGAAGAGAAAGCTCGTTGCACGAATGCATTGTTTTGCTCCTTTTAAAGCACACAGAAGCTACAAAACTAGATGTAGCTGACTGATGGATGGGTTTATTTCATTATTACTTTCAGAAAAAAGTGTTCTCTATCTTGCCCATAGCAGGCGCGGGCTGTGACGTGGCATTTGCTCTGGTAATTATGCAGTTTTTTTGTAAATAGCAGAACAAGTCAGGATGAAAGATAGCACTGCCCTCAGGTTGTGGGGACTGATTCAGCTTTCTCTTTACCCAATTTCAAGTGATACATTGAAATGATAAATGATAAGGTGGCTTTGATTCCTGTTGCACCTCCCACCCTCCCCCCCCAGCTCCTGTGACATGAAACTGAGGGAGGGAGAGGGACTGGACGGTGAGTATGTGGAAGGAGCAGTTTCTGATGGATGCTGTTATTGCAGGGAGGGATAAAGCTGATTTGGGGTACCCTGCACTGCAGTGTAGCATTAAATGGCACTGGAATGTCCAATAAACAAGAATTAAAGTGGGTTTTTTTCGCAGGTGAGGCACTGCAGCTCATCACTTCCCGCCATGTGCCCACAGCCCGCTTGCCCAGCTCTCCCCCAGTGTTCTCCATCCTGTGCCTCATCCTGCTCCTCTTTTGTGTTTGAAGGAGTCTCTTCTCAGAGTTCAGGCTGTTCTCCAGCATCCCCATCCCATCTTTATTTCCCTAGGCAAGGGATAAATATCAGGGGCAGTGCAGGTGGGTGGGTGTATGGAGATTTTTCCCTAAGCGAAGGACAACTAACAAGGAATGCCAGGACAAACACTCCCCAGGCACCAGGAGATCCTTCCACAGAGAAATGTGACCTCTAAACTGTTCTCTGAACTGCTTCCTCCTGCTGAAGAAGGGCAGGTTTAGACTGACCATTGGGGGATCAATAGGTGAAGTCTATTCCTGCAATCTACTCAGGGCAGAGCCAGCAGCAATGTTGGGCTTGGAGGCCTCCCAATGGCCTGAGTGGTGGGAGGATGCAGAACCACAGATTCATGGAATGATTTTTGTTGGAAAATACTTTCAAGATCAGCAAGTCCAGCCTTTACCCAGCGCTGCCAAGCCCACTGCTAACCCGTGTCCCTGAGTGGTATAAAACCTCCAGGCAGTATGTCCAAACTTGGGTGACTAATTCCATCAGGGACAACATTTTCAAAGCCAGGTAACGACCTTGTGGGCTTCTTTGAACTGATCACTTTGGTCCCTTTGAAGTGGCTCAGCTGGGGTGCCCAGCACCCCTCACCGCCCTGGGCAGGTCCTGGATCCAGAGTCACATTTGGGAGATTTGATATCTTATCATCTCCACTCTCAGCTCGTGCTACTGAGAGCTGCCCTGTGCTTTATCAGATGCACTGATGTACTTGCAAACTCACCTCGAAATCAATAGGTATTGATGGGGTTTGGAAGCTGCAGAAGGCAAAGTCCTGCTGCTGATGGCAGCGTGTCCAGAACAGCGCCTGGAACAGCAGCCTTAGGAAATGTTGGCTCCTCTGCTCTCCATCCAGTGTGCAATGAAATGAGAACAAACCCCACAATGAAAATACGTGCTGAGTTTATGTAAAAGCTTGGCTGAGCAATGTAATGCTTCAGTGGATGGTGCACAGTATGTATATGAATGAAAATCAGTTGATTTCATGTGTCTATCAAAAATTAAAATAAAGTCATTCACAAATCTCAACGTTTTATGGAGGGGAGGAATTTTTTTTTTTTAATTAGGATTAAAAATATTATCTACTTAAAATGTGTCCATGCATATAGTTCTGGTACAGCCTATGGCAACACCTATGATTTAAAAATAAAACTGTTTTTTTCCAAGAAGGAAGTAATTTTGAGTGATAACTAATTTAGATAGTGTTAATTATATTGGTTGGAACTTGCAAGGGAGTCAATGGATAAAAAGTTGATTAAAGCAAAGTTATCAAACAACAATAAAAAACTCTAACTCTGTATTTTAAGATTTTTCTGAATATTTTAATGTTTGTTCCTGCCAGCTTTCTTAGCTGCACTGGAAAGTGAATGTTTCTGGATACCTGACTGAACTGAAATGAGAAGAAAAAAGTGAGAACTTCTGAGTAAGTTCAAGAGCAGTGTGTGTGTTCTACACCCTGAAATACCCTTACTCAGCTGATCTTTTGATTTTCTGTGTTTTGAACCTCTGGTCAGTGTTTGCCAGGCTGAGATGAGCAAGGAGTAGCTGAGAGGATTCTTGAACATTTCTCTCTCTCTCAAACTTGCAGGACATCTCCTGGGGTTGCTCACTAAAGATCTTTCCAAGTGCATTCCATGTCTTACAATGTGATGTAAACACAGCTGGATCCAGCAGTTAGGGAATTTCTTCTGGAAGTACTTTCCCAGCTTGGATCCAAAAATGGATTATGTCTACTTCCAGCTGTTTCACCCTTGGTTTCACATCTGCAGTGAACCCTTGCAGGCTTGCTGGTTCACAGCTGGATGTGTAATCTCCAATTTAGGAGTGGACAGATCCATTCATGGCTTTGTGGCCATGAGAAGATTCAGGATCCCTCTTCCAAGCTAAAATTCCATATTTCTCGGTCTTTTAAGTTCTTCTGCTGGAAAACTGAAATAACTGACTAAAACAGAAAGTGACCAAAGCCCAGACCTCCTCCAGGGGATGGAGAGAGACAAAAAATGAACAAGCTGTGGTTATTTCTCATTGTATAATATTTCTCTTGATCACCACATTTTGTTTCTCAAGCCATGTGTTCCCTGCCCTCCCAGCTGAATAATTTGCACAAGAAGGTCGTGAGGTTGGTGAGTTTTCCTGAGAAACCAAGAAGATCTGACAGAGCTGTAAAAAGAATCATAAAATCACAGAATGGTTTGGGTTGGAAAGGAGCTTAAAGACCACCCACTTCCATTCCCTGCCATGGCAGGGACACATTCCACTATCCCAGGCTGCTCCAAGCTCTGTCCAACCTGGCCTTGGACACTTCCAGAGATCCAGGGGCAGCCACAGCTTCTCTGGGCACCCTGTGCCAGGGCCTCCCCACCCTCACAGAGAACAATTCCTTCCCAAAATCCCAACAATACCTGTTTAACTCTGTCCTACACAGAAAATCATTACTGTGCACATTGAAGGCTGTGTGTGCCTAATGACTTTGTGTGTAACACAACATTCTGATTGGGAGCTGATTATTTAATTTTATCTTTCTGGTTCAAAGATATTATTATTATGACTATTATTGGGCTGATAGTTTATTTTATTTTAACATGTATTTGCCTAATGAACAATCCACCGCACCCCATGAGCACTTGAGAATTCTGAAATTTTCAAAGCAAGGGATAGATGTTAAAAGAAGGGGGAAAACCAGTAAGAAATAGAGATATTTAATGTACATAATTTAGGCTGCAAACAGCCTGGCATAAGTTATCCTTTAATAGAGCTGTAAGAATAATTAATTTTTCAGTTCAGTGGTCAAACTGAAAAAACTGTGAGGGAGGAAGGAGAGGAGGTGAATGGAGTGCAAAGAAACAAGGAGATGTGTTTGGGTCAACCTTAAGTAACAATTTCTCATTTTCTCTCACTGAAGCAAAAGAAACACTTGTATTATCTGCTCTTTTGATAAACAGCCCTATCTGGGTTCCTGAACAAAACTTTTCTTCTAGAAGCAAGGCCTGGGTCCTGCCTAGATGGTAGTGACATAGAACATCTTTATTTTCCTGGAAATCCTCCTTTACCTTTCCTTTCCCAGCAAAGCTCATTCATTCAATCTGCCATTAGTGTGCAAAGACTTTTATTAACCACATAATTTGTAAAAACCTGCTGCCCAGCTTCAGTTTGCATCATGTTCCAACACTTCTCCAAGTGGGGATCCTGTAAGACACTTTCTGCTGGGAGCAGGACCCCCGCTTTTAAGTGCATTAACTGTAAATTTATTTCTAACAGTAAGTTTACTTGTATGGCTTTAATTCAGAATAAATTCCTGGCTGTGAGGGTGGTGAGGCCCTGGCAGAGGTTTCCCAGGGAAGCTGTGGCTGCCCCTGGATCCTTGGAAGTGCGCAAAGCCAGGTTGGACAGCGCTTGGAGCAACCTGGGATAGTGGAAGGTGTCCCTGCCCATGCAGGGAATGGAACTGGATGAGCTTTAAGGTTCCTTCCAACCCAAATCATTTCATGGTTCTAGGATTCTCTTAATGAACTCTTCAGGATTGTCCTAAAATGATCCTCCAAGCGCTCAGAGGAATATGGCCCAGGCTATGGGATTCACTATGGGTAAGTCTATGGATGATCTCACAAGATCTGGAATTTTCATCATGCCTTTGCCCCAAGTTGCAGTACAAGCTTTGTACTATCATCCTCTTCTTCCCTCATGCAGGAACCCCTCCTTTTCAATGTATACAAACAACAGATTTCCCCCCCACCCCTCTATCCCCCCAAAAAGACCATATAGGTGTCTGGCTGATAGACTAATAAGGGTAAATTTCTTAGTGGGTAATCATCAGTGAGCCAAAAACCAGAGACATTTTAAAAGCATGCAAGCAAAAGAGGTTGCTAAAAGAAAAATCTTTGAAGGGGTATTATCCAATTAGCACTGATAGCTCTGCTAATATGGCAGCAATTAAAATGTTGTTTGTGAACTAAATAGGAGAAGACCTAAATATTCTTTGGACTTACATATGAATAATGTTCTAATATCTGGTGGAATAATTATAATGAAGCTGTAAGTATTCTCTCACGAGTTGTTTACTGAAATAGCAGTCTATTTAATCAGTAGCAATGCATTCAAGGTGACTAAATATTAAATATGATTGGCAGCTTGCTGCTTGGACTAAAACGATTAAGTAACATGAGAAAGAAAGTGACAGGTGACTTCAGTCCCCTCGAGGAAACATGCCCCAGCCAGGAAATGGGTTGAGACTTCTAATAATATTGGTAACAAATAAGTGCTGAAATGTTTGCTTGCAGCAGTCAGTCTGGAAAGGAATGCAAATCCTGTTATACATCTTTTTCATCTTGGTGAGGTTGCAGTGGCAGCACTCTCCAGCTCTGAGGTGCTGTGCATTTCAACCACCCTGCAGAGACACTTGGCTGGGCTGTGTCAGAGCCAGCAAAGCCCCTCCAGCCCCCGCGGCTGGGCCAAATCCAACCATTTCCGTGGAGCCTGGTGCACCATCACTCACACCTCCCATGCTGACCCTTTCTGGGGTCTTCCCTTGTTACTTATCCCATTTGGGATTCAGTTGGTCAAACAGGAGTGAAGGATGAATTGCAAATGGATTCCAGGAGCCTCTGGGGGTCAGCAGGAACAGGATTTGACCCAGGCTCTGACCTGGGACTGCTGGTTCAGCTCTGGGAAGGGAGCAGAGCAAGCATGGCATTTCCAGCCCACTGTTTCACAGGGAGATGCCAAATGTTCCTGTCTCTAAACTTCATATACATCAAAAGCATTTGCCGCTTGGGGTAATTCCATGTTCCTTTTTTTAAGAGGGATGAGAAACCGGCCAGGGCCATACGGGATTTCCACAACTACACCAAAATCTGAGTCCAGTTCTTCTATTCTTGTGTCTTCCATCACAATGCTCTCTTTTCTAGCTGGTTCCTCCAGGTTCTCACAAGCATCTCCCTCTTTCCTGGTTCTGTGGAATAGGAGTGGAACCTTGAATCCTCTGCATGGCTTGCTGTAGTCACTGCTGTTGCTCTTCCCTACTTCTGTGCTGAAGTAGCCCAGCAAAGAAGATGGGGAGCTTGGGGCAGCTCCAAGGGCAGGAAGAGGGACTCCTTTCTCCCTCCATGTCCCTAATGGGATCCTAAGTGTGGTATAGACATGAGAGTCAGTGCCCTTTTGCACAGAAAGTAGAGAATGAATTCCAAACAGTACTGGAGACAGCTGACCCTTTTAGCACAATGCTTAAATATTCTAGTGCCGTGCCAAGGCAGCATGTGCAGAGTAAATATTTTAATCCCTAATTAATCACTTTGGTTAGATTGGTAAAACAGAAGTCTAATGAAAATAATTTGAAATTTCCTTCATGAATAATTGCATTGTTCAGGGGATTCTGGGAAGAGTCAACTGGCTGACCTTCCATTCTTGAGCGGCTCTATTGCTATGAGACTTAATTTGTGTCCTTCAACCCTTTTCAGTCACCGTCACGAGATTAGAAATACCTTTCATGCAGTTTAGCAGCAACTATGCAAAAGGACAGTGCAGTCAGCAGAGAGGTAAGAAATTAGCACATGCTTCCCTGTGGTGAAACACATACAGTACAGCACACAGGACAGGGCAAAGCTTCTTTTCCACTCCGTGTCCCTTTATTATGTCCTGGACATGATGGATTGCATTGTTTATTGAAGTGCTCATGGCCATTTTTAATTAGAGTTGTGAGGTCTGCGGGTGCCAGGGCTTTGGGTATTTGCAGGATTGGAAAAGAATTTGCTTGTTGTTACATCCTGGTGGCCAGCACCATGGTTGGTCCCGTGGTTCCAGGGGAATTTATTTCCTCCTGCAGGTCCTGTCTTTCCGGTGGCCTGGTGTGAGGCACCAGTCCTGTCTGGACAAGATGGTTTGGCTTGTAGCCCCCAGACTGGTCCAGTGAGAGAAAAATCACACCCTCACTGCTCACTTCAGCTTGCATTTCTCTACAGAACAGCTACAGTTCTCTGTCAAGAGAAAATTTAAGTGCAGCAAGGTCTGTGGTCCTTCCCCAGGGTTTTACCCTTGTTAAAAAAATACATTAGACCATCCTCAATCTCAGCACAGTCTTTCTTGTGCTTGATGGCTGCAAAAGTGCAGCTGGAACTGCTCATGAGAAAATGTTGTACAGGCAAGGGTTTAAAAACACATCTTCAGCTGATAGACCTGTAAGTGTCCTTTCCAGGGGGGCTCTTCCCCTGGGCTGATGTGGAGCAGGCCTGTTGCAGGAAGATTTGTTTGCTGTGGAGCTGCAATTAATACAGCTGCTAAAGGTGGAGTTTCTGTGGAAAGGCAGTGGTGTCAGACACTGCAAAGTTGTTGGGTTTCTCTGGGTTTGGTAAAGTGTCTTCTTAGAATTATAGAAGGGACCTGTGAGGATCTCTGAGTTGATCAACTCCTGGTTCTGCATGGGACAGCTCCAAAAATCCTCATCCAGGATGATGTGTTCAGCTGACGCCTTAAGTTTTAGCTTTCATGTTTTTCAGATTCTGTGCTGCCTAGGGGTGCAGTTCTGAGCCTCATATTAAGTGCCAGTAAGCTCTCATCACAGAGCAGAGAGACAAAACAAATCCTGTTCCTGCTGAAGACCAAGGACAACTTCCAGCCCAAAAGCACAAACAAGGGTGGGCTGGAGGGAGGAACAAGAAGGATGGGACTTCATAATCTGAAGCTGTAATTGGACAATTAAACTCCAATATGCAAATGGACCAACACTTATAAAAGTGTAAGAGCTTGTGACCGGTCAGCAATTTCTGTGACCATTCTTAGTCCACCTTGGGTGTAGCCCTGGCCAGGCTCTTGTCCTGCCCAAGGTGTATCCTAAAGGCCTTTCAATAAATACCTACTTTATTCTCCAGCTCTGTCCAGTCTCTGTTTCAGGTCAGCCTTCCCAAGGCATCACAGCTTTTGAAGTGGCCACCAAAGCCTGTGGGATTCACGTGAGAGTGCAGGGCAGGGCTGCCGTGAGAGGGAGGACAGGGAGTGGGAGATGGGCCGTGTTATGGGGCTGCTCTGGCTGCTCATTCACAGAAATCGGGCTGGGCATCACTTCATCCCAACACCACCCCAGTCTGTGCTGCGGGAAAAACAGAAGAGGGAGGAGAAGTAGCACAGGGGCAGGAGCATCTTCTAGGGGTTGGATTTCAGGCCATGGGAGGTGAGGAGGATGTGGAGGAGCAGCTGGATCATACAAAGTTCAGGGAGGGAATGCCAAGGTTTTTCAAGAAATAGGTTGTGAAGTGCAAGGCAGGAGGATTGAAAAGGGCAAAGTGGCTTTGGGGTTTTTTTGGTTGTGTTGAGGAGAGGAGTAGAGTTATGAGTGTGGGCCAGAGCCTTCCTTTGGGAGAGAGAAGGGTGTGGTAGAAAATGATCTCTTGGTCCAGGAAACACATCTGTCCTTGCCAGAGCCTTAGAGAGTTGGGAAAGTGTGTGAGCACAGCTCAGAACAGGAGCTGGTGAAAAACTCCACAAGAGAGCATTTCTACCTATTAAGAGAATGATTTTTGATAGGAACAAACAAATTTAAGCTTTCCATTTACTTTTAGAGGACAAATATTAATCACTGTTCTGCTACCGATTTTACCTGATGAAGCCAAACTTTTTACAATGATTATCACTTCATAGCATCTTGCAGTCTCCACTTTCCTTTGTGGTTATTTTTTTTTTTTGCTCCCACATTCACTATTTTATTTTTCTATTCGTCTGCGCAGTTGTTGCTTATCAGCCATGGAAATTTACAGATATTAAATTAGCTACAGGAGGGCTCTGATATTGTTCCCTCAATGCTAGAGAAACCTATTGAGAACTAAAGGGAAAATTATTAATGAAAACTGAATGAGAAGCCTATAAAGTTCAAACAAAGTGTGTTCCCTACCTCACAAGATCTGGATGCATGCAAATTTTCATGAAAATTACTCATAAAATGGTATATTACGTTTTGCTTCTTCAACCAAAAGCATTAGTGAAATATTTTCATTCAGTGCAAAATACATTGGATGATAATGATAATTAATGTAGTGAACCATTTAACAAGGAGATAATACAGGATACAAAGAGTTTATTATAAAAAAATGTGACCCTCACCACAGGACTTGAACTTGCTACTTTTGACAATATAAAGCAAAGCCTCTGCCCTCTGGGCTGGAAAATGTCTTCTCCAGTTGAGATGCAGATCAAAAAAGAGTGTCATGGAAATGAAACTTAATTTTATGTTAGAAGGGTGTGGGGAAAGAGAACAAATCTGTGTGTGTCTCCACTGACAGGGTAAATATTCATCACTTTGGGGGTTTAGGGTGGTTATGTCTGGACCAAAACGGAGGAAAAGTTTTTAGGTATTACCTCTCCACTATGATGCTGCTGCTCAGTATGGTGTGGTCTTCCTATGTGATCATAAACTAAAGCTAAATAGAGACAGTTCCCACTTGTGAAGGTATAGAGTCTCCCTTAAAGACAGCCTGAAGCTTCTGAGTTTTTTGGACTTGCTGGGGTGAACTGGGTTTTGTTCTGTTACACAGAGCTCTTCCAAGACACAAACAAAGAGGAAAGTACATTATATTGAAAAATAAAGAAGATTCCTTTGCAATTCTCTCATGTTATTGTTTTGACACAAAAGATGTAAGAGAGAACAGATAAAGTTAAAACTGGGTTTTCAGCCTAGATTTCCTAGCTCATTCCTTTACTCTATATTGAGGGAAAATGGCTAGAACTGTTACTGAATTTGGCCAGAACACCTGAACCAAACTGATAATGAATTCAGGAGGCTGAAATCAGCTTCAACTCCTCCAAACCTGGGCAAACCTGCAGCCATCCAGACAGAACCAAACTTCCAGCGCCCTACAGTGGCCCAGAATATTGACCCAGCATTAACATACACGGACCTTACCAACAGCATGCCCTCAACACAGGGAGAACCATGTCCTGTCCTGAAATTCAGAGCAAGTGCCATTGCTGATACTGGAGAGGCTGGAACCTTGTCCAGGATGTTGAACAGAGCGCAGAGAGGGCTGAAACCTATCTGAAAGCCTGGGTGAAACACAGACAAATATTTTTTACAAATTAACAACCGGCGTGGCGGAGGAATATGGTCAGAAACTACAAAGGCCTGGGCAGGTTGATGCTCGGGGCAGCCTGCTGGCTCCAACGCACTGCTCGGGGCTCCTGGAGAGACATTTTAATTGAAAGTGAGAGCATTGGTGGCAAAAGGTTGGGAAGTCCTGCTCTAATTGACTCTTTCTGGGGTTAACCGTGGCAAAGAAGGAGTCAGATCCCAGCTCTGCCGTGGGTTCAGTCCTCCCCCATCATTAATTACTTCGGTTGCATTTCTTAATCAGCTCCGCTCGGATCTATCGGGGAGATCCCTGGCTCTGCGCCAGCACCGCTGCTCCGACTGGATGAAACACATGGCGCAGGGAAGGGGAGGAGGGCAGGCCTGGCTTGTTATTCCTTCTCCCTTTGATGTTGAACGGGCTGGGTTTCCCACACAGGCCTTTCTGTGCAGCTTCTTTCCCCACACCAGAGCCCTGGGATCCGTTATCCCCGTGGCCTCTCTTTGGTTGTGTCTTTAATTGACCTTCCAGCATTTCGGAGGGTTGTGGTTCAGGTGAGCTGATTTCTGCCAAGGCTGCGGCAAGGCACTTTGTCCCAAAATGCCACAGATCCCCATGAAGCTGCAAGTCAAGGCAAAGAGGCCCTTCAGGCTTCTCCACACTCAACTGTCCCTGCCCATGGAAAGGGGATTAGAACTATATGATTTTTAAGGACCTTTCCAACCCAAAACACTTTATGATTCTGCCTGCCTATGATGCTTGCCCTGCAACAGCTGGAAGTGGGGTTCCATCTGCACCTGCAGATTTGATGGAAAATTGGAATCTTCATGGCCAGACAAATCACAGACCTGAAAAACCAGGTTTGGAGAGTCCAGGTACCAGCAGGGCAGCAGGAAGGGAGCAATTTTGCCTCAGAGCACAGATCCCCAACATTGTGTCCTGCCTTGCTCAGCGCTGGGGCTCAGGAATTTTCTCTGGGTTTCTCACCCCACTTTCATCCTTTTTCTCCACCACATTTATTTTTTCAACTGAAGACTGAACAGTTTTGTCCTCTCTGTGTTAAACAGGAGCCTACAACACACTCCATGCAACTTCTGGGAACTCAGCAGACATGCAGGGATTGAAGGGGATGGAAGAAAAGATTTTATACCTTTGTGTTGCATTTCTCCTGCAGTCAAGACGGTAAAGCAAGTCCATTACCATAAGTTGTCCACTGCCATCATGTTCCTGGGAAGAATAGCTGTTTGGACATGGTAAATGGTTGGACTCAGTGACCTTAGAAGCCCCTTCCAACCTAAATGATTTTATGATTCTTAGGGAGGTTTCCACAGAATCATTTAAAGGCCTGGGTTGGAAGACCCCTGAAAGACCATCCAGTTCCAGCCCCCCTGCCATGGATAGGGGTGCCTTTCACTAGACCAAGTTGCTGCAAGCCACATCCAACCTGGACTTGGACAATTCCANGGACAATTCCAGGAATGGGGCAGCCACAGCTTCTCTGGGCACACCTCCCCACCCTCACAGCCAAGAATTTTTTCACATTATCCCATCTAACCTTGCCTTCTGTCAGTGTGGAGCCATTCCCTGTGTCCTGTCACTCCATGCCCTTGCCCAAAGCCACTCTCCAGCTGTCTTGGAGCCCCTTGAGGTGCTGGGGGGAGGTTTCTCTCAGGGAAGATTCCTTGCTTGGATGAAGCAGTTCAAGCCCCTCCACTTCTCTTATTGAAGGGAGGATGAGAAGCAAGCACAGCCCATTTCAGCATTTTGATCTCTCAGATTTTCTTGTCTCACTGTGAGACCGGTCCAGAGGGAGAGGAAGGGTGAGCCCAGAACAGTCACAGCACATTTACTGTAAGGGATTACCTTTTTTTTTCCCCCCTTGGAAATTTCACAACTGGCTTTAATTAAGTTCTTCCAAGCCCAGCAAACGCACACAAGGCATTAGAGAGGGAGAGGGTGCTTGTGCGCGCGTGTTTGCCGGATGGGATTTTTGCAAGTTTTCCTTCCTCTAATGAAAGTTTCTTTGGCTGTCCCCGTTAGGACAGGCTGTAGCCAAGCTTCTGGTGGGCTGACACCCCATGGCTTGGCCCTGGGGTCACACACTGGTGCCAGGTGGCGAGAGAGCAGCATTGCTCTGCTAATGACCCAACTGTGCAAAATATGCAAAGAAGTTACAAAACGAGTAAGATATGTATTTCAAACTCCTCTCCTAACGAATTTTTATTATTTCTTTCAATATACTCTTTGGATTACTGATGGCATGCGTCTTTTAACAGCCCCTGGGACCTGCCAACCTGCCAAAACCCCTAAAAGGTGCTGGTTTTGCTGTCAGTCCTGCTTATAAAATGTGTTGTCTGAAACCACCTCTTTCTCAGCAGGGTATTTTCTGAGCAGTTTTCTCTCCACCTCTGCAAATTTGTGTGCTTTTCGTTCGTCTGCACCGCGGTTGCTAATCAAGGATGTCATGAGCTCTCAATGAAACGAAGTCTTTGGATGTGGGGACCCAGAAAAATGGACGCAGTGTACTCCCAAAATGTTCTTAGTAGCACATGTGAATTTCTTTGCACTCAAATTAAGCAGGATTAAAGCAGCTAAACTGTTGTTGCTCAGTTCTCTTGGATCATGTGACAAAGCCTGAATCGCTTTTAGTCACTGGTATAGGCCTAAGTCAGTCCCTTGATCTCCAAATTAATTTTTGAATTGAATGATTGTGTGGGGGTTTTTTTTGCCCTAATTGAGTCTTCAAGTGAAAAATGCTTACCAAACAGATGGAAAACTGAGGACAAAAGGCTCTATTATGTAATAAAAAAAGGGAGAGTTCACTACAACAGTTTGAAATTTGTACTTGGAGACTTGATTTTTTTTTCACCCTTCATAAAATCCCAAACAGTAAGCGATATGCAGCGTGTTTGGCACAGCTTGGTGGAAAACCATGAGAAAGGAAGAAGGTGAAAAATTCATACCAGCAGCTCTCACAGCAGACACTGCAAAGCATCTGAGCAATTTATTGATCCACTACTCGTTTTTCATTAATTGATATGGCAGAAGCAAAATTCCTTTTTCCCAGGAAGAAAAAGTTTTCAAGGGGTAGCAGTGCAAAGCTCAAAGGTGGTTCATGGATATGAAAAACCCCCAGACTTCCCCTGGGAAATGCACTGGAGTGTTTCAAGTTCTGTTAGACCCTTGCGGCACACTGGGATTTTCTTGCTGTCCCCAAACACTGGGCTGGAAGGATGGGGAAACACCTGGAGTTTCTTCAAGGAACTCTCTTTCATTCCTAGCTGCAGAGTTAATTAATATCCCTGTCTGCTAATGAGCAGGAGTAAATGGGTTTTATTGACAACTACTGAGTCAATGAGGTTTATTGATAATTACTGAAGTCCAACCAGAAATCCAGGTTAAAATGAGCCATGGTTTAGCCAGCTGTCTCCTTGGCATACAGATAATAGGTGGAATTGCTTTTTGCCCCCAAAATCCCTGTTGTTGCTCCCTGTAGTTTAACACAAAGCTAATCACTGCAGTTGTTCTTGTGCTAAATATTTTTCAATGTTTAGTGCACATATGTTTGATAACTCCTTACTTACTATTGCCTTGGCAACTGAATGCTTTTAATCTGTTCCAAGTTACAATCACTGCTTCATATAAAAAAGAGAGAAACCACCCAAATAATAATTGATTTTTGGCCATGTTTATGGGAAGATCATCGGCTCTGGTGAGGTGCAGAAGCCACCAGCACCAACAAGAAAGCAAAGAGTTGCCTTTCTGCACCTTGGCATTTCCTTCAAAGTGCTGCTGCCACACTTTGTGGGAGTTTTAGAGTTCTGTGGATGGATGGAACTTGGACAGGAACCATCACTTGTGTTGGGCTCTTCCATGGCCCTGCATGTTTTAGTCCATTTATTTTGTGAATGTGATTCATGGAGCTCCTGTGTTCACCTGGGACATCAGATTGCTCATAAATACTGTGCAAAGAGTTTGATTCTGCTTATTCCAAGAGTGCTCAAATTTCCTGGCACAATTTGTTGATGGGTAATGGAAATAGTCTGGCTAAGTGTGTTCATATATTAAAAATGATTTTCCCAAGTGAAGCATCTGGGAGATGCTTGGGACTTAAAAGATTCACAAAAATCTGTATAGTTTGAAGTCCTTCTGCTGGTCATCATGTCAGAGTTGGGGTGTCTCCCTCACTGGGATCTTGTTGTGCTCCTGTTGGAGCAAAGGAATAGTTTTTGCACATGGAGAGGGAGTAGGAGGGTCTGGGCTACAGCCTTTGAAAGAGGAAAAGAAAGGGAGCAAAAAACCTGCAGACAGAACAAGTAATGGCAATTTCTTTCCTGAATGTGGCACTGAGTTCAAGTAGGACTTTGCTCAGGCAATTAAACTGACAGAGGACAGGGTTAGATGGGTTACTGGGAAGAAATTCTTTCCTATGAGGGTGGGGAGGCCCTGGCACAGGTTGTCCAGAGAAACTGTGGGTGCCCCATCCCTGGAAGTGTTCCAGGCCAGGTTGGACAGGGTTGGGGCAACCTGGGATGGTGGGAGGTGTCCCTGCCCATGGTAGGGGTTGGAATTGAATGAACTTTAAGGTCCCTTCCGACTCTAACCACTCTGATTCTAGGATTCTAATTAGTGAAAATGGAATATCAGCAGGATGGGAGACCTGCAGGATCTAACTCTGCAGTGGGATCTTTCCATATTTGTTGCAGATGTACTTGTGGTTGGTCTGCATTGAACGGTGTCCATGCACAGGGAAGACCACCCGGATGGGATGATTCCTACAGCAGCTGCCCCCCTCCTGGCTGAGTTGGGCACTTGGGAACCTGGTGGGTTTGCAATGCCATCCTTAGCAGACACACTCAGCACAGCCTGACATCAAACCAGCTCCACTCCCTCTCTGGGCTGCTCCAAGCTCACCCCAACAGTCTCCAAATCAGGTCCTGTAAATCAACTCTCCTTAGTTTTAATTATTTTCCTGAATTAGAAGTCCAGGGAAGGCTTACTCTCATTTTGCCTGAAATAGCAGCACATGAGCTGGGCAGGAACAGGTCTAACCTTTCAGCAGAGTTCAGGCTCCGCCACGTCAGCGATTGTTCCTTGCCATCGCAGTGTAAAACTCTTTTCCCTTTCACTTCACATCATTTTCTTTCTGCAGAACGCTTTCAGTGCAGATAATGCACACGGAGGTACAATGCAGGCAGTTGTCTGAGAAAAGAAACCCGTTTTCTTCTAGTGGGTGGTAGGTAAGAATTACTAATCCAATCTGCTTGAGTTAACGCAAAACAAGGATTAGGGTAAAGTTCCCGAATATGTTAATCTTCCTTTATAGAGGCAAACTTTAGCACTGCTATCAACCCCGTGGTTTATAGTTCATGGGAACAATGAACCAATTAAACTCGAGCAGAAAAAAATCTTGCACAAGTTTTCTGATTGTTACCTAATACTTTGAATTCTTTTGATTCTTAATTATTTGCCACTGTGTCGTAGACGGGGGGAAATAAAACGTTGTTTATTATTCATTAGACTGTTTCTAAACACATCCATAATTAACTGCATCTTATTGTAGTTGTTCTTTTCATCTCTCGCTTTATGAAAGTAGGTATTAAATTACCCATAAGGGCCTGGATAACTGATATAATTGTTGGCAATGGAAATGGATGGCTTACTGGAATTGTTGTGCCTATTCATAGTCAGCTAGTTGTGAAAAAACTCAGCTTGTGTGAAGGAAAGAAAAGGGGACATTCAGAACCATTTCTCTTCAGTTTTGGGAAAGAATTACCTTATTACACTTTTTATAAATGAGCACTCAACAGCAAAATGTCCTCTGGCCTTACAGAAACAAGCCTTAAACATTGCTTTAGCCCTATTGGTATCCAAAATATTCTTACTTACTGCTGCTCTTACAGCAATCCATACAACTTGGAAAATTTTACTGTGTACTCTGGATTTTTTTTCTGCCTTTCAAATTTCTGACTGGGGAGCAGAGCAAAAGGAGAAAAATTGGACTTTCTGCTTGAGACAGAAATGTCAAGGATTTACTTTTAAATGCTAAAGAGTCTCTTCTTCTGTCAGTACCTGGGGGTGGATCTTGGGCACATCAATTAGAGAAATGTAGTCCTGAAGCAAATGTTACACTGCAGGATTTCAGCAATTTCTGTGCCAGTGGGTCAGAAAAGGCAGTTTGATTTTAGAGTAATAATGTAAATGTTTTACCTAACCAGCTATTGATCCTGGCAATAAGCAGACAGCAGGGTTGTTTCCGCAGTATCACTATATATTTGTACATGTTAGAGACTGAATCCCACTGCAATCCAGTGGAAAAGCTGTTTCTGGGAGAGTCTGATGTCACCACCACTTCTGGAAACCTGGGTAATTACTGAGGATTTAATTGGGCCTGAAAGAGAAGGGAAGTAACCCTCTACTAAATACACTTTTGTGCGCAACCAAAATTCCAATGCAATGTGCTTTATTTAAAAAATACTCAGGATGAGACATGTTGGATATTGCAATCCAAGCTCTGGTTCAGTTTATTAAGTCACATTTATAGTGTTCTGAATTAAGAGAATTGCAGTTTAGGGAATCCAACTGGTCACAGCAAGTCAGAGTACAGGCCTCTGTAGCAGAACACTTGTCGAAAGCTCATTTTATTTAGTAAAAATTAGTCAGGTTTTCCATTCCCTCACTGAAAAGTGTGCAAGGCACTGAGCTGACCCTCTCATGCTGGAGTTAAACTTCTCAGCAGGAAGCAAGGACTCCTCGGGGGCAGTGACCCAGTGTCCTGTTTTTATTCCTTTTGTTCAGCTCCCTTGATTTCTGCTTTTCACCTGAGAGGAGCAGACAACCCAGCCCTTGCTCTCCTCCTCCATGCCTTGACCCTCCAATTCATGTCTGTGCTCTCTCCATCCAGCAAAACCTTTGGGAAGGTGTAAGAGAGGTTGGGGGACTTTTTTAGACTGACACCAGCATGCCATCAAAAAGTGCCCTGCTCAGTGCACCATCACTTCCCAGCACAGATAATCAGAGAATCCTTCAGTGTGGAAAAGAAATTTGAGACCATTGAGCCCAACTGGTGCCAAAGCCACCAGTAACCCGTGTCCCCAGGTGCCACATCCACATGGCTTTTAAATTCCTTCCTCCTGTGCCAGCGCTTGACAACATTTTAGATGAAGAAATTTTTCCTAATACCCGATCTAAGCCTCCCCTGGCACAACTTGAGGGCATTTCCTCTCCTGCTGTCACCTGTTACTTGTGAGAAGAGACCAACACTGATATAATAAGGGAGTGCCTACGTGGGTTTAGTGAGAAACAAAGCACACCAAGATCTCAAACACAGCCAGGACACCTCTCCCAGTTTGGAGTGCTGTTTTCTGGGAGCTCAGGGAAGCACTTGGCTGCGGGGTGATAGGTTAAGTGTGGTCTGTCTGCGGGCCAGACACTCCGAGGTGTAAACTGGGAGCGCTCCCAAGATGCCGAGTTACATCTTCTGGAGAGCTGCCCTGCTCCGTCAGGCTCCGCCGTGCCGGGGCCCCATCCTGGGAGCTCTGGAGCCAGTGGGAACAGATGGCACTCAGCACTTGGCAGCATTAGACCCCAAATCCCAGGTCCTGGGCGCGCGGGTTTTTTTTTTTCTTTTTTTTTTTTTTTTTT